>VXBJ01004003.1:211794-327842 GCA_013400055.1 Nycticryphes semicollaris | reverse complement strand
GGAGAAAGGCCTGTCAGGACTCTTCCATTGTATCTTGGCTTCGTTTTGCAAATAATCCTTTTGAAGAGACACACACAGAGTCTTAGTGAATGGGTTCTGGAAAAATAACTAAAGAANCTTTGGCAGGGGTTGGACTGGATGTTTTCTAGAGGCCCCTTCCAGCCCCATCTCGTTCTGGGATTCTGTGATTCCTCTGGGCCTACTGAGGTCTTTCAACAGTTAAATGCAGAGCTGTGGAGAGGAAGGCAGTATCCCATTCGCTTCACTGGACTGAACTTGAAAGTTGATGAGAGAGTCTCAGCTGGCATAATTTACATATAGAGATGCTAAATGAAGGTGAAAATCTCATCAGCTTATGCTCTTATTTCAATCTCTGTAACTGTAATTGACACCTGAGTTTAGGGTTTGGAAGGAGGCAGCAGAAAATAACTTTGTAGTAGGTTTTCTCTCCTGGTGTGTCTGTCGGAAGTAATTCTGCCCTGCCTCAAAAGGCTTTCAAACAGAACACTACAACTCCCACCAGGCCAGGTCCCGTGCTGAATAGGGCAGAGATACCTTTCCCCTTTGAAACCAGCACAACAGCGCTGTTGCCAAAGTGGCAGGAGATCAAAAGGTACTGAGTGACTAAACAGTGGCTGATGTTGCTATGGCAAGACTTTTCTCAATAGCCATCGCTCGTGCAGAGGAAATCTCACCAATACAGAGTAAATGGCAGTACTGTACCAGCACTGTTAGCTCTGCCCAGGCTTTAGGGCTGAAAAAGTTACTGGAAGTGTGTGCCAGGGTCAGATCTCTGGTCGTCCTGAACTGAGAGCTGGAGATCCCTTCCAATCCCTGATATTCTGTGATTCTGTGAGTGCTCTGAGCAGTGATCCATACGTAGGGATACATAAAAGGGTGGAATGAAAAATCCTGTTGGGGTTGGAGAGGAAGGATACAGTAGGGTTTAAAATCGAGGTGATGTTTCAGTGTGATTATCACCACACTGGCAAAGCTTTTCCACAAACAAGCTTGGAGGCTGTGATGGAGACCTCTGAGTGTCCCACTGACTTATTTTCTGCTCATTCTTAGGTTCTTATTGTTCTCAGCTTTTGTGACAGTGACAGAAGGAGGAAAAATGCGTGATGGTTGCTACGTGAATACATAGATCCTTTCCTGTATTTTTGTAGTATAAGGCCTGAGTAGTCTGCCTGCCAAAGAGTATGTGCTATCATTGGTAATAAAAATAACCTTCCCCACACAGGGAATCGTTCTATTAACTGATGTAGAGACCTGCTCAAGTAGTGCCATGAGCCCAAGCATCTCTGACCCCTTTATGGATATGTAAAGAGTGATACTTGTCTCCAAAGTGTTAAATACACACTGTGTTGGATCCAAGAGCTTCCAAAGAGCTTTTGAATAAACAGCATAAATCCAATGTAAGGCTAATGGGGAAGTGGCTTTGACTATTAAAAGCATAGAAAAACACTACTGAAATAACAGTTAAGGATCCTGTGTAGGAGAGGACTGTACAGATGGCAATCTGGAGCGAGCCCACTTATATTTAATGAAGATTCAGAAATCTGCTAACTGATTTAGCAAGAGGACCCTTTGTTCTGCTAAAGAACAATGCAAGAGAGCCTGGTCCATGAATGGGGCTCCCACGTGTGCCTGTCAAAGTGTTTTACTCTGAGTTTACAATATTGAAAGGGGGTTTTATAGGAACTTCCATGAAAAAAGTAACCATTTTTATAATTATAATTATGTCTGTACTATTTATTCTCTAAGTATTGCTCTGACTGTAACTCCCAAGTATTTTTTCCTGCCATATTTCCTTTTTCTGACTAGATATTTCTCTTAAGGTACAGGAAGGTGTACTTGAGGTCTCAGGCTCAGTATGTTCTTTCTTTTTTTCTCAAAGCCTTCCAACAGGATATCCCATTTTCAAAATAAATACACCATTTTGTTTTTGGAAAACAGGAAGGGCAGGCCATGGAATGGATGGCAATAAAGATTGTTGCTGAGATTTCCAAACTTGGATATCAAATTTTAGCAGTAAGTGTACAGAAAAAAGCCCCACGAACCTCCCCTCTTCGAGGTTTTTAAGGAAAAGAAATCCAAGCAGGAAATGTTAGATGGAATCTGTTTTCAGTCTTTTGTCTAAAGATACATCTTATCTGTAAACAATGTCACTTTAAATAGACGCTACCTTGTAAACATGAGGAGAATTCTTTTGTAAACGAGGTTTAGATATTAAGTCTGTGGATCAGTGCATGAACAAAAGCTAAACCAAGTTGTTATTACACTGCAAGCAGCCAATGCAGCTTATTCCTATGTTTGTGGTGCAGGCTTTTTGGGGTTTTTTTTGGTTGTGGGTTTTGGGTTTTTTTTGTTACTTCTACTACAGTCATGGTACAAAAATTTAATGAGCCATCTGCTGAAATACAGTCCTGCTCTGTAAATCAACAGGGAGAAATAGCAGCCTCTTCCTCAGAAGAGCTATTCCTTGAACACGTTCAGAGTGGTATTTTCTCAATTTAGTGACAAATCTCTCCTGTTTTTTTAAATTCCGTTTAGATTCATAGAGCCTGAGAAACAGCTCTGTAACGGTCTCCATTCGTTACAAGTTAAACTGTTAAGCATCCTGTTACACAGACAACTTCTGTCTTCAGCCTGACCTGCCAGAGAAACCCTCTCAAGCTTATGTACATGGCCAGCTCCTGGGCAAACCCCCTGATTGCTCTCTGGATTTCTCAGAGCAAGTCTGTGGTAGTGGAGGAGCTCAGATGGTAATCCTGATTGTGTTTAATGACCTTTTAATAAAATCACTTTTCATAATACAGCAACAAGTTTAACAGTTAAGACAATTGAAAACATCAGCCTAGGTTAAGCCCTGGTTTGATTATATGTAATTAGCAGGAGTTTTTCTATGACAGAATACTTGATGTGGCATCCAGGGGACATATTTTCATAGAATCATAGAATTGTCTGGGTTGGAAGGGAGCATTCTGATCATCCAGTCCAACCATCAACCTCACTCTGATCAAACCCATCACTAACCCATGTCCCTCAGCACTCTGCCAACCCGGCTTTTCAATCCCTCCAGGGATGGGGCCTCAACCCCTGCCCTGGGCAGCCCAGTCCAAGCCTTAAGAACCCTTTCCATGGAAAAACTTTTCCTGATCTCCAATCTGAGCCTGAGTTGGAAACATGCTTCTCTCTCAGGCTGCACAGAAATGTACCTCACTACTGCTACAAGGATCTTGATACATCACCAGCTGCAGACCTTTGGGTGTTTTCTTGCCTTGCAGTAATGATAGTTTTTATCAGCAGCCTTGTTTCTGAGGAATTCCTGATGAGGATCAGAGTATTTCCATTTGAGTTACTGTTTGTAATCCCAAAACTCATCTTGTGAACTGATCTCACATGTCAAAATTTGTTAAAGTTACAACTCAGATTTTCTCATATCTTGTCCAAAAAGTTTCATTTTATAAAACCTGAGCTTAGATACTACCTCTGCTGACTGACCCACTCTACAAAAAAACCCCAAACTGCCAAAACCAACCAAGTGGAGCCCGGTATAGAAATATCTGGGCAAGCCTGGCTGTGCCTGTGATTATCCTTGTGTTTGTTTATTTGTTGTTACTTCTAGATATATGTAGGTTTCAGGCAAAACTTCCCAGTTTTTCTTGCTGGACAGAATACAATTCTGCTGTGATGAGGTCTTGCTTGCTCCAGAAATGGTTGGGAAGGCAATAGTAAAACTTCTTGGATAGGTTTAGGCAATTGTGAGAAAGACTAATGAAGAACTGTAGTTTCTACTTCTGGATCCATGTAACGAATACTGGTAATTACGTCACTAATATTCCTCTCATAAACACGAAGAGAGTTATGTCTCTCTCCTGTTTGTAACTGCTAACTGATTTATGAACACATTAACTGCAGGGGATGTAATTTGGTTTCAGGGCATGTCAAAGTGATATTCCAGACTCACTGAATGTATCTGATTTTGCCTAATGAATAAGCAACAATAAAAAGATGCTCCAGCTGGTGATCAATGCTGCTTTTTCAGCAAACGATCCTGTTGCTATGAGACAGCGGGGAATCTCAGCTGCAGTGCCACCGTTTCATCCAAACCCAATATAGAAGGTTTGTTCGTGCTAGATGATGTGGTCTAAGGGAGTTTGAGTATTTACAGGACCTGCTGAAGACTTGTTGATATAATATTTCTTCTGTTGGGATGTCACCAGAACGAGAGAACCGGATGGGATGTAGGCTTGCAAAGAATAATGGCAAATTAAGGACTGCCTTTAAAATGAGCTTATTGCTGAGAGAGGATCCCTGTGGTTTTGCACATTCTGCGTTCCACCTGGACCTAGGAAGAGAAACTTTAGCACAAAGACCTGCAGATCTGTACAAAAACCTAGTGAAGTATCAAAGGGAGAGGCTTTTATTTATAAATTAGTCTATAAAATGTTGGTATGCAGTAGGTAGAGATAAAGGAGATGCTCTCTTTGCCTCCATTTGTGGGCTGGAGAACACTAGAAGAGATCTAAGAGTCTCTTTGAATGTCCTCTTTGAATCTTGATTGGCACTAAATGCTTTGAAGATAATTACAAACACAGCATATATATTGAGCCACGATGCCTTTAAATGAGGCAATTGAGAATGTATTATACTTTTTTTAATGTCAGTAGTACTAGAGTATATCTTCCTGCTATTTCCAGTTCCATCAATTGAAGTTCTAAGCAAACGGTGTTTTCTGATGGGCTCTTTGAGTTTATAATATAGAATTTTAGGGCTGTTGTGTCTTTATTCCAGAATAATCAGCATGAGCTTCTTCATATGCTCCCTTGGCCATGGCTTCATGTGCTGAAATGATGAAATGATGTTGTGTATGAAGGTGGTGAGAGGGGTGTTCTGCACAGGCACTTGCTGGGTGTTATTTGTGTCCAATGAAGGTATTTTAGAGCTTTGAAACACAACTTGAATGCACAGCTCCCTTGTGCCTCTCCCTTTGTAGTAAAATTGAAATTCAAATATAGAAAAGGTTGACTGGTTTAATATAATCATTTGATTATTTTCAGCCTATGCATCTCTACAATTACAATACCAGCAGAAATTCAATCTAAATAAGCAACTCTGTGACAAGGAGGGGGGGAGCTTTTTGAAAAGATGCCACTCTCGTCCTCTCTGTAGTGGCTCTGGCCCAAACTCACCTTCACCAGGAAACTGCTCAGAAACAGGCTGGGGGGGAAAGAACCATTTCAAGGCCTTTCTTTCTTGTTTCAACTAATACAAATGCTGTTTAGGGTGTATGAGAGACAAAACAAAAACCTTTGCAAACTGCTTTTTTGTTTGGGGTTTTTATTTATTCTTCCCCTTCCCCCTTCTTCTTTCTACTCTTGTCTTTTGGGTTGTTTTTTTTCCCTTTCTTTTCTTTCAGGGGTGGTGTAATTATTAGCAAAGAAAAAAAGGCACGTTATTTTGAATGGATCTTAATTTGACAGTAATGAGTGACATCTTAAGGAAACTCTAATGCCCGTTTGGAGAAAAATCCCTTCCGTGCTGTGTGATCAGAGCAGCTCAACAGTGAGATGAAGGGAGAAGGGAGCTGCTTTCCTTGCACATTTGCTATATAGTAGAGGAGCTGGGAGCTATTTTTGCTCCCGTCTGGTGATGCTGTAGAGGAGCTCACAGAAGCAGAGTGGCTCTCGCAGGTCCCATATTGTGACACAGGATGTAGAAAATACAGCCTCTAGCTCAGAGTTTACTAATCCTTACAAGGTTTGTCAAGATACCTGTAGTGTACACCAAGCTGCCAGCAGCCTACTGGAAATGCAGCTTATAAAAGAGTTATTTTTTTATGTATTATAAACCAGTGCTCAAAATAGTTCTGCTGTACCAGCAATAAAAATAATTTGCTATTATATTTCAAGTCATGCTCTGTTTGTGGGGGGTTTTTTGGGGGGGGGATCACTCTCCTGACAAGGAGGTAGTTCGGAAAAAAATGAAGCGAATTTCTTAGGCTGTATTTTCCCACCATGGGAATGGTCCTTTAAAAAGAATGTAATCAGTCTGTTCTAAGATCAGTGGGATTTCAGCTTGAGCTGAGCTATTTGCTTTTCTCAGCTGAGTCACCCCCACATCCACCCCCTGCTTTTGCTGGAAGGAGAGGGCAGATGGCTGCTGCTGGAATTAGCCAGGCACACTACCACCTGCTGTGAGTTTCTGTAGGTTTGTTATTTTTGCAGCCATCTTTTCACAAATGAGGGGGAGGAAGAGCAAGGGACCTCTTTTATGCTGTAGTATAAAGTATTGCATTTACGTAGTATCTCTCAAGAATGGGGTTCCCTCCCTGGGGCTCCGCAGGTACCACGATGAACCTGCTGAAGGATGCACACAGCAGTGCAGGAACAGGGGGACTGGAGCACAACAGAACAGAATTCCACAGTAACATCAATTTAGTGGAAAAGTGCTCCAGATCAGGAATTGCTGTGACATCAGATCCCTTTGTGGTGTCACCTCTGTCACTACCCAGGTGGAACCAACAGCCGTGAACAGTTTTATGGGACTCGTTGCTGTGTGGAAACATGGCATTCCATCCCTGGCAATAAATGTCTGGAGTAGCCAGGAGGGATCCTGCTGCCCACCACAGAGACAGAAACAGCAGCAATACTTTTCTAACATCTGGAAGTTTTATGCTTGAGTAACACCATGTCATTTTAATTCTCATCCTACTAAATCCTGCTCTGCTTGGAAACGTGGATACCTGAAGTTCTCCTGAGGGGTACAGGAATGCATCAGTTTCTCCTCGTAGATTTGGAACTGTGTTGCTCTTGGTTTTGTTCACATTTACCAACCTTCTTCTTAACCAAGCAGACTGGTGGCGTGTTCATTTTGAAAGGAGAACTTGTGGCCGTGGTGTGATGATTTGAGTTGCCGTAGTAGTTTCTAGATGCATATTTGTACAGCAAATGTATTAATTAAGCCTATTTTTCATGTACTGACTAGTTGTTTGCAAGTCAACACTTCTGATGTTCACATGTTCCTTATCAACTAGGTTTTATTCCCATTTTTCAAGTAGTAGAAATTTAGGCACAGAAAAGCTAATTGCCTCTTTCAGAGTTCAGAAACTCCAATCTTGCAGGCTTGCTCTGAGTCCACAAGGTTTCACCGCCTGGTTACACAGGTAGATGGGAGCTGGGCTCATTCTGGCTGAGGTCCTGACCCCTGGATTGAGCTCAGAAAAACAACAGTTAATCTCTATTATTTTCCTCATCTTCGTTCCAATGACTTGTTAGTCTGGGACGTGCAAAAAAGAATGAAACTGCCTACCAACTGAATCTCTGCAGTGAGTTCTTGGAAGTCAAACCTCTTATTCTGTACTAATGGTGTGCAGAGGTGCTTAGTGACACCCTTACGCTGACAGCCAGCAGGAGACATGGCTTGTATTATGTATTATAGATTTCAATATTTCATTCAGTGCTCTTGTGTAACTGGAACTTTTACTTCGTGGTTTGTGGCTGTGGAGCTACAAATTACATGGCTTAAGCTTGGTGCAGATTGCCAAGAAGTGTTTGTAGCTTTTGTTGTATGGAGTAGAGGTCCTGCTAAACGTTTACTATGTGATTATGGAAGTAATTGGCTCCAAGGATTCAAGTGATGTTACTCAATTGTACCTTTGTGTTTGTCTCCTTCAGCCTTTCCACAGAAGAACCAGCTTCTCTCACAGAGAGAGGTTTAACAAATTTGCAGTTGCAGTTCGAACAGTTGGCAATTTCAAGTAGGGTCCCCAGTAATTCAGAGGGGTTTTTATAGCAGTTGTCTGATAAAAGCAGAATGCAAAGCTGGGACAAGTCTCAGTCCCTGACTTCAGTGTTTTCTGCTTTAATGTTAATTGATCTTTTACCTTTGATGTAGCTATCGTAAGCATTTCTTTTGTGTATCTTAGAGTGCTGCTCACTGCACAGGCAGATGGGAACTTCCATTCCTTTTGCCAAAGAGCTTACAGTCTAAGAGATAATGCAGTCAAAAAGTGGGAGGGCATAAGAAATGGGAGAGAATGTTATTGACTGGGTATCAATTACCAGGATAGCAGTAGAGCTAGAACAGACACAGCACCTCCGAGTTGGGTGGGAGAGAAGGACATCAGCAGGTTAAGGGTATATAGAGAACGTGCCAGGCGAGGACAGAACTCAGGTCTTCAAAGCTTTCAAATTAAATCCTCTTATATCTCCAAAGAAAATCAAAGGGAGAACAAGCAGTTGTTTAAGGTTAAGGATACTCAGTTTTTCAATAGAAAATCAAATATAACCAGGCTCCCTTTGGAACCAGATGCACTGCTGAGTTTCTGACCTCTTGTGGTCAGTTCTGACACTGTGGTATTTATTTCTGCAAGTGGAGCTTATTTTACTTAGATTTGAAGTCCTGTCCTAAATTCAAGAGCAGATAACACAGGCTTTTATTTATGGGAGGGGGAGTTATTCCTAAATAGTTTTTGAGTGCTGTGAGATGATTTATGTGGCTTCCTTCCCAGGAAGGCCCCTACCTGGGCCATAAACCTTGTCAAATCCTGGCACCACTCCTATAAATGCTTATACCTAACCTTCCTTTGGATTAAAAGTGTTTGTTTGGTTTGGTTTTGTTTTTGACTCCAGCAGGACAGTAGATAATAGCCCCACTGAATTCTCTAAGTTTGTGTGTGATGAGAGAGATGGGTGTTCATCTCTGTGAGGAACGTTATGTTTTATTCCCAGATGGTACGGGAGCCTGGTTGCGGTCATCTTCTTTCTGGCAAAAGAAATATGATCATGAAATATTTCCAATTTCGAGAAAAAACAAATTCTGCTCTCAACACAAGATCTTCTGAAGAGTCTGGGATGTTCTTTCTGTGCTCTGACCTTGGTGAATGGAAGTAAGCACGGATCCCAGAGTGTTGTCATTGGGAGGAGACAGTGGATCTGAAAACAGTCCTTAGACAGATGCTTGTCTACATCAGGCTGTCCTGGAGTTCAGGCGAAGAGAAAGGACTGTACTGGAATGTTGATTGCAAGTAGAAAATAACTTAATTTGGATATTTTATAACCATACAACTAAAACTGCAGGTTTGGCTAGTTGTTTTTCAGTTTTACTTTTTTTGGATAATGCTCTGGTTGAGTTGGTCTGTAACAAAGAAACAATGACTAAGCGAAGTCCACTACTTGTTTTGATGATATCTTCTTTTTCTCTAGAGCAGCATGCTTTCTTCTCACATACTGAAACACCTTCCCACTTTGCATCTGTTATTCTTAACGCCAGTACTGTTGATATAAAAAATAATGTAAAAAGAATCATGATTAAAACCCCTCCCTCAATTTGCAGACTTAAACTAATTTATAATTCACGTTTTAAAATCTTTAAATAGGTAATTGATTAAATTGCTATAAAGTAATAAAGAACATTCATGAGAAACAATTTTTCATGCAAAATTGTTCTGATGAATTCTGAGTCTTCAGGACAAAACCAGTTGATACCTACTCACATACAGATAGGCTTTGCCTACTCAGTGTAGAGATCTGTTCAGCTGAAATGATGGAGTCAAAGAGGATCAGGAAATAACACCAGCATCTTTTCTATTTAGGCAAGTGCTTCCTTAGGAGGCAAAACCATTTCCCTGCTGCTCATGGGACTTGTTTCCTGCACGGAACAGCCTCAGCCTTCATCCCTTCACAGAGGTGGACAGTCAGACACATCTTGTGTTGAAATCGGGAGTGATGCTCCAGAGCAGGCTCTCAGTAGGAACAGCAGAGGCAAACGCTGTACCTAGTCTTAAATTAAAGCCTGATTAACTTGTTAACAGGATTATATACAGAGGACTGCACTCAGTGAACCAATGATGTCCTTTTCAATCCTGTGTCCCCAAATCATGGAGTATGTGTCACCAGTAATTGCCAAGTGCTCAGAGAGGGCACGAAAATGCTTGTAAAAATAAACTTGTGATGGCACATGGGTTATGTAATGACAATGTCCATGTCAGGGGCTGTAAGGACCTGTGTCACTCATGACTCCACTGCTTGGAAGTCAGATGTCATAGCAGTATAACAGCACTTAGAGAGTTACTGGGAGAGAGGAAACAGGAATTGCCCAGAGCACTGTGCCTGAAGAACTCACAGTTTGTATCTTTACACAGGCAGACAAGGCCCAGACTCCCTTTTTGGGGGGTTTCCCCAGTGAGTTGGGTTTTTTCTTCCTTGTGTAGTATTCAAAGTGAGGACCTGACTTCCCATGGCCACTTGCACATTCACAAGGCATTTCAGTCCGAGTCCAGGAAGATGTTTTGCAAGGAGTGAATGGGTAAATTCTGGCTGTGCTGCAGCTACTTTCTGGCAGTGGAGCTGACCTAATGTGGCAGCAAAGCTGCTGGAAGGCTCCCAAGAGGAATACTGTGGCCTGAGGAACATCAGAGTGGGTGTGTGTCAGATTGATGTCTTCAGACTGCAGGAGACATGCCAGTGGCACATCATCCACAAAAGAATACAGCAGAGATTTTCATACCCAATTTCTTCCCCAGTACCACAGTGGTGCGTAGGATCATTGCAACTGGGAACACGTGAAAGTCTCTCTTGGGGCATCTGTGAGTTACAGTAGGTGTCATCTTCCAGATGCAGGTGCATCTCCAGGATACAGATGTGCAAGTCACAAACTCAGTGTTCCTCTGTCACAATAGACTGCCTAATGGAAAAGCTTCGTTCAGATGGTGATATTTAATTAATTTTTGATTAAATTGTGAAAGGAAATGAAGGCAAAGTCCTCCAACAAGGACTGGGCCTTATTGAGTGTGGTTACTTTCCAGTGGTACAGAGGTGACAGAGGATTCCAGGGCTGGCATATACTGCATTGCCTCATGCTTTCAAAACAATATGCAAATGCTAAAACTGTTAAAAACCCCACTTGACTCACAGCTCCTCCTCCACTTGATATTTAAATTTCAAGATCAGGCTTAGGAGAAGCAAATCAGAATACCTGTATTTAAAATCAGGTGACACCTCACTGGTACCACTTACAGACGGCTGAATAACTACCAGCAGAGTAGGGGAGGAGTCTGACCACCAAAATCTGTTTTCAATAGGGGTACCCAGAGGTACCTTCATGAAGTGTTTAGTTATAGTCATAGTCACAGCGGATCTGTGCGTTATGAACAGTGAGTTCTGTGACAGGAGAAAGGCTTTATGTTTGTGAGGAATTCCAGTAGCTCTGTGGAGCAAACTTCTTTACTTCTTCCTCGGTATAAAAAAAAACACCCAAGCAACCAAAAAAACCCCTTAAAACCCACGAAAGGCACACACACAAACCCACCTAACTTCTGGGAACATGAAAGTACATCAGAGTACACTTTGAGTACTTTTCTCTATTTTAGTTAAATATTAAGGAACAGGGAGTTAGAGATTTTTAAAATGACATTATTTTGCATTGGTCCACTTACTGCTGGCTTCATTTTGTCAACACATATTTGTGGAGGGAGACAGTGAATTAAAATCCTAGAACAGTGACGTTAGATTCTGTCGTCTGAAGCACATGGAGAGCCCGAGACAAGCACATAGGGACTTACTAGTGTTTTGCTTTGAAACCCCATCAATAAATAATGCAGTAATTAAATTACAGTGGAGATTTCTGATATTTTTACTAGATTTTTTGTTCATTGTTTATTCTGCATAAATGCATATCAATATACAGTACATCAGTGCATAGATATAGGCTCTGGTTGTGTTCCTCTCTACCCTGATCATCCAATCCATCTTCCCAGTGGCATTTTGTTCCACATCGTGTTCCTCTGAAGGAAACTCTTCTTCATGTTCCTTGTTTCATAGTTTTTCTTGACCATTCAAAAGACAGAGCTGTTCCTCGTACACAGGACAGAAAACAACCACCTACTTGCTTCTGTTCTGTGTTTGGCTTCAGTAGATGAGGAGCCCCAGTGATTGATAGCGCAGAAGCCCATGAATTCAAGTCCCTTGGTAAAACCATCCATTTCCTTTCCACTCTTCGAAGTCTTAGTGTGGTAATTCCTGTTTACTAAGTTGTTTAAGCATTCCAGAACTCATTCACTGACCCATGCTTGAGCACACAGTTCTGAGGAGGTCCCACTGAAGACAACCCCAACTCTGAAAGTCAGAGCTAACACCTGAGACGGAAAGAAAGGTGTTTTATATCAACACGTTCAATACATTTTTAAAGCAAACCGAAAATTTCATCTCTATTTTTAGCTGAAAAGCATCAGCACTGCAAAACTCATGCCACATGTGACACTTGGGTACGTTACAAGACTAAAACAGACAACTTTGGTCTGGAGAGGCTTTTCTTACGGTGCCTGACGGGTAGCATTTTTCAGTCAATTTTCAGCTTCCCTGAGCTGAATGCATCTGGCAGATGGACATAATCACTGTATGAGAAATAGCAGATCTGTTGTGGGAAATCGAGGGCAAAAATTACCTCTAGACCTATCTGCAACACAACAAAAGCTCTGAGCTCTAGTTTATTTCCCAGTGTTTACTTATTCCTGTAAAATGAGTTGCTTAAGCTTATTTTGAACTAGGCCTAATCAAATGCTGACCCTGCCTGCAAGAAATGTTTGTCTCTATCAGCTACTTGAGCATTTTGATGCTAATTTTGGTCACTAATTTATGCATCTCTATGCGTGATGATATATACATCATGTCTTTTGGAGAAACATTTGTTAAGGCTGACAATAGTAACTGCCAGATATGTCGTAGGTGGAGTTGTTTGGAGTGTTTGCCATCCTTTCTAGGGAAAATAATTTATGTATTTCTCCAGACTAAGAACTTCATGAGTGACCTTCAGCTACATAGAAAGAACAGGAATACAAGAGGGAACAGAATTTCCAAAGCACACAACTCTCATCCATTGGCCCAGCCAGGAAACAGCCTTAGCAGAAGGGGGTTTGCAGAGATCCAGAGCGGTGCTTGCTCCTCTCAGTACAAGACCAAACAAAACCACCAGGCAGTAACACTGCATCATTCTGGAGCTGAGAGGACTGAATATTCGCATGACTTTTCTTTCTTATTTGCTTCCTGAGGGTATCTGAGCAAATTCTGTTAAATTCTTGCATTTTTGCCTCTCTTCCATTCTTGATTCTTACATTTCATTTACTGACCTTCCCACAGTCAAATTTGTGTCTGTTGACCTAACACTGTCCTTTGTCTGCCCCCACTTCCCTATTAATTGCCTCAGAATTCCAGCATTGTTTTCCAGTTTAAAAATAAGGCCTTTCCTTTGGAGCACTTTACAGCCTGGCACCTGGATATTGCATGTTTTCTAGTACATTCATTTAGCATCTCTTTTTCTGTTGCATTGACAGAAGGTACGATGCCGGGTAGTTTTATATGGCAGCCTCTCTGGTTTGGCAGGGATGGGCCCTGCCTCCTCTCTGTTTTATCAGCTGCCTCCTGGTTGAGACTAATCAGGCGATACAAAAGCCAGCAGGCCGGCTGGTGGTGAGAGATGGCAGGAAAACTCCTCATCAAAGGCTCTTAAGGGGCAAGTGATTACCCCCAGCTGGCTCCCCAGCACGGCACAGACCCCAGGAGACAGGTGAGGCTCCTTGACTGGTTTCTGTGCTCAAGGAAGAAACGAAGCACTGGGGTTAAAGGACTTCAAATCAGCTTTTCCTGGGGCAGAGCAGCTGTACTCCTACGATGTGAAGACCTACCCTCAAAGGCACTACCTTGTTGTGCCACCCATGATTTTGACTTGGCCACTGCTGAGCTGAGATTGTGCTGCTCCAATGGAGCAACTTGCTGCTGAAGCCAGTTGGGACTCTGGGATGGGGGAGGAAGAAGTAAGGGGCTGCAGGCACTTATTTTAAACCGCTGCTTCACTCTCCAGCTTGCAATCCTCTGTCATTCCTTTATAGCTGAGTGAGGAATGAAGCTGAGTCACGAGAACTGTTTGCAAATACAAAATGAAGGGTGTGGAGGCAAAGCTTATCCGATTCTCAAACATACCACGTAGGTAAAACACATCCACATGTGTGACCAAATGACGTTAACGTGATCTAAGTATAGAGCTTCAGGAGCTGGCCTGCTGCACGGGTGATGCCGAGTGAACAAAGGAAAGGATTGTGATATGTCTCTGGGTTATCTAAACTGCTGTGGCTAATTTTGGCCTCCCTGGGTTTCTGGAGGTTGCTGTTAGTGAAAGTCAGCCGTGCAGTGGTGGGTGGAGCAGTTCCCTTCTTGGCAGCTCAGCCCGAGAAAGCTGCTGCAGCGCACGTCATCTCCCACCTCGAGGGCTGCCGGGCAGGTGAGCCAGCTGGATGCCAGCAGAGGAAATTATAAAATCATAGAATCATTATGGCTGTGATAGGATCATTATAAGTCCAGCCATCAGCTTAACACTGCCAAGGCCACCACTAACCCATGTCCCTCAGCACCACGTCTGCCCAGCTTCTAAATACCTCCAGGGATGGCGACTCCACCACTTCCCTGGGCAGCCTCTTCCAAGGCTTGACAACCATTTCTGTGAAATTTGTTTTCCTAATATCCATCCTAAACCTTCTCTGGCACAACTTGAGGCTGTTTCCTCTTGTCCTCTTGTTTGGTACGTGGGAGAAGAGACTGAACCTGCAACCTCTGCTGAAGGGAACCTTTAAAACTTTCTCTTTTCCTGCTATGCCTTCAGTGTTTAGATGGTGCAAGCAGAAATCCTGCTAATCCTGAGGAGCTCTCAGGTGCCATTTGGAAATATCTCAGCAGTCTTAGCCACCGATGAGCTTTAACTTGCACAGTGTTGTGCCACTGCTGAGTGGCAGAAGACAAGTGAAGCTTCAACTATTCCAAATCTGGCCCTGCAAGAGCAGTGTGAAACACTGGGTCTGCTTATGGGCAAAAACTTGAACACAAGAAGTTCCATCTAAACATGAGGAGGAACTTCTTGCCTTTGAGGGTGGCAGAGCCCTGGCAGAGGCTGCCCAGAGAGGTGGGGGAGTCTCCTTCTCTGGAGATGTTCAAAACCTGCCTGGACACGTTCCTGTGGGAACTTGCTCTGGGTGGACCTGCTCTGGCAGAGGGTTGGACTGGATGATCTCCAGAGGTCCCTTCCAGCCCCATATCATTCTGTGATTCTGCTTAGCTCGAAGAAGTTCATCTCTGTGTCCTCTCTCGAGAAGATTCTTTTGTCCTTCTATCTCTCTTCAGGAGACTTGAATCTAAAAATCTTGGAGCACAATTCAGAGACTTGATAAACGATTGTCCTTATCAGCTGAGTGATGTGAGGCACAAAGCACCCCAAAGATGTTTTTGTAGCCCAGCATGACTCTGCATTGCTAGAGCCTCTGCTACATCAGAGCCTCAAGCTAACTCATGGAAAACAAACTATGTCTTAGAAGGAGGTTCGTTTCAGAAGCTGATAGAGTCTGGGAGCATTCCAGAATTGGTTTAGTTTGCCTCTGGGAAGGCTTGAGTACCAGTAGCTTGGGAACAATTCAGTGACAGCAACAGCTTGTTTCTCTAAGATTTAACTCTGTATTTGTGGTGCTTGCAGGGATAAGGAAATAGCTTCTCCTGATCATTTTGAATAAATGTTTCATGAACACATAAATAGCTAATGTAAAAGGAATTTAAATGTGTTATCCAGAAACAATTCACTCTCACTGAGTCTGAAATAGTAAGTGAGAAGGCAAGAAAGGCTCTCTGTAGTTAAAACTACAACAAGCAGTGATGTGCCTCTGCATGGGAGGTTCTACACGTGATTGTACTGGCCGAGCACAGACATCCCAACATTGACCTTTTGTGCTGTGAGCTGCCATGGGCAAATCACTGTTAAGTTACCTTTTAAAATCGTACCCTAAACATCAGACTTCTGATTTATTCTCTCCTATTCACATTCTTCAGCCTCAGGTAAACGATACTTCTCATGAATCAGGCCTCTTTCTCACCAGGATTCAAAGTACCACACCTGCTTAGGCCAGTAACCGAGAGAGAAGAAACCCAAGATAAATACACTGATAATCTGTCAGTATCTGAAGACCGGAGTCTTTTGACAAGATATTTAGGACTTAAACCTAGTAACTGTATAAGCAGGTGGAATAACCACTGTTGCTTCCTGTCTCCAAGAAGGAATTTGATCTCTTCTGACACTGTATCTTCTGGTGGCCACCTTAAGTGTATTCAGTGGAGAACAACAAGCTTATAGTGATTTTTATTCAAATTTACCTTATATGGCAGCATTTATTTAATTCTGAACTGTATGGCAGGGTCAGGACCCCTTTGCACTCATGAGGGAGAGTCCCTACTCTGAATTTCTGATAAATAACAGGATATGTGGACAGAAGATGAGAGAATTTAACAGCTAAATCCAGCTAAGTCATGCTGGTCAATTCAATTAGTTTAAGTATTCTGGGATCAAAGTCAGAAATTGATACCCCAAATTTAAGTTTTTCTCCCTGTTACAAGGCCATTCTTTCTTTGTGGATATAACCAAGAGGAGAACAGTACCTGTACCCAGTATATAATAACTGCTTTTGCACCTTACTGAATCTGAAGTAAAAATGAGCCAAAGAAAGAACAGGTAGGGTGTTCAATCTGCCAGGTCACTTAAAATGTACATCTTTTTAACTGGGGAAGTAATTCAGATCATTAAGGAGAGTAATAGGAAAAAACCTCCAGATAAAGCAATTTTTCTCAGGAACACATTTATCTTCAAATGGGAAAGCTGTAGAATTGGATGAATTATATCATTCACAAAGACCTTGTTGAACTCGGTGCCCAGAAACATTGGGGAATTAGGCAAGTGACCTATTTTGATTTCACTGGAGGATGAAGTAGCTGCCTCCTCAGTCACCTTTGTACAGAAGTTGTCTGGATTAACAAGGAGCAGCTGGAACTACTGCTAAACTTATTGCTTGCTAGAGGAACTTCTTTGTCAATGGCAGCATTTGCATTTGAATGAGGAAGTCAGACACCTTGAGGTGCAGCAGGGACAGGCATTAATCACTGCAGAGAGCAAACAGCAATTCTGCAGCCACGTCTGGAATGTTCACCTGCAAGAGATATTCCATCTTGTTACTTCAACTGTAATCCATAGATCCTCAAAATAAAACTCAATTCCTGTACGAGAGACCTTGTCCTTCTACTCAAGCAACACAATTTTAAGCTCCCCTTCTTAATTTTGTTAATTGTTAAATGACAGGAGGCCAAGTTCAGAAAGAAAATCTTCAACATCTCAAAGCTTTCATGAAACTAATTTGCTCAGAACCACGGAGATTAAGCTCAGACAATCCTCCTCTACTCTCACAAAAGGCATTGATACAGTCTGAGGTATTTTGATGAAAGAAGTGATTTCTTCTTATTTTTGTCCCTGCTTTGTTGAAAGAATGTCATCATTCTAATACCAGTTACAATTCGTAGAGAAAAAACCAAATCAACAAAAAACTTCCAAAATGCTTTTGAAGTAACTCAGTACCAAAAGATGCAATGGGTGGTCTTATTTTTTTAATTTTTTGCTAGCCAATGACTATAATTTGAATTCTTCCAGCAAAGTTGCAATGTTTCATCAATTACCAAGGTACCAAAAATGCTCTGTGGACTGGTTTGTATAAATTGTAAATGCCTTTCTGCCTTTCAGAATCAGTGTTTTCAGATGTTATATAGCAAAGCTCACAAAAATTCTTGTTCATCTTAACTCTCTGGAGGGAAACGTTATCAGGTCCTGGGAGGGCACAGCGTAAAGCAGTGACAACTGTGACATCCTGATCAGGATTGCAACATGGCTAGAAGGCAAAATTTTCCTGAGCAAGTGATCAGTGACCACTGGAACTGTATATACCAGCGCACCTGCAAGTTTAGCATCTGGCATGTAAGGTCATTTGGTCAGTTTATTTGTGTTTATTCATGATCACCACGTGGAGATCCCTTGACTTGAAGCCATCAGAAGAGTGCCAGTGCTCAAGCTCTGGTGCCTCACGTGCATTGCATCCACTCTGAATTCTGTGGGGATAGATGATGTGTAATATACTGGCATCCTTGGAGATAAAAGGCTGTCCAGTGATTTATTTAACACTCTAGAGAGCACAATGAACCCAACTGGGTTTTTGCCTCTAAGAACTTGGCTCGGATGTAACTCCACATCATGGTTATCTAAAAATTGCTCTAAGGTGATCATGGCAGCTTTTCTAAGTAGATTAGGGGTAAGATGGGCATTCTCTAGTTTGTGCTCAAGAAAGCTAGATGACAAAGCCAGGAATATTTCCACCTAGATGGCTAAAGTATTTTTGAACTCTAATTGGGGGGTGGGTGGTGAAGGGAAGAGGGCTGAGATGGCACCTCTCCATTTCCTGTGGCTTAAGGTGTGTGCCTTTAAAACTGGGTCCACATTCTCCAACACTTCTCACGACTCTTTTTCTAATGGCTTGTAGTGCTTCATATAAATCTCATCTTTGAGGCGCATCGAATCTGGGATCTACTATGGGAGGGAAGTAGTGCTCTCCATACCAAAATAGCACCTGCCATCTGGATGCTGCAGGTGTACACAATACAGGGTTTGGATGGAAATTACAGTGTTCAGTTCTCCGCCAAAATACAACCCGTGCTCAGGCAGCAGCCAGGCGTGTCTGAAGGAACACAGGCTAAAAACTACAGCCTCCAAATCTAACCCTGCAGGAAATGAGATAGCATCAGCTTTCGTGTATTCAATGGGGCTTCGTGTAATTAACTGTTCCAGAAAGGAATGGCAAAACCTGACTGTTTGCAGAAGCAATTTAACACATCTCAGAGTGTTGGCTTGTCCCAGAGATTTAAAGAAATTTCTGCAGCTTCAGTAAATTCTCTCCAGCAGATAACTTTAACACTAACTCGGGAATGGATGAGGCAACAGTACACATTGTCCTCTCTAGAGGGAGGAAGTTCATTTCCAGCCTCTGAGGCCTATTAGAGCTCAAAATTCCAGATGGCCTATACTCATCTCAGTCAGCTTCAGTTTCTCTGCTTTACTCAAAGTCTATTTTAAGTCATTCCATCTTTGAGGAAAAATTTCCTCCAGAGTTTCACAGAGATTAGACCCAATGAACTTCCATTAGAACAACTCTACCTGTCGCAAGGTTGGATTCCCTAGGATTTCAAAGTCTTGTAACTTATTAGTAGGACACAAAATATAAAGAGATATCACACATTGTACCAGTGCAGGTCTTAGCTAAGATAGATGGGGGTGACTGGAGAAAGGGCTAGGACAAGAGCTAAAAGAAAGCAACAGCTGCTCTATAAAGAGAGGTGCTGCTTATTAGCCATATTCTTCAGGGCATTATAGTTTAATTACTTTTCCATTTACTGGTTAAAATTTTGATGAAGTAAATTTAGAGACTTCTTTATTTTTCCAAAAACGCTAGAACTCAATTAACAGGCTTTGTCAAGACTTCAAAACTTTAGAAACTTAAATAAAGCAGCCCATTGTAAACTGTGGAAAGCTGCAGTTTCCTCCTGAACTTGAACTCAGCCAGTTCAGCAGGGGTTACAACGTACTTTTCAGTACTTTGCCTATGTTTATATTAAACTTGTATTAATTAGTTTAAGAGCACACTTTTAAATCCCATCCCAGAACATGAATATAAAATGTTATACATCAGGTGTTTTGCAATTCAGAAGGTAATTCTGGGAAAAAAACCCACACCAAAACTAACAAACTTGAGTCCCCTGTGAATTCAGGGCCTCAAAAATTATTTATTTGTCATTTCAGGTAAATTTTTGCATTCAGCCTATTTTGGACATCGGGGTTTACAGTGGTGATACATCTCCAACAGCTCTTATCTCATCAACTGATCATTTCTCTTTGAAGATGCAGCTTTCTTTTAGTTTGATGTAATGTTTTTAAATTAACCAGTAAAAATTATTTCCTCAGCTCTTAGATATTGAGGTAGGTTCCAGATCACAGTGACCTGCTTTTCATAAGCTATAACCACCATTTCCAGAGTTAGGCATTTTATAATACTTTATGATAAGAAACAGACTCCTGAACATAAAGATATTCTGAATTAAAAAATTATTTCCTATGAGCTCAAACCTTTCCTTCCTCCCTACCCCTCTGTAGGGAAGTCCTAGAGGTTAACAAAAGTTCAGGGATGAGGTTATCTTTTAATTTTTTTGGTTCATAGTAACTTAAGCACCTGCAATCTTGAAAAAGAAGGATATTTATACATAGATAGAAAGGAATTATGAAGGTTGCTGACTTGGATAATATAATAAGTTTTGTTCCCCCCAGAACACTACACCCACACATGTAGCACAGAAGAAAGGCAAAGCAAGGCCTGACCCTGGGGATATTGGGTTTAAGGGGAGGCTTTTCCACCTCTTAAAGCCATCATACTGGAGGACACTCATGAAGGGAGAGCTGGACTTTCTAACTGGTTCAACAAAAAAATCCAAAGGCGGCATTTCTAAACCTATAATTTCATTCCTACTTGTTTTCACAAAAGTTTTAAAAGAAACAGCTAAAGTAGAGAACTTCTGAAAGACACAAAGCTCCTGCAGCAATTAATTCCTTGGTGTGAGTTCATCTGCACTGTCAGAGTGGTGGGAAGAGCGGGCTGGAGAGCTGCCCTACCAGGTGGAGTTGGTTTGAATGTGGGCTAAGAAATGGAAGGGAGAGGCTAAAATTCATAAAATTCATATTCCTACCTTTCTTTCTCTTTTTTAAATTTTATTTTTACTTTTTTTTTTTTTTTTTCATTGAGAAATAGGTATCTAGACTAGATCAGTAGCAGTAAGGGGAGCAGAATGGATAACCTGGTGGGCTTCTTGTCTTTCTCCCATTTCTCAACCCTTTTCCTTTGCTTATTTGAAATGTTTCTGTCTCTCAAGAAGGCCTCTCACCTGTCGGCTCTTTCTCTTGAACTGCCAGACACTAATCTCAAGTCTGGATCATACTGACTCACGGAGAGAGATAAAATTATCACCTTTGAGTCACTTGCTTGAGCAGTGACCTAGTGGGGCAGGAATCCAGCGTTAGAGGGATTAGTGCCGAAGGACCAGTTGTTAAGGAGACTTGGTGGGGAGATGCAAACAGCGTATGTGAAATTAAAGATGCAAATCTAACCCCAACATTTGGACAAGAGTCATTCTGGTGGGTACGGGACATTCCTCTGTGTTTGGTCAGGCTGGACTTGGAAGCCTACTGTCAAAAATGCTTCTGTACTTTCTATTCTGCTATCTTTTGGCCCGTGCGACGCTCCCATAAAGTGTCTGTACCAGTTTGCAGTGCCCTGTCTGCTGTCCCAAAAGAGCAAAGCGAGTCCTGTATCCGAAGATGCAAGCTCTGAAGCTCTCCTCCCTTTGTCCTCAAGGGATGTCCTCTGCCAGGGATGCAGAAATACTTTCACTTCACTGATTTCACCGTTAGATGTCTCTGACCGATCACCATTACTCCTCGGCAGCGCAGGCAGCGCTGTGTCATCCCTGCAGTCGGGGTCACGGTGGCACCTCTGGAGAACTTGTGGGGCCTTGGAGAGGTGACCAAGACACAGGGCGTTCCTGATTCCTCATTTCTTCCCCTGCCAAGCAGGTGGGAAGCAAAGGGGGACTTTAGGAAAGCAGCAAACTTGTTTGTCGGGCCCAGAATCTTACCTTGGGTGTGCAGCATTTGGCTCTCTTTAATAAATGCTTCTTTGCTTAATGCTGATTCGTATTTGGCTACGGAATGCCCTGAATGTAAGAAATGCTAAATGTGGTTATTTTTAATGTAGTACCCAACCACCTTGGGAGTACGAGTTTGAGTACGTCTGCATGAAGTTTACTGCCTGCAGTGATTGCCCTGAGCACAGAAGCAGCAGAACTTGCTTATCAGGGAGGAAAAAATAAAAGAAAACCCCAAAGTGTCCTGGGCAGGATTACAGATTACATAGAGCTAATGCAGGGCTGCTTCTTCCGAGCCTCATGCCTTGTGGGCAGACGCTGCTGTGTCGTTGGGGGACAAGTCCCCTGGTCATTCTTGCTGTTTGCTTTGGTGAAGGCTGCTGGCTCCTGCTCTGGGTGACTGTAGGTGCAAAAGGCTTTAGAGAAAAAAAAAGACATTCCCTTTAAACATGTGATCCCACAAACACACGCTGAGACCGGGGCTTGTCAAAATGCCTTAAACCCTACCTGAGTCCTGTTGGGTGAATGCTGTTACCCCAGTGGCAGATTTTGGGATACAGCTTCGCATCCCTGAATTGCGTTCCCTGTCTCCTCACTGAAACAAATGTGGTTTAACTGTTTACATGTGTGCTCTGAGTCTGGCTGCATTTGTTTCAGTACTGACCTGTTAGCTGAGTAGCAGGACACCTATGGATAACGAGCCTTTGGGTACAGGTCAGCATTCATTGCAGACATGACAGCAGCTAGTTTCTGGAGGGCTAAGAGAACGAGTGACAATTCTGACAAGTTTTTATTCTACAAGTGAACACAGAGAACAAATTTAAATTACATTTTTTTTTAAATGAAAGAAAATGGGAGGAAATATCTATTAAAAAGCGCTAACATCAATGCACGTTCTGAGTGGATGTTGCCCTCGTGGTAATGTTGCTGTTTGCCTTTGTAATCAGGACTATTTTTATATAACCCACTGCATTTTTTTGCTCTTTGGTTTCTCAAATGTTGTTCTCACTCTTTAAATTTGTATGTATGAGACTGTGTATATGGGTACGTACATAGTAACGTAGAATAAAGGGTAGAAAGATCTGCTGTGCAGAAGATAAGAAATTTGCTATTATTCATCTGTTAAAATAAGATGATAAAATAGTCCTAAAGAAGGCAAATGATTTTTATTCCATATGCTTTTATGCCATTCACCTTGGGAAAAATGAAATTGAACGCTCTTGCGATTAGAAAAATAGCAGAGAAGTAGGATTACTGTGGCAGAACTTAAACTGCCACTGAAATCCAAACCCACCCTTATCCTTTTTCATCTAATATTTCTAATTTACAGTCCAAGGAGACTATAAATACTTGGAATTGTTTATCAGTGAAGTCATCACCAGAATGGCCACCTCATGGAATTAGTTCCTAATGAGATTATTAGGGCTGTGTTTATTTTGTGGGCTCTGAATAGCGGACATTAACTTAGACATTGTTATTTTGCTGTCAAGATTGTGTCTGAAGCTCATTTTCTTTTCCAAGACTTTAAATCTAATATGGGAAAGCTCCCAGAGAGTAACAGGACTATTTGTGTTGTGGAAATCTTCATTTTGCACTGGGGAAAAATGATCTTGACCCAGTTGCCAGCTGACTCCATGCTTTATAATAATCAGACAAATAAAACACAACAGAAAAATCAAGAAGAGAAGTTGGGTTTCTCTTTCTTTGATGCATTTGCACAGAGTCTTGTTGTAAAGGTGCTGATTTTACCCAGAAGAATAACAGCGAGGGGAAGTCCTTGATGGATGAACAGGGTTCTGCAGGAATTGGACACGACGATGGTGATGATAAAGGGGAGCACCATAGTGTGTGAAAAAGCCCCACAATGACGCTATTCAGCAGCGCAGATGAGGAAGCGATGAAAGATTCAGTCTCCACGGAAAATCACAAGGGAAATTTTGCAAAAGCAGTGTATAATTACTCAAGTAGCAATTCGCAGAGCTGCTGCTCTTTAATAGGTTTGACTGCTCTGTGGCATTTTTTAAAGTTGATCAGAACATTTTTTAGGCCTAATCTGAAAGACCGTATACGCTCAGCACTGCATTAGATGACACTGGGACATTACAGTGTCATCGTGGAACAAAAGAATTGCCAAGCTGTATGAGACCTCTGCATCTCATGTCTCTGCCAGATCAGAACTAGCCACCTCAGAAAACCATGCAAGAAATCCTTCAAACCACACAATCGTAATTGAGCAGAGAGTTTATTTTTATCAAATCAACCACCAACTGTCTGTGATTATGTTCTAGAGATTGAATATTTAGTTATCTTTGTCCTTATTAATACAATTAATACCCTCTACCCATCTCACACACCTCATTAAACCATGCAGTTGTTCTTCAATAAAAAGCACTGGTAAAGAACTAAAACACCAACCATCCTTCAGAATTTCAGGTGCTAATTTTTGGCGCATGCTCTTTCAGGAGAGTTTCAGTTTGTATCAGTGCTGTTACGTGCTGGGTCACAGCAGATGTACAGTGTCACCCCTGCACCCGGGCTGAGCTTTAACCAGCACTCATTTGCTCCATCAGGTATTAATTTGCTTTGCAGAGCGTTTCCTTAGTCTTTGAAGGAGGTCTCACTGACAAAGCAGGATAAGCAGAAATTCTTGCTTAAGCAAAAATTCCCTTGGTTATTTTATTCTGTTTCGGGGTGTGAAAGCTCTTTGAACTTTTTCTCAGTAGAGCTGAGCTATTGGAGAATCAAATTCACATCAACAAAGAGCCATAGATGATTTCCCTTCCTTTTTCCAGGATCTGTTCCGCTTGCCCAGGCCTTGGGTGTACAAAGAGCCAGGCTAAAGGAAGTCCTCGGTCCTCAGTGATTGTCCAGTGATTTATTCGAGATGGGATTACATCTCTTTCCACGTATGGGTTAATGTTCATACTGGTGTAACACCACATCCTCCAGTGAGGTTTATGCTGGCGGACAATGAGCACCTTGTTTTCCAAATCACGCTCTTTCTACCACGTGTTGATTGGGTTTTTTTATCATTTTTGTGTTATTGTTTCCTTTAAGAATTAACTTGGGAATAATTATTGCCTTTTAGCATGGCGTTTCCTAGTAGCCTTATTTTTTGAAAAACAAAGAGAAACATTTAGTTTTGTTATTGTGAGATTAATAAGCAGGAAGAGGAGATACAATGAGAGATAATGTGTTCATATTTATAAAATCTTTAGACAAGCTTGAGTGAGTTCTCTAATTAAGTCGATATGGCTGCTGAATAAATTAGCAGAAAAAATAAAAGCCATAGTCAATTAGAATTGCCTGAAACTGGGTAATATATTGTTGGTCTTGCATTCACATTGGACAAATGGTGAGGAGAATCTCAAACATGAGGAGAACCTCCAGCGAAGGTCTGATTCCTTTTTGTGTGTGTGAGCAGATGATCAGGTTGTGTTACTGTGACTTACAGGGCTGGAAGGGGAAATCAAGTCTACAATTTTTGCAGAGTTAAGACAGTCCATTTATTCTATTTTAGCTCAGTAAATTTGTTTTATTTAATGGTATTTTAAGTCAGTTTTAGAATTAGAAAAAAAAACCTCTTTGGTGAAGGTGGCATAAGAATTTTTGGGAACTGAATTACCACAGTGGGTCTGCTACTGAGTGGGCTCCATGTCATCAAGGATGCAAATGGATCCCTGCATGTGACCAAAAAGGTGGCCTTTGGTTTTAAGAACTGTTT
Organism: Nycticryphes semicollaris; assembly: GCA_013400055.1. Taxonomy (NCBI): domain Eukaryota; kingdom Metazoa; phylum Chordata; class Aves; order Charadriiformes; family Rostratulidae; genus Nycticryphes; species Nycticryphes semicollaris. The sequence goes on along the minus strand of VXBJ01004003.1, from coordinate 302,522 downwards.
GTGGAGTGACTTGGAGGCAGCTGCTCAGCAAATTGTGTGTATCTCTGTGCGGTAACAGGGAAGGTGAGGTGTATAACACTGGACTTCTGAAAACACACTGTCAGGGTTACAGATCAGCAGGACCAGGAAAGCATCTGGATTATGTGCTCTGCAGATTCTCTATGGAGTGGAGCTCTCACAGATCACAGAATCACAGAATCTCAGGGATTGGAAAGGACCTTGAAAGCTCATCCAGTCCTATCCCCTGCCAGAGCAGGAACAACTAGAGCAGGTCACACAGGAACGTGTCCAGATGGGTTTGGAATGTCTCCAGAGAAGGAGACTCCACAACCTCTCTGGGCAGCCCCTTCCAGTGTTCCCTCACCATGAAGAAGTTTTTCCTCATATTTAAATGGAACCTCTTATGTTCCAGCTTGTACCCATTACCCCTTGTCCTAGAATTAGCCATCACTGAGAAGAGCCTGGGTCCATCCTCCTGACACTCACCCTTTACATATTTAAAGGTAAAGATGCTGCTGAGAAAGTTACTTCTTCCCAATCAGTACGTACAGATGAAGAAATCTGACTTCTCATTTCACAATAAATGTTTTTGAAATCACTTGTCACCTGAGGACACAGGGTGCCACTTCACGCCTAGTTGCTGCTGCCTTTAGTATCCAGCATTTTGGAGTACCAGAGATTTCAGAGAAAGGTGCAAAAAGTTGCAGAGAAGGTGAAAATGTAATAAGGAACTTTTGGGAAAGTTTTTCTCATGTATTCTGACATTAAATCCCAAGGGCATTCGTTTTCTCCTTTCATATTGTATTTCTGTGACCCCTTCTAAATGTGGATGTTGTAATTATCCACACTAATGTTCAGTTCTCTTTTGGCTTTTACTAAATTCCTGCAGGTCACAAGCTCTGGCTCATCATTTCATGAGTCACTGCTGAATATGCACAAATGTTGGTAGTTAGGACAGTCTGACCCTTAGCTTCCAGCACAGCAATGTTCCATTCCCTCTTTAAGAGATGACTTCAAAGAAACCCTTTCTCTTGGAGATCCAGTGCAGCTTTGTCATTATTTGAAATTACAAATGTATTTGCCTTTCAAAAGCGGTTTGGTGAGGAGGTGGGTTCACTCGTGGAGCAATGGAAACGCAACCCTCAGTATAAGCAGTGACAAGAGATGGATCCGTGTTTGTTACTGCCCTGTTCCCTTCCCCAGACGAGCTGGTTCAGAGCTGCAGGTGTAGCTAATGCACAGTAATTATCTTTCATGGCACCTGTGAAAAGGAGGGCTTGGCACAAAGTTACTCTTCTGCCGTGGTCAGACTGTTCTGGAAGACTGTTTTGCTCAGGTGTGTAATAAAAGTATTCATTTGTTTTAATATTAATGATATTTTCAGTGATTGGGTAGTAAAAAGCTTATAGTGTTATCTATGTTATATAGAGCTATAGATGGAGGATATAAACCTTGTTGAATGGCCTGTGTTGCTTTTATAATTCATAGCATCCCCTAGAAGCTTCTCACTTAATTTCTAAATGTGTAAAATACTGATTAGAAGGTGCTCTTGGTTATTTAGGGACACAGAGCTTTTTTTTTGGCGAGGTTTGGATCCCGTGCTCTGGTGAAAGGACTGTCTGACCTCAGACTGTTTAATTTCTCTTTGTTTCTGACAACCGATTCCCAAAGGCAAAGCTGTTGTTTGTATTCTCTGTGTTCCTCTGCTGAGTCTCTGCCTTTCTATGAGTCTGTGTGAGGAGACACACAACCAAGCTGCTACACCAGAAGTAGCTGCATGGAGTTAGTGGATTGCTATAAAGTTTCACTCAAATGAATTCAAAGTGTTTCTAACCTGTGGTGTTGGAGGTGTTAGAAGTATGTGGAATGAAGGTGGCAGTGAATCAGGTGTTGCCCTTCAAGAGTAGTTTCAACTAAGTCTTTGAAAACAATGTCTTTTCCCAACGCTTTTTGGACTGAAGAGCTCTGCTCTACAAAATTCCTTCTAGAAAAAGGGTAATTTTTTCCTCCTGTGGGATGCTGCCTCTTCTGGAGCACAATAAGTCTTGAATTACTGCATGGCAGCTGTTTGAGGAGAGTAGGTGAAGAAAGTGGATTTAACTAGAAACTCAGGAGGAGGGATGGCAAAATAATCCCTTAGGATTTAATCCTGCAAGAGGCGAAAGGAAATTCTTTGAAGTCACTCAAGAGCATTTGTAGATCCAGGGCCAGGAGGGACCATTAGATCATGTGGACGGACTCGGTGTGTTACAGAGCCCAGAATATGCAGGGACAGTGATTAGCCACGTGGAGTTAATTGGAGGAGCTGGGCCAGGGCCCAAGATGATATTTCAGTAAGGAGGGTGCAAAGCAGTGGCCAGTGTCATTCCTCAACAGATCTGCTGTGTGAAGCTGAACTTTCCTTCTTGTTCCTACAAAGTGACGGTGAAGTTTGCTGTGAACACGCTGCCATTCTGTGTAGATGCTGTGAACCTCAGTAAAATCAAATTCCATCTGGGAACTGCTAGTTTGGTAGGGCTTTTTAATCCCCTCCCTCATTGCAACAGGAATGGAGGTAGAAGTTCTGTTTGAAATTTAGTAGAGAGCTTGTTTTACTCTGTGTTTTATAAGCTAATAACCTTAACAAATCTGTAGGAGCCATTTACTGTCAGAAAGATAAAATTATTGTTTGTAGACTTAATATTTTTAAAAGGTGCTTTTTTTGGTCCCCTTTGCTACCTTTTTATAGCTCAAAAAGAATGATTTGGTTTTCCTCCTTTGTTTCTGTTGTAGCTTATGAACCTGCCAGCTAATAACATTTCAGGAAAATCTAATTCTATTGAAAAGTTCAACTCAATTTTTTTTTAATAGGAATTTTATTTGAACACTCTTATTTTAACATAGCTGCCAGCAACGTGAGCAGGGCTAGCGTTTGCTGGAGAAGACATTTAATTTCTCATTCAAAAGATGTGCTGGATTTCCAAGAGCAGGAGTTGATACTCAAAGGACACTGCTGTTCCAGCACAACAGCCTGTAGGCAACCTAACAAAAGTGTTGCCAGCAATTAGTTTGCAAGCAAAGACAGTGTGTTTTTCTGTCTCTAAACTGTGGAAGAGAAGACTGGAATCCCCTCACACCCATTCTTGCTCATTGTCCACCACCTACCTGAGTTTATGAATCACAGAATGCTCTGGGGTTGGAAAGGACCTCTGGAGATCACCCAGTCCAACCCCCTGCCAGAGCAGGTCCCACAGGAACGTGTCCAGACAGGTTTGAATGTCTCCAGAGACAGAGACTCCCCCACCTCTCTGGGCAGCCTCTGCCAGGGCTCTGCCACCCTCACAGGAAAGAAGTTCCTCCTCATGTCGAGATGGAACTTGTGCTGTTCCAGTTTGTGCCCATCTCCTCTTGTCCTGTCACTGGGCACCACTGGAAAAAGCCTGGCCCCATCCTCCTGACACCCACCCTTGAAGTATTTCTAGGTGTTGATCAGATCCCCCCTCAGCCTTCTCTTCTCCAGACTAAACAGACCCAAGTCCCTCAGCCTTTCCTAATAAGAGGGATGCTCCAGGCCCTTCATCACTTTGGTGGTCCTCTGCTGTCCCCTCTCCAGCAGTTCCCTGTCCTTCTGGAACTGGGGAGCCCAGAACTGGTCCCAGTGCTCCAGATGGGGCCTCCCCAGGGCAGAGCAGAGGGGGGGATGACCTTCCTCCACCTGCTGGTCACACTCTTCCTGATGTGCCCCTGGAAATATATTGAATGGTGAATAATAGGTGTTTTTTTCTCTTACTTGAAGACCCTTATAATAACCCGGTGTGCCCCAGCACTGACTCATCTCAACCTTTACTGTTGGTTTGGGTGTACAGAGAAAGGCTGGGATGTGTTGTTTGCTTCATGCTTAGCTCTTCTTGGGGATTATCTACTGCTGGTTTCAGAGTTCAGAGCCAAGTTCAGCCCCGAGGCCGCCGGTCCCAAGGAAGTCAGAGTGATGGTTTTGTCTGAATTGATGGCCAGTGCAAAGGTGGATTACAGCTATTTTTGCCTTCCCTTTCCCCATTTAACTGCAGTCTTGAACTGATGAGTGTTTTCTTTCAGAGAAGCCTCAGCTGAATGTTTTATAAATATGTTTGGCTTGGTATTCATGTGCTGTGGGTGGTTTTCTGAGACACCTGGCAGAGAGCACTGCAAGTTTCAACAGAGGATCAGAAATGATGACATAATTAACAAAATTAACTTAATAACATACTGCAAATTTTTACTCAAGTTCCTCCTATTTCCAAATTCTGAAAGAAGTAATTTTGAGACATTTTGCGCTTTTTTGGACATATACTGTTCCATCTATAGGCTAATTAGGTTTTTGTTCACTCTTTTCCCCTAGGACAGATCCCTCTTGGCTTTCTTTGCCAACCTGATTGCTTAATGCTTTGAGAGCAAAGTTTGCATTTTGCATAAAACTTGTTGTTGTTACAGTCGATTGGTGACAGACTTTGCCACGTCCAGTGCTTGGTGGCAAATTGAGCATATACCATGTGCTGATGTCACCAGAGATTTCTCACAGCATCAGCCTGAGAGGTTCAGAGGGTGCTTTTTTTCTGAGACCCTGGGGACTTGAGATGTGCCAATCCTTTTATGGAAAGGATATGGAAAAGGTTAATGCTATTGGATTCACCTCCGCCTTGGGAATGAAGCACAGTCTGATGGTGCTCTCTCTAGCACTGGGTGAAAAAATGAGTTCTTTGTACCCCCCACTCTCAATAAACTCAGAACCTCCCCCTCAAACCTCCAGACTGTTCTCCAGAGTCCTGTCTGGCTCTGTCTTGCATAAGCAGTGGCTGAGCTGGTGGTGTTGGTTGGACTGTTGGCTTTGGTCACAGTCACTGGTTATCTTTGTGGTGTCCCTTGCGTTGTTCCTTCCAGGGGCATCGCACTCCAGGCATATGGACCAAGCTGGTGCCCTGCCTCGTTTCATATGGTGCCCTGGGCACGAGAAGTCAGAAACAGAAAGTTCTTGTTTCTCTTTTTGCATCCTGGTCACCCCTTTCCACCTCATAAATCACTGAAACTTTCAACAATAGCCTCTATATTGACTTTTGGCATGATGTCAGCGTGTTCCCACCATTGGCTGTATCGCTTTCTGGTTTCCTTGGCAGCTGTGCTGGATGCACAGACATCAGTTTGTGGGGTTTCTTGGAGGGAGACCGATATCAGCATCGACTGGGTTGTATCCTGGAGGGTGTTTCAGCATCTTAATGCGGAATCAATGAGGTGCTGCTTCTCAGCTCTCTCTGCCAATACTTTGCCATCTGGGCTGAGGGAATTGAGAGCTGTCAGTGAAGCACGGATCCCGTGGCATCTGCCAAGATCCTTCTGCTATGCAGTCCCACAATTTGAGGCTGAGGTTGCACTTTCCAGGCTGCAGTGCCTCCTGTACTCTCTTGCCATCTTAAACAGCATTTGTCACCCTTTGAATAAATCTCCCCAATAGCTTTGGATCGGCTCCTTCTTTGTGATCTCTGTCACTCACGGTGCAAGATCTGAAAGTACATCCTTACTCTCGATGTGTCACAGATTACTGAAAGCTCCTTAAATGAAAGCCCTAAACCTTTGCAGTGCAGTACGTATTTCTGAGCTGTTACCTGTGCTTGGGCAACGGGGATGTGGTGCAGCACTGCTCGAACTTCCAGCATCTTGTTTTAATAGTGTGAAAACTAGGAATCACTATTTGCTGAAGGGATCATGTCTTCTCTGGCTTTTCCATGTTGTAGATAGGGGATGAATTTTGGCATGTCTGCTTATGGATATCTGTGATAATCCATCTCCCCTTTTTCTTAAGGCAGTGACAAGGAGAACAATGTTATTGTGTTTCCTTTCATTCCTCAAGTGTGTGGGAGTTTTGTTTGTTTTTAAATAATACATTGACAATCAGCTTGGGCAAATATCCCTAATAGGTGCAGAGACTTAAGTATGCATGCTGAAATAATTCAAGGTTATACAGGAAATCTGAATAAACCCCCTTGTTGTGGAGTCAGCTGGGGAGTGATGGTGTGCTGCTGTGCTGGTGAACAGGATTCCTCTGCACAGGAATGTCTCGCTTCTGTTTGATTTTTCCATTTGTGTTGTGTTGTAGCAGCAATAGATTCAGGCCATGGAAGGTGTTCAGGTCTGGTTCATTCAGACCAACTGTTGAAACTGGGGCTGTTTCTCCAAATCCCTTTTCGGCACGCCCTGGTCACTGTCAGGGATTCAAAGCAGGGAAGGGAGTGAAATCCGGTGCAAAATCTGTAGCTCCACGTGTGTAGGAACTAGAAAGATGTATTTACCTGGGAATAAACTTGTAATGTTTTACAGAGGTCAGTTTTGTTTCCTCATGATGTATGTATTCAATGATCTTTGCCTACAAGAACAGAAGTAGAAGTGAAATGGGATGACTGTCCCACGCTACTTCATGGGGATAAGTATTACTAGGAAAATGGCTGAAACTAGTTACACACAGTTCTTCAATGAATTATTTATAGATTATTAGAATTAATTAAAACTATCGTTATTACAAATAATTGTAATCAGGATATTATGATGAGGGTTTAGTGGAGTTTTCAAATCTTTTTTTTCTGTTACACTGTAGTTGGCTTTTGGCTTCATCCTTGCTAGAGCCTTGTGGTAAAGATTAGTCAGCACTAAGTGTTTATAACCGACCAAAATCTGTTCAAATATGAAAAGCAAGGTAATAGATCTGAGGAAAAAATCTGTTTGAAGGGAGGAACTTCCAAGAAGGTGGCATGTTCTGGATCAATAACGTTATATACAGAGTTGAGTGAATTTACCCCGTCCTGAATTAATGTCTTTAGTTCCAACTGTAAATCCGGGGAGTAATTGTCACCATCTGTGGCAGAAGCTGTGGGGAAGAAGAGTAACACAAGATCACAGGCTTCCTTAATGCCTTAAAATTCTTTACATCAACACTCCAATGAGTCTGACAGAAAGGGAATTGTATTTCAGCATTTCTCATAGTTTACATCTCTGTTAGTATAATTTCTCAGCTGCTTTAAATGAAGTGGTCCAAGCTGTTGTGAGGCAGATTTCTGAGCGTCTTGTCAGAAAGCAGATAGTTCAACTGAAGTGTATGTAAAGGGACTAGCTTTCCCTTTAGATGTGCATTGAAGTGGTTGAGATAAAATCTTACATATTTATTTTTGTTTTGTTTTTTTTTTTTTTCCCTACAGACAAGTCAGTTATTCAGGTTTTTTTATGGATTTTCAATCCTAAAGACTTCAAGATTTTAACACCTTTTCCTGAAAAAAATTCAGTACTGATTAATTTGCCTTTTGCAAATTTTTTTTAAAGGTCTTTTTCTCTTATAGACATCAACTAACCCAACTGGAAACAAACTATCCTGTCTAGAAACTCTCCCATCTAAAAAACCTACAAAAGTCTTAGCAATTTAATAAAACTGTAGCAAAAAACTTTCCCAATAAAGAATGATGATCATTTTTCTGTCTTGTGAAGATGAGTCCTCATATTTATAAGTCTATTCTGACTTGATCATACTTGATGTTTTCCTAATCTTCATAGTTTCTGTGCATTTTCTCAGCTCCACAAGACGCATGATCCAGTGATGATGGATTGAAATGATTTTGTGAATGTATACACACTTTAATCTGTGGCAAACAAAAATATTGAAATATGAAGTGTCTTTGTTACACTTTCAATCTTTCTGTGAGCAAATTACATTCACCAGTAAATGTAAATATTGAAGCTGTGTTAAAATTTCATTGACTCTCTCTGCAGTCCCTTTCATCCCCAGTTAAAATAGAGCCCTAACAAGCATTCTTTGCAGGCGTATGTGACAAACTTCTTTTAATTGTCTGGGAAATGTTTTTCTTTCAATTTCATGCTAGAAATATTTCATGTGATGCTTCATGTCACTTTTGGGGACTTAGATTTGTAAGACAAAAGTACAATACTAAGGAGTTCTTTCTTTTATGGGAGTTTTTCTTTATCTGGTATATATCTTCTGCTCATTTCCTCATAAGGATATAACCATGCTGCAAAAGGAACACTTCTCTTTTGGAGATCTGTCATCCCATGCTAAAAATTCTAGTTTGGAGCTTTTACTTTCTCTTCAACTCGGGGCCCTTCTATACTGACAAGATTTTTGGTGGTTCATTGTTTTCACGATACCCTCAGGCATTGAACTTGCACATCAGAAGTGACAGTAGTTTGAAAGTTTGGTTTGTACCTGTTCCAAAGGCCCCCTGTGCCGTGCATGGACTGTCCTTGGTCTAGGACTTCCCCAGCCTCCCAAGCTCTTCTGTGTCTGGGTGGGTTTTTTCGGTTGCTTTGATTTATGATGTTGCTGTGAATACAGCTTATGAATTAAACGTAGTATAGTTGCTTGAAATACCAGCACAGATCAGGAGAGAATCTTTTAGCTATTAGTTACTATATTAAAACCAAAAATAAGCCTGATCCCTCCAGAGCAACAGTGAAGGCCTACCCCAACCCAAATGGAGTTACTGGGAATGGTGAGATGATATCTGAAGTGTGGGAATATAAACACCAGCAAATACTCTCCCATGGAATGCAGCCTATGCAGGATTTCTTCCCAGATTTCAGGCTCCCATTGAAGAGCTTTCAAAAACAAAGGGAGGGTCTTGAATCTGTCTTGGGATTTACGCTGTACTTTGCTGGACATTTTTCACATATTTTGACATAATTTGTACTGTGCTTACAAGATGATTTGCAGTCTCTGTCTGCCTTTAAAGCAAATGAGTGTGCTCCCTACATAGTCATTTGTTCTGAATTTCCTAAACCCCCAAAGATATGGCAGGGAACTAGAGTAAGGAAATGGTCTGATGGTCTTCTTCACTTTGATGGCTTTAGTCTTCCTCCAGTTGTGATCCTCGCTGTATGCTTTAGAGAAAGTGGAAACCTCCCCAGAACCAGTAACATCACTAGGAAGAAGATCTAGGAACTGGTTTACACGCTGGTCTGAGGTTGCATTTTCCATGTTCATGCTGAGAGTTAAAGACACAAATGCCTGCAGCATTAGTTTTGTATTCACTGTTTGGAGGTAAAGATCTACTCAAAGGGTGCTGATAGATATTGCTGGCAGGTACTTGGTCTTCCCTTATTTGGATTTACAAAATACTGATGGCCAGAGATGGGGTTCCACTTTCTCTGTTATGAAGCGTTATGCTCTGTAGCAGAGTTACTGTTTATGCTGGGCTTAACAGGGTCTGTTCCCATCAAAGTTTTATAAATCTCACTTAGACCTTTCTCTGTTGTTTTGCCTTATTAATGGCATGATGTTGCACTTCTTAGGAGAATGCTATTCTACAGAACAACCCCAAACTAGCTAGAATTTTTATGTTAAGTGTTGGCCAACAGGAAAAAATAGTCCTTACCTTGTAAAGGACTGTATGAACTTCCTCTGTGCATCTTCTTGCACTGTCTGAAGGGCACATGCCTGAGAACATGCTCAAGTGTTTAAAGGTCATTTAAAAAACCAAAGAACCACAAAATGGTATGGAAATGTGATGCAAGCTGTGACAAACTGGAAATACAACGATGTGCCAGTAAGTACTTCTTAGCAGGGATTTCACTGACCATCCCAAGGCTTGCAGGGGTGGACATGGGGGGACTGGGACTGAAAATGAAACAGGGGCCCTATAGTAAACGTCAAGGTCCTTAACAAGCTAAAGGGCTGCTTTTGTTTCCTGCTGTGTGACAGACTGAACGTTCTCATCTTGGTAGTGTCTTGATATTGAATACCCTGGAGCGTTCCCTAAACATCCCTTGTGCTGTTACATTCACATCCACACACAAGTCTCCTGTGGAATTTTCCATAGAAATCCCCACAAACGGAAAAGCTTTAGTCACCACTTGCTGGTAAATATGTTTGCAGGAATGTGGGGGTTTTTGTTTGTTTTTGTAGTTTAGTTGTTGGGCTCTTGCTTTCCCACAACCCAACAGGAACATTGCTCTGGTACTCTTTATGTGTACTCTCTTCTCAACCTCTCTTGAAGTGCTTTTCACTACCCTTGGCAAGCACTGAGAAACTTCTCCCATCAGTTTAATTTGAAGGCCCTGCTATTGGAAAAGGAGGACCAAAATGGAAGGGAATACTCAGCTGAGGAAATAACTGGGAGATGATTGTATTTTTCACAACAGGTTGTCGAACCTGATGAAATTCAACCAGGGCAAGTGTCGGGTGCTGCACCTGGGGAGGAATAACCCCCTGCACCAGGACAGGTTGGGGGTGACCTGCTGGAGAGCAGCTCTGAGGATAAAAGACCTGGGTGCCCATGAGCCAGCAGTGGGCCCTGGTGGCCAAGAAGGCCAATGGCATCCTGGGGGGCATCAGGAAGAGGGTGACCAGCAGGTGGAGGAAGGTCATCCTGCCTCTCTGCTCTGCCCTGGGGAGGCCCCATCTGGAGCACTGAGACCAGTTCTGGGCTCCCCAGTTGAGGAAGGACAGGGAACTGCTGGAGATGACCACAGCAGAGAACCACCAAGATGATGAGGGGCCTGGTCTTTTTAGTCCGGAGAAGTCTGAGGGGGGATCTGATCAACACCTAGAAATACTTCAAGGGTGGGTGTCAGGAGGATGGGGCCAGGCTTTTTCCAGTGGTGCCCAGTGACAGGACAAGAGGAGATGGGCACAAACTGGAACATAAGAAGTGCCATCTAAACACGGGGAGGAACTTCTTCCCTGTGAGGGTGGGAGAGCCCTGGCAGAGGCTGCCCAGAGAGATGGGGGAGTCTCTGTCTCTGGAGACATTCAAACCCTCCTGGACACGTTCCTGTGGGACCTGCTCTGGGTGACCCTGCTTTGGCAGGGGCTTGGACTGGATGTTTTCCAGAGGCCCCTTCCAGCCTCATATTATTCTGTGATTCACTTTAGGTGACATCCCTTCCTCTGTATCACTGTTGCTGAGCACTTTGCATAGAAACAGAAAGGCAGTGAATTTTCTGAAGGGCAAATTGTTGACTGTATCTGCAAGGCTCAAGTGTGGACTATGCAATAATCCAGGTGTCAGCACAGCTCGGTCTGGTAGGTGTCAGGCGGACTTAACGAGATCCTTGATACATGCAAAATTTATTAGTGTCACAGTACTAATATTCCTCTGCCTTTGCATAGATTTTCAAGCTGCCATGAGTATTTGCTTTCCCTTTTCAGGTCTTTCCCCTTTATATCAGATTAGATAGAGCAGTATGAATGGGGTGTTCATACTCTGTTCCGTTGCTCTTTTTACTTAGTTAGGAGTTAATATTTAAGCTTATTAAAAATTTGACTCTTTACTGAATGGGGTTAAAACAAGAAAAATACGGACATTAGTCTTGCTTAAATAAACCTCCAACACCTAAATATTAACTGACATCCTAGGAACTAGATTATTGTTAATTGTACCACTGTTGGTACAATTAGCATGATTTAGGGCAGTATTACATTGCATTTTTTGCTGAAAGAGCTGGGGTTTGCTCCAGTCTGGAGACAATTTCTGGCTGTGATTTGAATAAGTAAAATTTTTATTCTTGGATACATCTGGAATCTTGTTTTCTGTCTTTCTCAGCTGGGGAGATTCTTTCTTCCCCGACTGAAGTGTATGTAGGTTATCGGAGATGAGGAGTAGAGAGCTGCAAAATCCCTCCCTCTCTGTGTTTGAGTGGAGGTTCCCTTAAGGCAGTGCAGGAACTGGCACCGGTCAGAAGTGGGTACTTGACTCACAAAACAGAGAGAGGCAATTCATCGTGACCAGCTCCAAAAGTGTCCTTAGCAGCACTGAAAGAAGAGAACACGTTTTCTTCTCAGTACCTAGCTTTTCCTTTCTGGAAGGAAATAATGGTACAAAGGGAAGGAATGAAGATGACTTCAGTTTTTCTTTGCAATCTTTTGACAGGTTCTATTTATTACAAAATCCTGATGGTATCTGGGATCTCGTGAAGTCACAGATTAGCATCAGCACAGACAGAAATACACAGACAGCAGCGGTGGGACGCCGAGCCAATAGATATCAGTGTGATGGTCTGATCTATTTAGGAGTCATGATGACAATAGGAGGAATTATTGATGTAACCTCCAGTGCAGCTTGGAGTTCAGAACCAAACCATCAGGTAGACAAGAAGTCATTTGGGGTGTCCGGATTTTGATGTGGCTGTTTTAGTGCTTGAGGTGATGGTGTCTGCCACCCTGTCCTCCTTTCATGGGGCTGTACAGTCATAGAGTGCTTCTGTGTAACTTCAGGGTGCTGTGCTGCTTGTCCCTTTGGGTAAAGAGAGGAAAGTAATTCTGTACATCCCAGATGTTGCAGTAGACATGATAAAGGAAGCCCATTACCTTGATGCACCCCGTTTGTGATTCTCACCCCTTTCTACCTGCTCTCCTTGCCTTCCCCCTGCTTGTCTTTGTAGTTCTGCTCCATCCTACGATGGCTTGTGACATTCTAGCTTGGGGCGTAAACAGTGGAAGGCAGGATTTGAAAAATATACATGAATAAAAGGTCAAAACTCTCCCAGGAAAAAATGAAATTATTTTAAATTTTTTTTTTTAAATGCATAGTTATGAAAAGCAAATAAACCTTTGGGTTTGTGAGGAATTCACTGTGACAATGGTCCAGCTTAAAAATAAACAACTGCTAGTCCAAGTCAAGTGTTCAAATATGGCCAGGTTGGCCCTGAGGGTCACAGAGTGTGAAGTCCAGGCTTTAAAAAGTCACACTAATATTGCTCATCCACTGCAGCCTGGAAGGGCAGAAGGCACAGGCCCACATAGGGGCTTGCTTTTAGTTCAACAGGAAAACAAGGCCTTCGTTATGCTCTTGGTCTCTTTGATCTTTCCTGCTGTCAGATTTGAATTTTTCTTTAGCAATGTCTCAGTGCAAGAAAGAAAGACAAAAGAGAAGAACTATGAATTACAAGGTTTTCACAGTAACAAAGCTGAAAAGAAAAATCTGTGGGGAAAAAAAAAAGGAGAAACTTGGAGTCACTCAAGGAACGGAGCCATGGTCTTCTTTCCCCTACGTGACCTGGAGGAAATAACATTCCCTCTTCATTTACAAAGGAGAAGTCTGTCTTTCTGGGTTTCCTAAAACTTATAAACTATAATGATTTTAGAAATTTGATTTGATTTGGGGAAATGGACAGTTCACAATTAATACAGTGGAGATAATCAGCTAATGACTAGTGTCACTAGTCAGGTGTGACAGACAGATAAACTATGGTTTAAACTATGGACCACCACCAAACCTGTTTATCTGACTCCTGAATCCTTCTCTCGCTTGTCCCTGTTTTCTTCTTCGATTTGTATCCTCTCAAACCACCAAGTTTGAATGCTTTAAACAGATTTTTCTGGTCTTACATCTCCATGTGCTGCTGCTGTCAAACCAAAAACCTTTTACATCGGGTATGCTAAAAGTAAGGGACAGAGAAGTTACGTCCCCGGGCAGAGACCGAAGAGAAAAGCTCACGTTTCTTGGTTCCTGGTGTTGTCCTTCTTTCCCCAAAGTTCTTTTCCAAGACATGCTGTAACAGAGTACTTTCCACAAGTGTAACTTAAAAATTGACATTTGGTGCTAAAAGCAAATCGGAGTTAATTTAGTATATTTGCCTTCTGCCATTTAATACATCAGCTCCCCCACGAAGGAGACTCCGTTGCCTGGCACAGCATGAGTCATTGCCTTATATAAGTAACTAAAACATTTCATAGTTTACAGAGAAGAATGTTCTTGCTCGTTATGGGGATGAAAGGAGATTGCTGCATTTCAAATGACATGTATAATTTAGACACTTATTTCTAGGACTGTTTGGAACAGGGAATGAAGAGAAACTAAAATGTTTGAAGTGACTTGAGTGCTTCCTAGTTCTTAATCTGACGAGCAAAATACACAGACCAATAACTTTAAGGCTGTGCTAATGGAAGAATGACTCTGAAACTCTAACGTGTTCTTTACTTTTGTTTTGTTTCTAATAACAGTATTTATTTTAAGACATAAGTAGGAACGAGTATTTGTCAAAAATCTGCAAAGATCCCTTATTTTTTTTCCTGCCAGCAGTTACCTGGGTATTTCAGAAAGATGAGGCAGCTGGTGAGGGAGATGTGGCTGCTGCATCTGACTGTTGGAGGGAGATTGATTTGTTTTCTCTTTTCCTCAGCCTTCTAAATGTTTGGCATTAACTACAAAATAAGGGCATGGAATAGTCTATATTTCAACCATGTAGATTTTGTTCAAGTGAGGAATCAATAACGTCATTGTGACTCTGTATTGGGGAAATACTTATTTATAATTGTGTTCTTCTCAGCACATTAAGGTAAGGTAAATGAAACACAGTTTCTGGAATTTTGCATCTAAAGAACCCCCAAATGCTACCTGGTTCTGGAAATGATCTTCACAGACTTACCTGTCCAGGGAGGTGATTGAGGCCCCTTCCCTGGAGATATTCAAGGGGAGGGTCGAGGAGGCCCTGGGCAGCCTGGTCTAGTTGGGGTGTCCCTGCTGACTGCAGGGAGGTGGGACTAGAGGTCCCCTCCAGCCTGGACCATTCTATGATTCTATGAACTTCCATGCCTTAGTGAACATGAGTCTTATTTAAAATGCAGAATTCTGATTCTATCTCCTATTTATTTATTTTGTTTTAAATTCTAAAGGACAGCAGTCTCTGTGTTTCACGGACCGTTCTTGGTGGCAGTTAGGTTTGTGTGTTTCTCCAGTGAGTCAGGCCAGCATTTTCTGAGATGTGTGCATCTTTTAGGCAGAGGTGGTGGCTGGCTGCCTCTGAGCAGTGACAGCATGGCAGGCTGCTGTCCCAAGTCTTGAACCCCCTGTAGAAATTAATATGAGATCTAGGCCTTGTAAAAAATCTCACAAAACTGTTGCATTATTTATTTATCTTCTGCTTCAAGGACAACACTTTTCAAGCCAAGAGATGACACAGAGGAGCCCTGGGCTCTATAAATATAGAATCTTTTTTATTTTTTTGGTTAATAGATACAGTACAATTTTTGACTACATAAGAAAGCGATGTTTTCAGTGCATACATTCTTCAGACAGACAGGAACAGGGCAGACGAACATTCCTTAGTGTTTTGAGTATTACATGGCACTTAGTTTATTGTCTTGAAGTCCCTAGTTACTGGCTTTTCCCAGTTTTCCCAGTTTTCATTAGCTGCTTTGACAAGTCAAGGCCTAAGGAAAAATGAAACCGAGTAATAAGGATGTGCTGGCTCTTGTGGCACAGGATTCTTGGGCAGGACAAGGGGACGCTGCTCAGCACAAGCCACACCAGTCTTCTGTGACCATGGCCCCTACAGGGTCATGTTTTCTTGGGGTCCCAGGTGACCCAGTCCAGAAAGTTTGCTTTTCTGTGTTAACACCACATGAAAAACCACGTGTCAAACAAATAAACAAACCAGTGCCTGGGCTCAGCACTTGGATCCTGTGCAGTGACTGACTCGTCACAGCCCAAAGTCCTCCCTGAATTTTACTTGTGTCAGGTGGTGCTGGTGTCATTGCTTTGGCAACATTCTTTCTGGTTGGTTTTTTTTTTTTGGTTTTTTGGTGACTTAGTTTAAAAACAGGAAAATTGATCCTGAAGTTTGGCCACTACTGTTTGCAGGGAGAGGCAAAAGAATTATTGCTGCCTTCTGTATTTTCTGTTCACTTTATGATAACAAAAGAATTCTGTCATCTGAGTATGATGTTGATCCTGGCTAACTCCTGTCTTCAGGAAAAGCCTACAATGCTCTGTGTTGTTATGTAGCTATTTCCCAGTGGTGTTTCCCTGCAAACGTTTCCCAGTGTTGTCCATTTGGTGGTGATGGGAGCTAGGGACCGCTGAGCCAGGACTGCGCCGTTACAGCTGGAGTAGGGCCAGGTCAAATTGGTAAAAGCAAGATGGGACAGGACAAGGCAGTGCCAATGCTCAGCGTGGAGGGTCCTTGAGAAGATAAGTCACAAACAGTTGGGTGGCCAGTTAGAGGCTTATGCATTGAATAAACATTCCTGCAGAATGCAAGAGTGTATATGGAGAGAGAAGTGCTGGACACTCAGATTGTCCTTATCCTCGGTATTTGCCAAGCAGCGTAACTGGAGAGGAGGGTTTTCTCAGTGGGACGTCTTAAGCAGAGCAGTTTGTGCCTCCAGGCAGCCCTAAATGTTACACATCTTCCGTGGGTTCCAATTTCAGTGGTTTTGTTTGAGACTGTTACTCAGATATCCTGAGGGTATGGGCCCAGCATCCAGGACCCCACCTGGTGAGGATAACTTGGAAGAACCAAAGAGAAACCTCATTGTTTGAGAAGGCCATGGGTAGTCACCAGCCTTTGTTTTGCTCCAGATACCAATATTGAAAAATCAATGGACTAAGAAGCTTCTCTCATTCGGGGAAGGCCACAGAGAGGCTTCCAGACAAACCAGTATAAACTAGTTTTCCTTGCCTACATTGGAAAAAATTGTGATGTGACCAAAGCTTGTGTTAGATTATGTAGTTCAGCCTCTGCAAGTGCAGAATATACAGGGAACAGCAGAGTGAAATGAGTCCTTTACCTGATCTCATTCAGAAGGCAGAGGAAAGCAATCCAGAGGGACTGTGCAGAACAAACAGCAAGAAAGAGATGACAAGTAGAGAAAAGAGGAGACAGGACAGCAGGCTGTTAAAAACACCAGCCTGAGCAATAACCTGCAGGTGAAGGCACTTATCCTGGGCCACCCGTGTGGCGGGTGATTGCTGGAGAGAAGGCAACAGGTTTCTGTGGCGAGCTCTGAATTGTGTAGCTCTGATCCTCTGGGGTTACAAGAGGACAAAACCAGTAGGAATAAGCACCGTTAAAGCAAACAAAGGTACATGTTAATACCAGATACCATTGAGCTCAGTCAGGTTAGATAGAGCAGGTGGCTGACAGAGTTGAGTAAGAATCCCTGAGAAGTCTGAAAAAATAATAAACATCACATCATTTAAACCATTTGGCCCCTTCTGATCCTGTAGCCAATCCCCCAGCCTTGGATTAAAACAGAGGCAGTGGAAATTCCTCGCCTTTAGCAGGAGCTGCAGGGTGAAGCTTCCAGGAATGAGATAAACCTGCCAGATTCCTCCAGATCCCTGTTTCCCAACTGAAACTAAATAAAGTGGAGAATAAGCAAGAGCCAGATACTCGCAGCTGAGAGGAGAACCGCTGTGAAATGGCACTGGTTGGGTACTGTAAACTGGAGCCTGGCCTGCAAGCCTTAGTGAAATGTTTAGTAGCAATATGTAACCCTTATGTCTGGGTAGATCTTCTCTTTTGGCTAAAATGTTACAATATTTCCATATAAATGAATTGCTATATTTGTTTGTACTGGGTAAACTATATACATCGCTGTAAGAAAAGAACAATAATTAAATTAAGGGAGAGAAAAGGACAAACAAAATATTAGTAAATAAAATAGAAGACATATGTTCAATAATACTTTTCAGGCAATACTTTTGCTTGTTACATTTACTATAAGGAGGAGAAAATCTTCCACTCAAACTAAACATTGGAAACAGCTGCCCAGACCTCAGTCACTTGCCATTTCCAGAAGGCTTGAAGGCCCTTTCCATGGGTCAGAGGGTGTCTGTGCTCCACGAAGAACTGGCCATTGATGTGGCTCAAGAGCTTTGGTTTTGCCACTGCAGAGGAGATGCTGGTGTTCAGGGGGGCTGTTGATGCCACCCATGTTTTAAAGTGTCTTGAGCCTGGGCTCTGTTTCCCCATCTCAGGCGATGCAGAAAGGCTGATGGATGTGACTGAGAGCCAGGAGGGACCTGGCTGCTGGTGTCCAGCAGTGTCCGTGTGGGTCCTGCTCGGGAAACCCACTCCGTGTTCCACTGGTCTCTAAGAAACCTCTGAGTTCATCCTTGATGAAGCAGAAAGACGATATACCCAGTTCTCTTAGAAGCAGACACTTCACACAGCAGTCTTTCCCATTCTTTTCCAAAATGGAGAGCAGATTTGCAGGGTTGCTTTTTTTTTTTTTCTTTTCCTATATATACTTAAGTTTATAAGTGAAGGTTTTTAAACACTACCATTTTCTTACCCTACAGAACAAGGCGCAAAACCAAACCATCTCACGGTGATGCCATTAACAATAGAGCCAGATACTTTTTGCCACCTGAATAAATTATTTCTGAAAGAAGAGATTGATTATTTGGTCAGAGCTATACATAGTTAATGATGGAAAAACTCATCCAGTGAGCTTTCTGGGGCTCATTGGATGAATTCTTTCCCAGTAGTTTCTTCTGTTATATGATCAGCTCTACTTAATACATAGGTACTAAAATACAAAGAAGTGCAAAAATGGCCATAAAGCAACTACAGACCACAGCTGTTTACCAGGTCCACTATTAACAAGGGGCTCGAGAGCTACTGCAGGTGATTTCCTTAATACATCGAGTCTGAAGTGGGGAGAAGAAGTGCAGTTCCCAGGAGCCTGCCCTTCAGCTGCTTGAGCGTTCACAGTTAACGTGGTTTGGGGTTTGGAGATTTGTTTCCCCCTTTGATAATACCTGAGGCTTATTTGTGTTTCCTTCAGTGTAACCAACTGTAACCCATCATCCAGAAACGTTTCCTTGGCTGTGGCTGGGGTCTCCAGGCTGTCTTTGCCAAGGTAATAGCATTGTGTTGGATTATTTTCTTTTTTCTTCTTCCTTTAGTTTGTAATCGTGAAGAAAAATGTTTTTCTCTCAAGAAGTCGAATCAGTCTGGAGTGTAAGAAGAAAAGGGAAGGGTTGTGCAGACCTTGGAAGACAGTGAGAGTTGTTCACAGATCTAGGTTTATACTCAGGAGCTTTGAGTCGCTGAGCATCTTTCTCATCCTTGCCTTCTGTACTGGCAAAGTAGGTACTTTTCCTTCCTAGATTTCTGAAGGTAACTCTGATGGCTACAAAGCACATTAAATGACAAGCACTAGTTGCTGATTTTTGAAGTTGTGAGGACGCCCGGGGCACGTATGTGCAGTCCCTGCAGGCACAGCTTTAGGGTGGGAGGGCAACGTGCTCCAAATGTCTCAAATGTGAGAATTTCTGATCCGTTCAGCCCCACGTGATCAGGCTACAAAAATGGCTTTGAATTGCCCTGAAGGGTTTAGATGCAGAGAGGGCATTGTGTATCACACCAATATTTACCTCGGCAGGACAGTCAGAGACAAATATGTGTCACGTGTGCTTCCAGTTTAGCACAGGCTGGTGTTTCTGGGATCAAACTGCTGGGCATCTGCCACAGAATCCAAGGGAAAGGCTTTTTTTTTTCCTTTTTTTTTTTTTGTTTTTTCTTTCTTTTTAGTAAATAGCCTGCGTGCAGAAAGGAAACTTAAAAATGCTGCTACCCTGCTGGTGCCTCAATGGTGCAGGTGTTTATGTGCATCTCTCATGTTGTTAATGAGTATTTTATGCACGTTCACGCAAATGTACAAGTGCGCTGGGAAATCTGGTCTATTTAAGCTTAAGAAGGTTCTTATTTAAAGGCAGTGATTTTTGCCTTGCAGTTGTTACGGATGCATCTCCATCAAGGCTCCCTATTGCATCTATACTAAATAAATTGCTGTTTGACCAAGTAGAAGGCCCTGGGAAGCAGATGTGACCAGGTTCTGTGCTCTGATGGCCCAAAAGACCCAGGTGCCTCTTGAAACACGAGCACTATCTGCTTTCTCCGTGCTCTATCGATTTCAGGAGTGTATCCCGTAGCTGGTGAAAATCATTACATCACAAACTGTAACCAAATTAGTTGAGACTTCTAGATAGTTCAGAAACATTTATGGAAGGTGAGATTCCATGTTAAGAAGGATGTCTTAATTTTGCTTTTTCTGCAAACCCACAGTGTTTGTGGGTGTGTGGCTGTTGTTTTCAACTGATCCTTTACAGCATCGTACTAAAGAATCCCTGCAGGATGTGTGTGGGACCAGTAAAAGTGAATCTTCTTTTTCACAACTGGCTTGGTGTGATTCTTATGGAATAAAACGCAAATGAAGGATCTTGTCAATCTGGGGCTGCTGATGAACAGTCCCAGCCCAAGGAGGAAGGAGCGGAGGTGGTTCTGGGTTACGGCTCCTATTTAGGATTCCGATAGACACAACTGTCATTTACTCTGTGTGTTGCAATAGGCCTTTAAAGATAGCAAAGGAGATGCTCTTAAAATGCTTCTATTCACATCAGAGATGTGTCAGAAGAAACAGGTGAACCTGTCAGATTTCCCTTCGTGTTTTTACCTGGCCTCCTTCCCCAGGCATGGAGGGATGTGAGAATCTGTGGTGGCCGCGAGGTGCGGGACGCCCTGTGTCGGGCTGGGCTGTTACACCGGGGGGGGCGAGTAGTGAATGACGGAGTTGTAATCCGGAGGTGGGCTGTGGCATTCCAGGGTGGGATCCATAGGAAGGAGAACAGAGTCTTCCAGTGTGAAGTCCATGGTGTCCTCTTCTACCTGTACTGCTGGCTGGTATTTGACAGCCTCACGCTCGTGGTCAGATAGTATGGACTCCTTGCTCTTGCTGACAGCTCTCCGCCTGTGGAGAACAAACAGTATAACATGCATTGACTCTGTCTCCATAAGGTTTTGTCACTGTGTAATTAATGGTCAAAATGATTTGTTAAAAAAAAATATATATATATATAAATCTTTTTAATTTACCTTTGCAGCATCCTGTAAGACAGTGACATTTTACAGATTGGATAAGGAAACCAAATCAGGTATTTCAAATAACTTGGTGTTTTAAAAGTAGATTTAGGAGTAAATGCAGGAGTCCCATTGCCCTGTCTTTTCAGCTCACCATGTTCTGAGTGCACTATATATATCTTGGTTATAAATGCACCTGTCCTGTACGTACAATAACGTTCTCTCTCATTGTTCTGACACAGGTCAGTAAAAATTTGACTTTTCTGAAAGCAGAACTGAAGGCTCTGACTTCTCTGTAAATCTAATAAAGGATGAAATAATGAACAATCTATGACAGACTCCAATTTAAAGTGATACTGAAAGCAGGAGAGCGTGGTGAACACGCTCTTGCCGTGTAGGGCAAAATCTCTCTTCTATTCTCTAGCCCTTTAAAATTACTGAGCAGTTTGCTGGTGAAGGGCAGCGCTTTTCAACGTTACAACTGCTGGCCTGTAACTGATGCTATTAAAGAGAGCCAGCTTTCATTTTCTGCTGTCGTCTCTTGTTATAGGTGATGAAGGCAGAGGGAGAGGAGCAACTTCCATCACACAGAGCAACCTCAATGTTAAAAGTAGGAGAACCCCGGAGAGGCTTTGTATTGCAAGGTGACCTTGAGGAACAGCAAATGGTGTGGAGGAAAACAACAGCAACAACAAAAAGGTACTTTCTGGGTTAGGCTGTCTTAAAAATAATGTTTTGTTAAGCCTTGTTTCTTCCATGTGAGGAATTCTTTGGAAGGTAAGTTAGGGTTGGTTCTGAAAAGGATCCCAAGGTGAAGAGCGGCTTTTGAACTTCTCCAGTTTGTTCAGGGCCCCTTTAACGTGCGTCTCTCTGGGATAAGCCTCACTCAGACTGGTTATGGCATTGCTCGTGTCTCGGTTCAGAATGACTTGTCAATGTGCTCTAGCACTTCGTGTGTGTATTTCATATGTGCTTGTAGGAGCATAAAGCTACGTTCTAATGACCCTAGAACAAATCCAAAAAATCAGCAGTTCATCAAATAATTGTATAATTCATTACACTGGGGTTTTTTTTGTACTGCTGTGGTGCTTGCAGTCCCCAGCAGTCAATTGGGGACTCGGAGTGTGGTGCTTTAAAACAAAAGCAAAGCCGGTTTCTGCTCCAAGAAACAAAACAAGAGCTGAGAGACAGATACAGTAACTGGAGGAAGGAGAACAGAAATCTTGAATGGGAAAAGTAGCAGATCCAAGACACCAGCTGTGTGTGCTGTCATGTTTTTGTGATGGTACAGCAGAGAGAACGCTGCAGGCCCAGGAGCAGGTTGGTGCTTGGCGTGACAGAATTGTAATATACAGTAGGCCCAGCTCCTTTCAACTCTGAAAGGGTAAATACGTCTCGATAGATTATGCTGCTGTGACTTTAGGAGCTGTGTTATCTTGCCTCTGAATCTGGAACCTGTCAAAAAGCTTCAGTTTTCCCATAAGCTGCAGATATTCTCAGTCGGGCTGACAGAACTGGTGTTGGTATCTGCACTTAAATATTTTTTTTGCTGGTTCTGAAAAGGTCAGGAGTGTGCTGGGCACTGGCTGGAGCAGAGCACTGGTTTATGGTCTGTGCATGGCCACGTTGAACAGCCTGGAGGGTCCTTCTGTAAATTAGCTATCCCTGTAGCTCTCTTCATCGGGGGAGTGTGTGGAGCATGTGATACCCTGTGATGGCATAGGCCATGAAGCCAGTCGTGCTAAACCAGGAGCTGAGATGTTCAGCCAAATTGAGTGTTAACAAACAGCTACAACTCTACAAGGGGAAACTGGCTGCTTCCTAGTTGGATGGTGTTAGCACACTGCAGTTGCTTCCCTTAGATTGTTTGCATCTCCAGCTTTGTCTCTAGGAAGTGAACCCAGGACCCCTGAGTAGTAAGAAGCAGCCCACCATGACTTGTAGGTCTAGAATAAACTTGGGTTCCATGAATTCTAAAATGCAAAACCTGAGACTGTGTATTAAAGGTAATGTTACTGTACTTTGAGATCTGCACAAGGCATTGAAACCAAACCTGCTGAGTGGCAAAGCAGAAAGTCTAAAATCAATAATAACCCTGAGAGCTTCAACAGGAATGTAGCGCACTCTGCTTTCACAATCTAAGTGTTTCCTCTTTGTCTGCAGAAAAACATCAGTGGAAACTTCTTCCATATCCCATGCATTTGGCAGCTGTCCTTTTCTACACACACACACACCTTCTGTAGATAAATTCTTCCCTGGTATGAGGAATGGAATCACAAATTTGCTTCACTATTTATGTATTTTTCTTTTTGTTGCTCAGTTCTATTGACTCATGTCAGACAATTCCACGGATGCTCTGGCTTCTAATTTGGCAGGTATTAAAGTTGTCAGTGGAGACAGAGAGAAGCTTGAAAGTATCTGTTTACCTTGGCCCCCAGCCTGCATATGTCAGAGTGCCGGGGAAAAAGAAATGTTATTAGGGTTTAGTTTGGGCACACAATGGGAAATTTTCAGACCCATATAGACTCCCAGCAAGTGTTCTTGTTGGGTTTCTGCCCCTGTGGGTCAGGAGACTGGATATCTGGGAATAACTCTGCCTATCGCTGAAATCAGGCTGGTGTTTGAAGGACTCTTAAATGCTGACATCTAATATTTACTCCAGAGACAGTGAGCTGATGAGTTAGC
Source organism: Nycticryphes semicollaris (assembly GCA_013400055.1). NCBI lineage: Eukaryota > Metazoa > Chordata > Aves > Charadriiformes > Rostratulidae > Nycticryphes > Nycticryphes semicollaris. The sequence continues at coordinate 279,239 of VXBJ01004003.1, read as the reverse complement.
TCAGAAGTAAGGTTTGTTGTTTGCTGTCTTATGGCAGACCAAAATGCAATTAACTTTCAAAACTATTCCTTTCATCTAAAGGCACTTCCTAAATTAAAACTATCCAAGGGTCTTTGCCTTTTTCCCTTTAATGCTCTCTGTTACTGACACTTCAATCCACTCTGCTTGTGCTCAGCTACAGAGAAATGTACATATGCTGTTGGGAAATGAGACTGCAGCATCCCTTTGCTGTCTGTCCTTGAAATCTCATTTCCTACATGGAAGCTGCCATGCTGAATCCCACATCTGTCCTGCCTCTGGCAGTGGTCAGAACCCGCTGCTTCAGAGAAGAGCAGAGACCCCTTTATGTTCTGAGCCAATTGTACTACCCTGTATAAGAGAGAAAAATCTTCCCTGAGCCCCACCGATAAACATTTTCTGACTGAAGGCATTAGATGTCATTAATCACACAATTATGCAGCTACAGAAGTTAATAATGGTTATGTAATTAAATAATTTCATTAAAAGCTAGCCATTACTTGGTTGAGTGCTTCAATGCTTTGGGGCATTACGCTGCCCCAAAAGGTATTTCCTTACTGATTTTGCTTCCGCCTGACTTTTATAAATACCTAAAGGGTGAGTGTCAGGAGGATGGAGCCAGGCTCTTCTCAGTGACAGGCAATGATAGGACAAGGGGCAATGGGTACAAGCTGGAACATAAGAGGTTCCACTTAAATATGAGGAAAAACTTCTTCACAGTGAGGGAGAGAGAACACTGGAAGGGGCTGCCCAGAGAGATGGAGTCTCCTTCTCTGGAGACATTCCAAACCCCACCTGGACACGTTCCTGTGTGACCTGCTCTGGCAGGGGGATGGGACTGGATGAGCTTTCAAAGTCCCTTCCAATCCCTGATATTCTGTGATTCTGTGACTTCTGAGTGCTTCAGCTGCAGTAGGTGATAAAAAAGATGTCTTGTTTTGATGAATCTGCTCATAACTGTGAATGTCTCAGCCCAGTCTCACTTGACTGTCCATGTTCTCACCACGGCACAACGCTGAAGGTGAGGTGTGTGAATACGGTGACGTTCAACTGAAACACGTTTGCTCACAGGCTCAGGCCGGTCACATACACAATGACCAACCTGCAAACTTGTTTGTTCTTGCAAGAACGTCTTCTGTTTGGGGCAGGCCAAGGCAGAAAGATGAGAACCTGAACGCTGACACCTCCTGCCCTCGTAGATTTTGTAACCTAAAGGACCCTTTTTCATAACACACGTGTTTCTGTAAGAGCTGGTTGGGGAAAAGATGTCTCACAGAATGGGATGAGCTGGTGTCAGCCTTGTTTCATGGGCTGAGACAGGAGTTGAGCAAAACACAGTGCTGGACTCCTCTTTTTCAGAAAAATACCTACAAGCTCTGGATGTTTATGTGGGAAAGTACCATATTGAAGAAAGCACTGGAGGAACCCATGCTAGAAGATTAGGAGAATGAAAATGGGTAGCAGCAAATCAACTAAGAGTGACAATCATAATTACCAGCAAATCCTGCTACAATTCAGGCTTTATTTCAATAGTGTCCCTGAGGCTGGTGCCAGGGTCGAGTCCGTTAGATGTTAAACCAAATGAAGTGGAGGAACCTATTGGTGTGGACCCAATGGTGGTAACTGGAAGGGAGACATGATTTAGCGATGGCTTCTTACCAGTTAGGTTGATGGTTGGACTAGATAATCTTAATGGTCCCCTCCAACCTAGACAATTCCATGATTCTATAAGCAGCCCAATTATCACAGAGCTCGGGCTCTGCGCTGTCAGGTCCATGTGTAGCGTGTCTGTGTGGGGCCACAATAGTCAGCAGGGCTCATGCCCCAGACAAAAGCTTGGACAAGTGAATTTTGGTGTAGTACTGGGGGTAGCGTGAGCCATTAACAGTCCCTGCTTCTACTGGGCTGTGTCAGATTTCTTAGTACAGATGAAGCTGCAAAGTCTAGGAATTAAACTAGATGAAGGAGAAGTTAGCCTGAACATTAAGTCATCTTTCATAGTATTTTCAGTTTTCTGGAGAGGTGTCGAAATTGTTTAGAAGATACCACAGAGGATAATCCTATAACAGCAAGAAGGCTAAAATGACCTAAGGAGACTTTTTCATCCTACTGTATGAGCCAGAGATTGTGGTTAGAGGTAGAAAAATACTGAAATCGTCAAAGAGCTGGGAAATCATTACTGGAGCTGTTTATTTAAGTCTGAAAGGGAGGCAGTTTCTATTAGTCTCAACCTCAGGGTCAATGACTTGAGGAGGAGCACAGAGAAGGAAGTGTCTGTAAGAAGAGCGATGGGCTTTGGTACTAAGTTGTCACTTATTCCCAGGGCTGTGGAGCAGCACTTACTGCTTTGCAATAAGGTGCCTGAGTATCTTGCTGTCAGTAGGAAAAACTAATAGACTATTGTGTCCACGAAGAAAGCCCGGCCTTGCTCAGAAGCTGTGTTGTGGGGAAGGTGAGAAATTGGGCTGAGCGTTGCCAAGTAGAGCAGTTTGTCTCGTGACCTCATCTCATAATAAAAAGTAGGAGCTTTGGGGCTTTATAACAGCTTTCATAGGTATCTAATGAGGCCTGGAGGAAGAATGATTAAATTTTTAAAATTTTTCTGCAATGAAAGGAATAAAAGGGTTATTTTTTTCTTCTGCTGGTTATGACTGATTCACAATTTGCTTTAACACAATTTAGAGGGGGTGCTGTGCAGTTAGAATTTAATCCTGGGTTCCCCTCTGGCAGTATCTGCATGAATAGTCTACTGGCACAGAGAACTCAAGGTGATCAAGAATTCATTGGTTTGAAATACTTCCAAAGTACAGCTGCAATAAAGTTTTAACAGGCCAAAGTCACCCACTTATTAAGTATGTGTCCCTTTGCACGTGCAGCAAAGATGCTCAGCTGGCCCTGACACTGACTCCAGCCCTCAGAATGCAGTGAGATGAAAAGTTCTGCCATGGAGCAAACGTTTCCACACCTCAGCTTTTGGAGGTGGTGCGAAAGGATTTGAGACCAAGCAGTTTTTGTTGGGCACCTTGTGTTTGGACATGGATGCCTGACGCCCCTGACCAAAATCAGTTTGTTTCAATGTTATTGACTTAGGCCTGGTGTGGCTTTGGCAAAGGCAGAGCCCTTGGTGGTGGGATCTGAAGGGAGCATCCAGAGCCCAGAGCGTATCAGCTGGTGTCGTGGGACTTAGCCAGAACTAGATAAATCACTTCAGAGCAACTGAGGGTAATTGGGCTGGGGTGGGGAGCAGAAGGGAAAAGGATGGAGGGAGGACAACTGAGCTGACATCAAACCTATTGTAAGCTTAAACAATAACATGATTGCAGTCTTTGGGTGTATTTTAAAGCAGAGCCTGGCAGTGGCCTGTTAATGTTATGAGATGAAACTTGACATCAGAGTCATCTCATCGTTAAATCCCCTCTATGTTGAATGTGCTTCCTTGAATTCTACCTCGATCGGTCTATCCATCTCTCATTACAGCTCTGCTGTGACTTCAGTGGTACAAGATGCTTAGTCCAGTCTAACAGTGGTCCCAGGCCCAGAGTATCAGATTAATCTGCAGTAAACTCTTGACACTGACACTTCATGGTGCCTAGTGGTGCCAAATGCTAAAGTTGACAGAGAAGTGAATGCAAGATAAATAAACGGTGAGATTTTGGCAAAAATATAAATGCAGCCACCCTGGTTTAGAAAACATGCTAAGCCTTTGAACAGCTCTGTTTTAGAAAAGAAAGGCTCTTTGAAAAGGATCCAGGGTAAATGTTTTTGATAGAGATACACGATTAACAAGGGTGACTTTATCTCCCCTATTAAACCAACACTCTTTTCTGACCTCTCCTAGACAATTCTATGTGCTTTTGAGGCTTGTTTTTCAAGTTAGCAGTGCAGGAGCACCAAGGGGTTTCATGTCCTCAAATAAGAGGGCATCAGGATGCTCTGTGACTATGTAAAAAATGTTATTTGTGCCACTGATAGTCTGCAAGAGCAACAACAACAACAAAGAAACCCTAACAAAATAGCTTTCTCAGCTGGACCTCAAACACTCCATGAAGGATGTTGCCAAGAAAAAGCAGATCTCTGTCCATTCAATGGTAACTGAGGTCCTGGGAATAAGGAGACAACAAAACCAACTTACTGCTGGGTTTGCTTTCCTGGCAGATCACTGGTAAGATGAGCTTTCATGGTCTGGCTGGCACAGAAAGTGTTGGGTATCTTGGGCTGAACGGAGTCCCCATGGAAGTGCTGACTGTGAACGGAGAGAGCCCCAGATGGTGTGGGTCAAGGAGAGATACACCAAGCCCAGCAGAGCCCACCTTTGCTCCTGGTGGGCCTGAGAGCAGTTCAGGAGGTTTTCCTGGAAATCTTGAAAGAACAAGCTGTAATGGAATTTTTGTGTTTCTACATCTGGCTGGCTGTTGATTTTTCTGACTTTCAGCAGAAAGCCTGGATGGGGGAGAGAGAGAGAGCACCTTCGTCTGCCAACTCTTTGTCTGAACAGGGGAAAGGCAGTTGGGGAAACAGCAGTAAGAGGTGATCGACAGAAATCTTTAGAAGGATGAATTGTGTCGGGGAAGGGGGCTGTTTGTGTTTGTGGACGTGTTGGATTTGTGTCAACATTCCATCATGTAGAGGGAGAGGTAAATCAGCCCAGGTGAAGCATTGCAGTCATGTGGTTCCTGACGTTTAGAGCCGGTGCCATTTGGTCTCCATAGCAATGCACTCTGCTGGGCAGAAATCCTCTTGGGTTTGCATAGGATAAGAACAGGGAACGGTATCTAGATCTCTCCTGATCCCCAACAGGGACAACACCAGGATGCTGGTACAGAGAAAATACTGCTGAACGTTGTTCCTGAAGCCACGCTGTTACCCAGCACAATCTGTAATGTTGGAATGCTCCCTGTTAGTGCTGCGAGGCCCTGCAGTATCCCTTGCCTAACCCTTTCCCTTTTCCTCTTTCTTCTCTCCTGCCTTCAAACATCTAGAAATTTATGGTTTTAAGGCCTGAAAAGACAAAGCAAGCTCCTTCCGTCTTGTTTTTCTCTTGGAGTGAGGGCGTTAGCCTCTGAAATACTGTTAGGTTCAGGCTGTGCACTCTCATGAGATCTCTCCTGTACTATGCAGAGACTGCAACAGCTTCTTCTCATCTTTTTTCTAAGTAAAAATAAAAAAGGTGACGATGTAGAACAAGCAGAGAAAGATCGTTGAGTTTAATACAGAGGAAATGAGTAGAAATTGCATCAATAGATTTCAGAGGAAACTCTAGGCAATTCAGTAAAAGTCTAATTAGCTTAGTTAACTAAACAGACATGGAATTCCTTGCTCCTGAATTGTTTCTTCCTTAATATTTGGGATAGCTATTCTTTGAAGGTCAACAAGTTGACATTTGAATCACTAAAATGGGTTACTACTGTTATTATACTTTTCTAGGAAGGTGGAGAAAACCTGTTCCACTATTGGGGCAACTCTGCCTGTGCCTGGTTGTTACAGAAACATAGAGAACCGTGAGCTGTTAGTTAAAAGAGAAATCTCTGCTTTTATTCTTCTGTGGTTGTTTGTACTATGAATGGCTAAACACATAGCAAACACTAGCACAGCCTCTGTTTGTGAACCGAATATGAACAATATAATTCATAGGATGATGAAGGTGGTAGGATTAAGGTGGTTCCTCTGTAGGAGTCTCCTTGTAGCTATGACAAAGCAAATGTAGAAATCGTGGTTCTGCTAAATGGTTTGTGGTACTCATGCTGGTCTTTGCTGTGTATGCCTTCTTAAAGCTGCCAGTCAGTCCTCCTGCTTGTCTAACGTTAAACATAGCTGTGTTAGACACTGGTATAATTGTAAGTGTTATTTTCTGGATTAATAAATCAAGGTCTTCAAACTTTGTTCCATGAGTGAAAGAGAGCACTGGAGAGGCAGTCAGGAAGCAGCTGAAGTAGATACATCTATTCTCCGCTCTTTCACTCCTCTCATTTGCCACAGGCAGAATATTCTGCCCCAGGGGATCAGATCATGAGCAGGAGACACCACCTTCACTCTCTTGGTTTTCTGAATGTGATACCGAATCACAAGGCAACTTGGCATTTTGGGAAGATGAGTTAAATTGACGAGACATTATGTGCTCAAAGCTGATGAAATGAGTTTTCATTTTTATCACAAGAACCAACATTTTTCATGTTAATTAACCTTCCTGTAACTTCAATGCAGCAGTGCAGCATTCCTTGCAGAGACTCACAACTCTGTTTTATGTCCAATTTCTCTCTGGAAGCAAAGTTTCCATTAAAACTTTCTTGATCTTAAAATACATTAGCCATGGTCTTTCAGTTATAGGACTGAAATCCAGAATAGCTTCTCCTTCTAGTTTCTGTAGATAGTCTAACATTTTCCTTTGGGAATCAGAAACAAAACTGCAAATTTCAGAAGCATTTTTCTGAATGGGAAACTGAGAAAAAAAGAAAACATCAAAGAGTACTTACGCCAGAGCCATGATCCCATAAGGCCAAGAACGGATTTCCAGCCTTTTTGGGCTTTTTATCTCATCTGATGTCAACACCATCCCGCTGTCCGACTCCTGAGTGGCAAAAAGAGACCATCAGCAGAGTGTTCAATGATCATGACAGCGTGGAGCACTTTTAGATTAGCAACTGCTTCACGGGGAGAGCGTGGAGAAGAGTCAGACGACACCACTAATAAAGTCAGCAGAGAAGGAAAGCCAAGGAGCTCGTTAGAGTACCAAATTCTGGCAAAGGCATCCAAACTCTCAGTTGTGCCCTGCTCAGTGAGGTGCTTAACACATCGGTATGTCCAGTTGGTGTATCGAGTATTCTCTTATCAGGGCCTGTGTGAATCGGCTTTTATCCAGCTGTTCCTGCTACTGCCACTGCTCAGCCTGAGCACAAAACCCTTGGGTCTGGGATGGTAAAGTTTTTGAGCTGCATTTTGAAAGGGCACCCTTAAAACCAACATGTCAAAAAATAATTTGGCATTTTCAAACTTGGAAATGAAAGTAAGCATGACATGTGGGTAACATGTGGGTAGGATAGTTGAGATGGGTGAGAGACAGAAACTCACAAAGAGTATATCCAGTAACACTGGCAGGCTCCTTGAAGAAAAAGTACCTTAAATATCTATTAGAAATACACCAGAAATACTGAAATGTTAAGGAAATGGAAGTTCAGTATCATTTTGGCAAATCCAGGTGCTTTGCAGAGATCTATAGCCTAAAAGCCTCATTGATCTTTGGTTATGGATTTTTTTTTATGAGCTGCTCAACAAAACTGTCTTACTTTGTTAAGTTGAGGGAGTGATTCTGCTGCACTTCAAGTTGAATCTCAAGGTTGCAATTAAGATCAAGCTCTTCTTGTGCCGAGTGCTGCACAAGTTCACAGGTGTGCACAGGCCTTGTTTTAAGTAATTTAAAAAATATTAAACGTTGGAGGGAGGGGGGGGGGTGTTCCTTTGCATCTTGTGATGCTGAAAAGTTTCATGTCTGCCTGTCTGTCAAAACCAAGAAAGCAAAAGATTTCAATGTGGGAAGTGAAACTGTATTTATTCTTATTTTACCATCAACTGTTGGAAGCAGAAAAAATAATCCCAGCAAACAATACACAGAAAAAAAAGCTTTTTTTGTAAATGCTTTGATAATATATCAGCAGTTAATGAGTCTAGAAAATGACTTTCAAAGAATAAAGTAAAACCCTAAATTAATTAAGTCTGTCAAAACCGCAGTAGAAACCAGATTTTTCACTCCGTTTTTTATCTTGACCATTTCCCCTTAAAATATGTGGTTTCAAATCACTTTATCTGAGTGCTGCTTTGCATTTTGCTTACAGGAGAATTGTTCACAGGCTATCAGCAGAGGGGACAGATAAGCAGCCCCAATGCAGGAAAGGGTGGTGAGCGCTTCCAGAGCTCCTGGGCAACTCTGTGAAATAATGACCCAATCAGCATTAATGCCTTGATACATAAGGTGGTTTTAGTAACCCAAGTGCACTTACTTTGTCCTAAAGTAGATCACACCATAATTTTGCTTTCAAAGCATTGTAATATCCCATTTATTTCTGATCTGTTAATGTATCATCACCCTTTTTTGGAAACTTCCCTTCATGTAAGGACTTTAAAATGCCATGAACAGGGAGCATTTAGGAAAGTAATGCTCCTGCTGGCAGCAGTAATCTCTTACTGATACCAGATATTTCTAGTAAATGTCTTTGTGTGATTCAGAGGGACAGATTTTTATCCTGCAAGAGGAAAGATGCAGGAGCCAGAGAAAATTCTAAGCCTTCTAATCCCTAAGATGCAGTGATAAAGGCACAGAAATTACATCTGGTGAAATACTAGGGAATGATGGGCCTTAGTTTGTGCTAATGAGAGAAGAGATGACGTGAAATGAATCCAGGACAAGTTGTGTCCCAGGAGAGGTGGTGTGAGGAACAAGCTGGTTGGCCAAGAGGGCCTCTCTGCTGGAGCACAGGGACGGTTCCTGCATTCACAGAGGAGACAGACTGGCTTCGTTCTAGAAAACTGTACACGTTTTTCTTCCCTTTTGCTTCCCCCAACCTTCTGATGCTTACCCTCTTCCTCTGCTAGAAGGTTTCCTAAGGGCTTCGTTTTTCCACCCTAAACTTCCCTCTGCCTCAAACATGGATGTGTTACGAAGGTCCTTCCTTAGCAACACAGAATCTATCACCGAGGCAAGTGCTGTGCCCTGCGTATGGCACTGCAGCCACTTGGGTACCCGAGCCATAGAGGAAATTAATTAATCGGGTGGGTTTTTTCTTAGTAAGGAAGAAATAATAATTTAAAAGAAACCCCCAACCCGTCACCCCTGGAACCTGCCATTTCAGAGGAAGCCAACAAGCCAAGCCATCGTTGTGGATCAAAACAAGCTGCTGTTTTTCACTGGAGTAAAAACCTTTCAACACCCTGCAGTGCCACTGAACTAGCAATAAATGTGTGTGTTTAGGGTGAGGAAAATCCAGGGTTTGAGCCCTTGAGTAGAGCAGGAACTTGAATGTTGGTCTTGTCTATCCAGAGCTGATCTCCCTCAACCACCACCGGGTTACTGCCTGTCTCAGCCAGCCAGAATGCATTCTGGACACATTTCCTTCAAAAGGCTCCATTTCAATCAACTGCCATTTTCTTATGGTGAAAAAACCATATTGAAATACGTACTATAAAGCCCCTTAGTCTGATCAAAGGCAGGATAATTATGCATGAGCTTCTCTTTGCATTATTTATTAAGATAAATGTAGTTCTCCCTTTGTTGTCACACAGACCTATGTGTGAGATGCTTGGGCCAAATCTTCTGCTTGATTTAAAGCTTTTTCTTACCAAACAGATTTCAAAAGCTCTAATAACTGTTTCTGGTGCTGGTGACGAGTGATCTGTGAACCCGGTGGAGAGGGATGCAATCACCTCACTTACCTCATGCACCACTTTCTCCTTTTCCACTGGCACCTCATCAAATGTCTTCACACTCAGTGGCCGCTTCTTGCTGTTGTTACTGAAACCAAGAAAGTTGAGGGGTCAGTGTAAAACCCAAGCAGATGCTGCATCACTTGGTAGCTCAATTAACATCCCCAGCACGGCTCAGTTAGCTTTCCTCATCTCTTGTAACTAACAAAAACACCCTGACAAATTAGTCTGTTCAGCTCTGCACTGGGAGAGGACAGCAAACAGCCCCCAGAAACATCAAATCTTTCTTTTCCTTCCACCCTCTGCATGTATTTTTTTCTTACCCAGTTTCCACCGCGCTCCAGCGATTAACACAGTTGTTCAAGTTTTCTTCCACGGGGCAAGTTTTGGCATTCGCTTCTCCATCAGGACACAAGGTGATGTTCAGTGGAATGTAGTCTTTCCCATCCTATGGAATTAATTACATAAGAGAACACAAAGGTAGTAAAGTTCATTTTGTGCTGCGTCTCAGATGTGAAAGGTTATTGTATTTTACTCTGAGAAAGGACTAGATTTTATTTTAGCTTTACTTTATGATGTTTTTTCAAAGTGATTCTGATGGTCTTCATAACATGTGGAAGTTAGAATGTACAGTTTTATCCAACATTTACTCTGTACAAGGCTTTGTATGAGGACTATGGTGCACTTTGGAAAACCTATGGCGTAGAATGGCTGGGAATGGTCTCTAATGTTCCAGGACTCTACTGCAGTCAGTGTGTTTTCTCTTCCAGGCATCTCAGCCCCAGCTATCTGGTCTTTACAGCAGTCACAAGACTTCTGGAAGTCCCTCTTTCACACAGCAGCACCACACTCGCATCGAGGGTATCAATATACGTGTCCCCAATTTAAAAGTAGCGGCTTTGGTGACTCAATCCAAGTTTAAGGCGCGTGTTTGGGAGAAGGGCGGGAGCAGCACGAAGTCACACAATCCCTGTGGACTTGAACAGATTTTTGGAATAGGTAAAGGAATATAGTCTGCACATAGACTTATATTCAGTTTAAGGAGTGGCAGCTTAGGAAGAGCTGGTCCTTCACATGGTAGCCTGAAAGGATTTTATTTCTTGTCCTTACAAGGAAGTAGTGCTGCAAGTTTAATGGCATTCAGAGCACATCTTAATAACCTCTGCCTTGTCATTCCACCCCTGCAGTAATCTTCTGAAATGACTCTTCCTTTAAGCCTTAAAACTATTTGTCCAATTTTCATTTCACTTGATTTGGTTTTGTTTTTGTTTTTTAATTTTGAGAAGCAGTTAAGTGCCCTATTCCCTTATAATTTTTATGTCTCCTTAATTGACTTTGGTTATAGGGTAAAACTCACAAGCTCCTCATATTGCAAACTGGGCCCTCTTCAACTTAGCTTCACTAAATTTGTTTACAAACAGAGGGTTTGGTATCTCCTTAGATTAAATTGTCAGTTACATAACCCGTCTGGTTGTTTCTACTGGAGAAGAAAACAACTGATTTAACCATTATGAAATTAATAATTACGTAATTGACTTTCTGAGCTTTAAACTGCATCGTTTTAAAGCTCCTAAGAGCACTGATGAACATAAGCTCGGAAAATGAGAGAGAAGGTTCAGACTGACTACTGGCAGTTCACTAGGTTGGAATCTAATTAAAGTTGTTTGTGAGATAAAGCACTTTTTCCTCTAAGGGGCAACTGAGCCTTTTTTTAATTAATGTAAGTTTCTGCTTATTACGGATGGACAAACATCTAGTTTTGAAATATAATCCCCTTTGAATAGTTCACATTTTCTTTACTCATCCCAGCAGCTCTTTCCTTGTGACCTCTGTTGTGCAGTCAAGTCTAATACTGCTGCTCTCTAGTCGTTACCTGTGCGCGTGTGCACACGTGTCCACGTACAGACACAGCTCTAGGTCCACGCTGGTAGAAGAAATGTTTGTGTTGCTGTACCTGCTGCACGTTGGCTTGAAGAAGGTCTCCTAAGCGCTCCACAAGCTCAGTGAAAGTAGGTCTCTCTGTGGGTACTCCGTGCCAACAATCCAGCATTGTCTGGTAGCTACAGAAAAACACAGGTATTAAGAAAGGAAAAGCAGAGGAGCTTTGCTTCCAAATTGTTTCTTTCTGCTGCTGCTTGTTGGCATGGTTTTGGATTTAGGCAGGTTTAAATCTCTGTGCACTGGAATTCTATTCTAGCTTCCACATGGGATGCTTTTTCTTTCTACACTCCTGCCTCGGCTGAGCCTGTAGGGGGTTTATTTTCACCTGACTTAAAATTTGACTGCTGGGCCCCGCTGCTGTTGCTGAAATAAGTCATCGTTAGGGATGTCCAGTTTCTGTCACTGGCTTGGAAATGAAGGCAGATACAGTGATCTCCTGAACTGAGATTCGTGAACTACAACTGGTAGGGGGAGACCTGTTGGTCTAATCTTGTTGGCAAAGCTCAAGCTGACTTGGTCTCTTTAGCATTCATCCATGGTATTAGGACACCCAAGATACGCACGGCCAAGTTTGCTGAAAACAAAATACATAGTACAGTTTCCTTCTCCCTTCCTTAAATACAATCTCTTTTGTAGTACTTAAATGGCATGTGTCAGCTCCCAATGCAAAACCTGGTGCTCTTACACTTCTGGAGTAGAGTACTCTGGAGATCTCATCCGGGTTCCTTCTTTGAGCCGTCGGCAAAAGTCCTCATCTATCTGCACTCCGGGGTATGGTGAGGCACCTGATGGGAGAAATAAAGAGGAGGCTGCAGAAGGGCACAACCTCTGTCTCCCAGTCCAGTGAAATACAGTTGTATCAATGACTTCTGCTGAGCATTTGAGATTACCCAGGGCCTGACAGAAAAAGAAGCCAGAGCAAAGAAGGGGTTGCAGTCACTTGCCATCTGCATGATTTGTTTGAAAACCTGTCACAGACCGACTGTCTCTTTAGAGATTTCAATCATGCTGTTTCCTCTGCATTTGTGAAACAGCCGGGACCACTCCAAGGTAAAACACAGCAGAAGAGAAATAAATTTGAATAGTTTGAGACTGAAATGACCTGTTGGTCAGTGTTAGAAAAGTTCCAGCTCGTTCAGCTGGTTTCATACTGTTTTCCAAACTGTTAGTCTGGAAGTCTAGCAGTCATTGAAAGGAAGCAGTGACACTTATTTCCCTTCCCTGTGTAAATGGTTATCTTCAGAGTCATGACTCGTATAAATCTGTGTACCCCTTGAATGGGCTCTTCTCCTCAACTAAGGAGTGAGTGGGGGCTTTTCCGAGGTGGCCATCTTTGTTGTAGAACACCTGTGCTTTATGATGCACCATAAATGAGGGGAACAAATACATAATTTGAGAGAGTGCTCTGGCATCTGAGTAACCCAGGCCTCGTAGGCAAAATTCAGGAGATGTCTGCAATGAAGTTTGAAAGTTTACTGAACTTCTAGAGAGACCTAAAAGATCTGTAAGCTTCCCTCCTTCCCTTCTCAGCAAAGGCATTACACCCAGTGCAAGCCTTGTTTTTCACATTTTGGCATCCTGGAGGCTGGATGGTGATTTTTGGAAGAAAATTTAATCAAGTCTTAACACGGGGTGGAATGGAATCTGGATCTGTACCCAGCCCATGAGGAATCTCTAAATGATTTAATGTCTGTAACATTCCTGCCTATTTTTTCCCCCGTTTGGGAACACCAGTGTGTTCTGTGCACTTGGGGGCACAACAAGCACAGTAGAAATCTTTTGGATGGAAGTAATGAAGATGGTGCCAAAGCATGGCTGTTCCCAGAATTATTTTACTCTGTGAATCTGACTGCTCAGTCTGCAAAGCTACATACTGGGGAGCAAAGATCCTGGCGACTTCCTACGAGGGCGTCTCAACACAACACACGAGCTCCAGTGACATTCTAAGCTCAGGGACATTTAGCCACAGCAGATGGGAACTGCCTTGATGTGCAAGTATCAGATCACAGAATTAAGAGTGTTTCCTGGAGTTAGGAGATTGGAAACAGTCAGGAGTTTCATTTCTGCTTTATATCTTGATTTTCCCTTCCCAGCTTTGTCTTGGCCTGTCATTATGATCATAATAACCTGCTAACGTCACGTTCAGCTCACATGGCATCACCTATTGGCCAAACCAGGCTTCTGTCAGCTCTCAAGGTCTCTCTGAATAAAGAGGTTGGATAGATCATAAAAGGAAGGAGCTCACCCTTTTCCACCTCTGCTCACCATTGTACTTCATCTGGGCTCTGTGATAAGCCTAATAACCTGGATTTGGGAGGCTGAGCCAGCCTGGGAGAATTTCAGCCTGAAACAAATGGCATAAGGTCTACACAAGGCATTTTCCTTGGGGGAAATCTCTTCCAAAACTCTCAAAGATGTGGCACTCACTGGATATGGTAGCACTCTTTTGATCTGGGTTTTATTTTAGTAGCATAATAAGATGCTGATGTTATACTACCAGGCACTGCTTGTTTACATAATTATCTTTGATTGCTTTTTGAACAGAGCACATTTAAATGCCAGGAGACTCTGACATTCTGTAATGCGCCATGTAAGTGATTTCAAGATGCATTAAACATTTCTGCCATTACCTGACATGCAGTACCTGACCTCATTTAAATAATGCAAAGCTCCATGCAAACTCAGCCCCAAATGAAAATTAACGGTCTCTCAAATCCCCCAGTTTCCCTGTGTATCACCAAAGTGGATCCAGTCTGCCAGCCTCTCTGGAGGAAGCCTGTTGTGCTTCGTTCAACTTCTGACCCTGAAAGGACCCATGTCCAAATTAAACTGTGCATTTTACTAATCAGTATTTTTCCATTTTTTTTTTAAAGGGTGCTAAGTCTGTAGGACCCAGTAAAAAGCAGCAGTTGTAAATGGGAGCCAAAATGTACCCTGTAGCAGTGACAAATAACTTCCCTCCCCTGGTTCTCAATGATCTGTAAAACTTTTATATAAGAGAGTTCAATCAGTGACACAAATCCTTAATTAAATATTTATCGTGTGAGCTGCAGATGTGAGTAGTGCCAAACCACAGCCATGCCTGGATGAGCTGTATGAAAAACCCTCTTAGAGAAAATGACGGCTTTTGAATCTGTGCCACGGCTTGAAGAAAGCAGTTTGTGATCTACGTCATAAGGAGGGCAGAGGCTGCTCTACGGATGGCAGCCCTTGGGGTAATTTAGTAGATTCCTCTGAATTCAGAAGAGGACAGTCTATTGTTCCAAGTAAGCACCTTCATTAAGAAACGAGGCTATCTAAAATTAAAAGAAACCAGATAAATTATTTTTAAAAGTAGTTATAATAGAGATGAATTTCGGTGGCTGTTTTAATTTTGATTAGTTTCCAGCATTAAAGGCCAAATAACCTGAAGTTCACGTCTGTTAAACTTGGTTTGGGCTCTGGGAAGGGTAGAAACCCTTTGCTTTCTGCAGTGGTCCTTGCCGTTCATCAGAATTCAGTTCGTTTGGTTCCTGGGAGATGCCCAGTGAAGGGCCTGTCCCCCCGAGTGTGTCCCTGCATGTTAATGCTGGTGCATCTTCCTGAATAATCTGTCAGAAGTGGGGCATTGCTTCTGGAGCTGTGTCTTCCTGTGGGGTTTCCAAGTTCTTACAGGAGGGGATGCTGTTAACGGAGCACTAGAGGTCTTACACCAAAGGAACAAAACGCTAAATAAATAGGACTGAACTCCAGAGGAAGCAATAACCATTTGAGTATGAACTTTCTGTTTTGCGTCCTGACACAAAGTAGAGAAAAATCCAAATAAAAGACTTGGACTGAAATCAGGGTTTGATCCTTGCAGCCAGCCCTAAAGGAAGATTAGGATCGAAACAGCCGCAGACTTTGCATCCAGGTCTGCACTTGGTATCGTGAGCCCCATCCTTAATTTCAACTGATCCATGAACCAAAGATTACAGCATTTGCTTTAAAATTCAGCAGCTTAAGTTGACAATGCTTCTTGTTTTCTTTTGTCTGCAAACGCTGATTAAAAAGCCAGAACTGACATTCCCGAATTCCCTCAGGAGCACAAACCTTGCCACTCCGCGAGGAGAATTTGAGAGCATCAACTGTCTGTAAGAACGGCTTGTCTAAATTTCAGGGCTTTATCTGCTGGCCAGGAACCAGATCTCAGGGAGGCTGAGATTTCTAACAGCAGTGTAAGACGAAATCTCCAGTAAAGAACACCATTACTGCTCTTTCAAAAATGTTGTGGCTTGCAAATGATATGGCCAGCAGAGGAGAGTTTCTACCTGCTCGCTGCCAAAACGGCTTATGCAGAGTCTAGCACTGCTGCTGCTATCGACGTGATGGCAGCTGCTGCCAGCACATTTTTCTTACTTAGAAAATCTTAGATTTTGTGGGGAAGATAATCAAGCTGGGATAAAATGACAAGTGGGCAAGCTCCCTTATGTTCTGTGAGCTGCTACTACCAACATCCCACCACCGCGTCGGGAACAGTGGGATCCTCTGCAACCTTTGAGCTGCGTCGTGTCCAGAAGAACAGCTTGGGGCAAAATACTGCCTGACAGGGAAACTTCTTCATTCCTCTCAAAGAAATATTTTGTTCCCGAACAGCAGAGGTTTGCATCGTCTCTGTGCTCTGTTGCTTTCAGTTATTAGAAATATGAGGTCCAGGATTTTGGATTTTGTTTCGTTCCCTCCTCCTCAATATTCACTGTTTTCATGTACTTTGTTGGGTGAAGTTCTCATTGACTTCACCTCAGTGACTTTATTTTACCCCAGACCTGCACTGTGCACCTGTACTAACTGAAACAGACACACGGCACCACGTTATCACCTTTTGGTAAAAGCTTTTCTTAGCAACAGAGCCACCATTTAGGGAGGGGAAAAGGATTTTAAGCCATTCTTACCAAGAGAAAATATTTCCCATAGCAGCACTCCAAAAGACCATACGTCACTCTGCGTTGTGTAAATTTTGTCGAAAATAGCTTCGGGAGCCATCCATTTGAGTGGAAGCCTTGCCTAGGAGATACAACACGTTGCCAGAACCGTTGTTATTAATCTGCCCAAGCCCCAGGGGAATAAAATACTTGAGATTAACATTTCAAGTTTCTTCCACTTACGTCTCCTTTCCGTACGTAGTCAGGGTCTTTGTAAATGTCCCTGGCTAGGCCGAAGTCGCAGATCTTCACCACGTTGTTCTCTGAAAGAAGGATGTTCCTTGCTGCCAAATCCCGATGAATGCACTGGGAAGGAATGAGGACAGGGAAGATCAGAGAGTCTGCCGGGATAACGAGCCCCAGCCAGAGTTGAAAACGTGAGACCTTCTTTGGAAATGGAAAGAGAAATGAATTTTTTTTGCGGGCAGGTTAGAGAAGGGGAATCTGCTCCAAATCTACTGTCATATGCCAAAGAGAAAATAACTTGGGGAACAAGCTGGGTATCAAGCAGTTTTCTGACTTTTACTGGGTGGTAAGTGCACACTCTCAGTTTTGTGCATACTTTTCTATGTGTATTATATCCAATTTACTTGAAAAGGAGCCGTGGGGCTTTTTTGTATCCAAAAGAGGTGCTAACTTTGCTGATAGTCTCCAACATTGCTGACAAGCTAAATAAATAGCTGGATACTCCCTCTTCATTTTTCAGTAGTACTTTTCGTGACCATACTACATGGATCTTTCTGTATGAGAAGCCTTTTTTGCCTTTATTTATGAGACAGTTCCATGAATTGTCTTACAATCTGTATTCACTCCTTCTATCTAAACTCTCGTGTTACAGATGCCAGTCCTTGTAGCCAAGAACATGATGGATATTCCTTCACAGCTCCGTCAGCGCTACTTATCGCTTAACCACCAGAGCTAATGTGATCTCCAACACTTAATATAAGAGCAAAAAGCAGATTACTCAGGCTCAAAAGTGTATTTGGATTTCTTTATATCAGATACTCGTGACTTTGTGAAAGAAATTCAGCCCTGACGTTTTAATGAGCTCACTTTTCGGGAGGCGAGAAACTCCATGCCTTTTGCCACTTGGAAGCTGTAGCAAATCAGATCCTCCAAAGTCAGGGGCCGCTTGTAGAGGTCCTCGGCATCTAGAAGAGATCACAGACACGGTGAAACACTGCAGCAACAGCTCCAGGCTTTTCTGTCATGGGTGCCACTCATGTGCCAATGACCCCAGCCCTGCAGCTGTGTATTATTAGGTGTTCTCTACAAGAATTACAACTCTGGTTTAGGAACCCCTCACCTAGAGGCAGATCATCCAACGTTAAACATGTCATTTAGCTATAGGGAAAAACCCAACCTCTGGGGTTAAAAAGGAGGAAAAATATT
Source organism: Nycticryphes semicollaris (assembly GCA_013400055.1). Taxonomy (NCBI): domain Eukaryota; kingdom Metazoa; phylum Chordata; class Aves; order Charadriiformes; family Rostratulidae; genus Nycticryphes; species Nycticryphes semicollaris. The sequence continues at coordinate 261,537 of VXBJ01004003.1, read as the reverse complement.
TAGAGTGAGTGAGTGAAGAGACTGGAGACAGACGATATTGCTGTTACTCCTCTTACACAACGTTTTATATGCAAACGTGATTGCAGATCTCTTTGGGTGATCAAGGTGGAGTGGGGCACAGGCAAGAGAAAGCATTTGTGATTTCAGGAACCAGACAAGCTATACGAGAGCTTGTAAAGTGTGTGACAGTGTGTGGCACTAACCAAGTAACAGAAATCTTTACAATACAAAATCTGGGATTAAGTTGGTTTTCTTTTACCTTCTTCATCATCTTCTGAGTCACTGTAACTCTTATCTTCAATAAATCCTGAGCTGGCCGAGCTCCCTGTGCTGGCTACACTCTCAAGGCGCCTCTTGATCAGTTCGGTTAAATCGCTGTTGGACTCCTCCAGACTTTTCTCTGCCTGGTCAGAGTTTTCCTGGGACTAGAAATGGTATAAAACTGGTTTTTAGCTTTGGATGGTGCAATGCCTGGGGATTCAAAATGTGTAACAGAATGGCATATGGAGAAAGTGTCCTCTGAAGATGAGCTCATGTTTGAACACGATGTTCCCCAAATCTCAGAACCAATAGAGTCTGGTTTCCTGGTTCATAATACAAAACCTCCTGTTTACTGGTGGCAATATTTCACCAAAAAGTTAGTTGGAAGCTGGCTGGGTGAGACCAATACATGACCAAAAATACATTTTAATTCTGTACCTCTCGCTTTTTTAGAAAACCATGTTAAAAATCACAGTTTGAGGTATGTGCGTGAGGTGCATCTGCCTGAAATGCATCTGCCTCACTCTGTCCCGGGGAGCAGGACATAACCAGTCCCTGCAATTCCTGAAAACAATGGTGAGAAAAGAAATGTTGAGTGACTGTACCAGGAAAATCTCCTTCTCTTAACACAAAGTACCCTATGTACTTTTGTGCTTGTACACAATAGCTCTAATAATAATAATAATAATGGAATCATCCAGGAAAATAGTCTTGGGAGGCTCCAGTTTCTGGCAGGGCTTAGATCAGCAAGGCCTTTCCATGCTGTATTTTCACCATGAGGAGGGAGTCCCATCCTCTCCCTGTCCCTGATTTCTGGCCTCCTGTGCCTCCCCCCATATCCCAGCCCAATCTGTGCCAGCACAAACGTTTGTGTGGATGCAGATGACCGTTTGGAAACCAAAACCATATGGTTAATTTGAATGCAGACCATGTTGATGACCCAGTTCGCTGCATCCAGCACTGACTTCTAGGCTGGAGCAGGGGAAGGGAGGACACAGAAGAAGGGGATGAGCATATGATGGAGGGGGGACCTGCTTTTGGTAGCTGGGGGAGTGGGCCTAGAAGTATAAATCCCCAAACTAGGCTTATGTTCTGGGAGGGTTCAACTTCTCCTAGTTCAGTTAATACCAGTTTTTCACTACTTTGTTGCCCTCCTTGTGCTGGGTAGGATCTTGCAAGTAATCCCCCTTCTCTCTCAGATGTGTTGGAATGCTGGGGTATTTGCAACTAGTTCTTTAGTAGGTGCTAGAAAACGAAAGGATGGGAGTGAGATCCTGTGGGGAAAAAGATTCCTTATCTTGCTCATACAAACTGAAATGTGGTGAGAAAATAGTGGGCCTGTGTAAATACCAAACTGTCTCAGTGCCAATGCGGGAAAAAATCCACTTTGTGGCCAGTGGCTGTTAATTCTCTGCCTTGTGACTATGAGAAGCCTGTCTTTCTTTTTTTTACCTTGTATGCAATGAAGTCTCCTCGTTTTCCTCTTAGATAGTTGGAGAGGTTTCCATATTTGCAATATTCTACTATGACCATTAAAGGACCTAAAAAGACAGTGAAAGTCGAATGAGTTTTGGAGCACCGTGAAGCACTCAATTCTAACTTCTCCTCACCAATCCTCTGCAAAGGAAGTAAATACTGCCATTCCTATTACACAGATGAGGAAATTAGGAAGCAGAGTAGTGACACTCCAGAAGTACACAATCTGTAGTGGATGCGGAGAGAAAGGAATACAATACTGATTCCTAGTTTTCTCCATTAGATGGTAACAGTCAGTATTTATTCCTTATTTATAAACAAAGGGAAATTCAGAAAGGTAAATAAGAATTTACTTTATGCATAGATCCATAGAATGGAGCTGTCTTTTTCTCTGTTGCCTTCACAAATGTTTGTTTTGGGTGGAGCTGATGCCACTAGAGGTAATAAAGGGATGAGGGATCATAGACAGAGCTAAATCAACAGTTGCAAAAATATGTAGTCTGAACTTTTCTGAAAGCCTGGAAAGTCCTATCAATGTCTTCCTTTCTTCTTTCTCTGCAAATTGCTGTAGAGTTCAGCCCAATTGCTGCTTTTATACAATTATGCATATTTTTAAGATCTGCTTGAAAATGCTTTTATGTTTCAGTGTGAGCTGTTAGGAAAGGGAAAAACTGCATTCTCTACCTTTGGCATAATCACTGCTTCTTGTAGTCATCAGATGTAAGACAAGGTGAAATTGTGGGACTAGAATTCATGTAAACATCTGTTATTATCAATCCCAAGCAAACAGATTTTCATGGCCAGAAACCCTTTTCTGCCTAGAAGGTCTGTGGTTGAGACTTAGGAGTTTGAACTTGAAAGGAAACACACCGAGAGCTGCACTTGGCCATCGGGAAGGAGTGAGCTCCATGCGGCACTTCTCTCTGGCAGTAGCAGGAATACTAATAACCAATAATAGCTTGTTGATAATAACATTGCATACTTCTGCCAGGCTCTTTATTTGTACCAGTCCTAGGGCACTGCTGGATTGGATGCACGCCTTTGGGCTGTTCAGGATTTCCAGTTCCTGCTGACTACAGCTGGGACATGTCCAGCACCTGTGTTCGTTGCACCAGTGACTGCAGAAACACAACTGGCCCAAAACCAGAGCCACCAGTGGTTCTGCTGGTGACCACACACTCTCTTCGCTTGGGCTGAAAGGCAGCAGAGCTGGGATCCTGCAGTGCACAGAGGTCTCTGGGGTATGTGGCTCTGAAGAACCTAAAGCCAAGTGTCCCTCATGGATGCCCTGAGGAAACGCAGATTCCAGCATGGCTTTAAAGCTCCTGTTAGTGATTTATTCATGTTTTTGAAATGCTTCCTAGACATGGCCTCACCATATTTTATTTCCACATTGCAAAGCACATACTATGCATTAGTTCTAGCTGCTTGACATCAGGCACTCAGATAAGGCATTAAAATTTGTTATTTTTATATTGTTAAAGTAATGTATGTGCATACTTAATATCAGTCTTCATCAGAAATACCGTTATGTGGTTGCATAAAACCTAACAAGGAAGGAGAAAGCACTATATTCTGCAATGACATTTTAATAGTAACTCTTATCCCAGTGTCTGTCTTGGGAGCTGGAGGCTGATTTTCTTCAGTCCTCTGTTGGGGTGCTCATAGGCAAACAAGGCTGCAAGGCTCCTGGGTGCCCTGCAAGGCCCTGCAGCGTGGCTCTGCTCTGTCCCCTGCTCCCCAGGGCAATCACTGGTTCCCTGGGCAGCAGCAGGGACTAGCAGGGGTTTCCTCCTCACCCAGGAGGGCAGCCGGGATGGGGCAGGAAGAAGGGGAAACTGAGGGACTCCAAGGAGAAAAAGTTTCTCAGAACTTGGACAATCTCAGTATTTGATCATAGAATCATAGAACCATTCAGGTTGGAGAAGACCTTTGGGATCGTCCAGTCCAACCATCAGCCCCACTCTGCAAAGTTCTCCCCTACACCAGATCCCCCAACACCACGTCTCAACCACTCTGAAACACACTCAGGGATGGGGACTCGACTCCCTCCCTGGGCAGCCCATTCCAGGGTCTGACCACTCTTGCTGGGAATAACTCTTTCCTAATGTTCAGCCTAAACCTACCCTGGTGCAGCTTGAAGCCATTCCCTCTCCTTCTATGGCTAATCACATGTGAGAAGAGACCAGCACCAACCTCTCTGCAATGTCCTTTCAAGTAGTTGTAGAGAGCGATGAGATCAGTTACTGAGATGTGTCTCACTGTACAACTAGAACTCTGCGGATGAATTAAGGCTTTGGTTGAAAAATATTGGCCTAATACTGCCCAAAGTATTGGTAATGGTGCCATGTTTTACACACCTGTTTGGGTTAAGCCAGCTCATTGACTTGTCAGGAGAGTCACCACCATTCATAATGTCACTTGCCCTCTTCTCACAGTCCCAAGCCAAGGCTACTCACTTACATCTGCATCTTAAAAACCCTCCAGCTAAAGCCAGCCATCCTCCCATCCAAGCTTTTGGGGTCTGTGGTGCTACAACAATCCCTGCAAGTTCCCTGTCCCTGGCTCCCAGATTACAGCAGTATCTGTGGTTACTGGTTGCTGGCTACTCCTTGTGGAATTGGGAATATCACGCTGGAGGGAAGATTTCTCTCCTGGCATTTTCCCAGATCTACCTCACTGAAGTTTCCTTTTTTTTTTCCCCCATGGCTGGACAACTACGTGTTCTTTGGGAAGGTGATAGCTTTGGAGTCTCAGATGACAACAGATGTGTGCACCATCTCTCTCACACTTTCCCCTTCATTTATTTCACTCTGGTTTCTTTGTCCTAAGCTCTCCTAAATCTATCCTCTGAAGGTTCATTGTAAGCAGTAAAGAGGCATCTCTGAGAGTTGTTACCCTGAAGTTACAGCGCAGCGTAGTAACAGACAAGGATGCTTTGTATGACAGTATGGGAAGAGAAGTTTTAGTGACAAAGGTCTAAGATTTATGGAGTCTTTTGTTTAAATCTGCACTTTGCAACAGAGTCTTTGTATGATGTACAGTCAGTTGTGTCAGCTCAGCCCCTTGGAAGTTCCTGTTGTTGCTCTATTCAGCTTTGGACAGCCTCAGGCTTCCTAGATACTATGCAAAAAATGCCTGCATTTGCCCAGTGAGTGAGAAGTTTTTGGGAAGGGAGGAGGCCTCAGGGAGGTAAGTGCTCAGCCCGGTGCATCCTCCTGGTAAGGCAGGGAAAAAGAGGAAGATGAACCTTTGAAATGATCAGTAGTGCCTATGTGGAGGAATTGGGCACCTAATTGCAATTAAGGATCCTGCCTCTCTTCAGTCCATAACCACTTTTGGAAACAAGCTTACAAAGGACGGAGGAAAAGAAAATAGAGAAATGACACCACTGGCTGGGAGAAGATGTTCCGAAACCATTGGTGAGACCTGGCCATACTCTGCAGTAGCAGAAACTCTCCTATTCTATATTTCTAATATAAAAAATATTTTGCTTGCATTAAGTGTGGATGAGACTTGGGCTCCACCACAGGTACATCCAAACACCACTGTGTCTGAAAAGTGTTTCTTCTTTGTTCCTTGTACACCCAGGACTTCTCACCTCCAGCTTTGGTGCAGGCTCCCAGCAGGTTGACTACATTCAGGTGATGTCCTATATGGATGAGGATCTTCAGTTCTGACATTAAAGCTTTGCATTCATTTGTAGTTGCACATTCTGCTTAAGATAAACAGGAAAAAATCATCTTTACACAACAGGATATTTTTAACAGGACACAGCAAGATCCTGTTTATACTGGGAAACAAAACCCACCCAGGTTACTTGCAGTATCTTTGCTTTTCAGACTCTAAAACAGATAATAATTCATCCGTTTCATTGTCTGTTGACCTTTATGAAGTGGAATAACACTTTATCTTTTGGGTGACTCTTCCTTTCTCTAGCACGGGTTATGGAGGGCTGCTGTCCTGCAGGGGAGCCCTCCCCCGCAGATCAGATCCCAGAGAACCTTTGCAAGGACTGCATTTTGCAGGCTTAGCAAAGGAACGAGGAACTATTGCAAGCAACAATAGCACCCAGAAGAATGTGCTCCTCCATCTCTAACAGTGATGTGCAGTAATTCCTTACAATACCTTGGGATGTATTTTTCCACATTTCTGAGCAACTCTCCACCACAGGTGATGGAGGAATCCAACACACCTGTGAGCTGGATCCTGGAATGTGCTGGAGATTTAGGTACAGCTTTCCTAAAACCCGGCCCCGTGAGATCTCCTGGACCCACGAAACACATTTTCCAGCAAAGCAGAGGGGACCAGATTGGTGTGTGAACCATGAACTTGGCATTTGATGAGACATTGATGAGCCAGTTCTACTGTACTTTCATTCTCTTTTGCTGCTGAAGCTGAGAAAGGCACTCTCAGCCCAGGATGTTGTTCAGATCCTGGCTTGTTTCCGCTACCTTTTTTCCAAAACTTCTATGATGTATTTTAACAAAAGGGGCTGTGTCCTGTTTCCTCTGGTTTTGCCTTTGCACCACATGAGATTTGAATATGAAGAGACGGTTCCACAACAGATCATTTGGTGCAACAAATATAACCTCTTTATCTGTTTGTAGAATTCTCCAGAAACAAATCTTTCCCCAAACTGTGTCATAAAGAAGGAACTGTTCCAAGCCCAAGATTTCTTCAGTCAACAGCATTTGTAGGTGGGTGTGTGGATGGGTGGTATTACTCCCAATTTACCCTGGCATGAGCCAGAACACCTGCCTGGCAAAATCTAAACGGAACAGCCTCTGAAGTGTGGCAGATAATCTTGCACATTATGTTCACCCTAGAACTCATACCACCCCTGCTTCATGGAAACATTAGATAATGCTGGAATTACAGTAATGCAGACATCTCCAGAGCTTGTTTTTTCCCCTGAATGGATTGACTCACACTAGAGAATCTGCTTTATTCAGGAAACTGATGAATTATGGGCATGTTAGCCGGAGAGGAACGGGTTAGAGCCAGAGGCTACTGCCTCCACTAGGGGAGGAAAGGATAAAATGTTGGAGGATCTGTCAAATAGTTTGCTGAATATGTGCAGGCAGGGTAGAGTTGACATGAGGATCAGCTGGGAAGCACAGTGTGGAAGTGAATGAAAACCCAGAGCTATCTGGAGCAATAAGTTTTGGATGGAGAATGGAGTACGTCTGGATCAAGGGCTTCTACAATATTTATGAGGTCTGGAGATGGGCATGGAACAGAAGAAACAACAGCAGGAGAGAAGATGATCTGAAGATCTACTGACTAATGCAGAGAAGGGGGACCAGATATGGAGAAGGTCCAGACAGGTGATAAATTGACATGTTTGAAAGTTCAGAGAGATGAGAAGTAGCAGAGGAATCAGCAGAGGCAACTACCAACAGAAGCCAAATGCCGTGAGAGAAGTTCATGAATGGTGGCATTGCAGGGGTTAATACTGTCATGCAGCAGCAATGCAGAGCAGCGTGGGCTATGAAAAGCCATCCAGTGAGCATCCATTTACCTTTCAAAAAACCCTAAGTGAACGGTTAAAAACCTCCAACTCAAGTAGTGAATGTACTGGCTGATGCATTTATTCATAAACTGTCTGCAGAGGCTTTTTAGGTAAATATAATCTGAAATAATAGTCTCCAAGTTCCCCCCCTCCCCACCACTGAATGGTAAAAGCTTTCCTTAATTTCAGTAATTGCAAGCAAGTTGTCTCTAATTCCCTCCCTTAGCGTGGCTTTTTTTTCAGCCCCTTGAACTGTTCTACATCTGGAAGGGCTGTGATTGAAGGCTTAGATCCAATTTCAGACTATCTGATGTAATTACATTCTGTAATCTGTTTCCCTCCTAACCCCCACAGACCTGGAAGCTGCTGTTTTCCTCCTCTAGGAATACAAGACTCAATCAGCAGCACAGCACGGAGCCCACTTGTCATTTCCTACGCGTTAACATCCACTGCATAACGACTAATTGCTCCCATATGACAAACCCACTCCCTTCTCAACACAATGAACTGGGGACCGGTTTGGAGCTGAGAACTGGAAACCTCATTGCCCACGGGTTCCCTGAGGAGTCTTGTGAGGATCTCAGAGGGATATGTACCTTTAAGCATTTTTACGGCAACTGTTTTGCAGGTTGAAGATTTATCAATGCCAAAAGCAGACGCCTCCACCACCTTCCCAAAAGCACCATGACCCAGAGTTTTACCTAGAGAAGCAAGAGTCGAGAGTGAGCCCAAGGGACTTACGACAGTCGGCATCAGACAAGAGGGAAACGCGCATTCTCAGCTGTGCAGGAAATACAAGACTCCAGTGCCCAGGCACAACGCAGACGTAGCCCGAGAGTCAGCAGACGCCTGTATCACATATTGGCAGTCTATGGATATAAGTGGTGTGATTTATATCCATATGACTTTAATGCAATACAGTATTTGATAGGACAGAGTAGAATAAATAAATCTGGATTCAGCTTAAGGGTAAAACCATTACATACAGTTGTCCCGAAGCCCGGGGAAGTCAGAGTTTGGGTTAAACCTAGAACTGTGGAACCCTGATCTCTCGTCAGTCACAGTCATGGAGTAGCCAGTGAAGTCACTCAGGCAGTCAGAATCCTCTAACCCCTCAGTTATTGACATTCATGTGACAGAAAAACTATACTAAATGGAATTTAGTTCTTTATTTCCCCTGTCATTTGCATTTTCATACTTAGTGTGCTCTGAGGGCTCTGATCCACAGTGCATCAGAGTATGCTGGGCATACTCTGCCTTACATACATGGTCTGCCTTCTTGGTTCCACTACTTTGACCCTATGTCCCACCATCATCTCACTGTTTGTTATTTCTGTCTGTCTTCCTCCTTCTTCTGTGTTTCCCATCTAAAGCACCAAGAGCACACACAAACAGGGATGTGTTCCTTGCACTCATCATTGCACACAGCTGTTACTGTGTCTCTGTACAAACACAACCTGCTTTTTACATTTTCTTGCTCCATCACCCAGCGAGCTGTGCAGCTGAAGGAAATTTGGTTCATTTTTTCGTAATAGTTCTTTACAGCTCAAAGCCGGGTTTAAATGATTGATAAGGAATTTATTGTTTAATGAATTGATAGAATTCTTGAAAATAAAATTCACTGAAAGACTGTCACCTTTCAGAGAGACTTCTCTCTCTCTTTTCCTGAGTATCAAAACCATACTTTGAAAACATACCTTTGGCAGGGACTGTACCTGGAGGTACCTTTCTTTCCTGTCAAGAGTTTGGCTTCGCTTCTTTAAGACAGCAAAAGCAGTGGTAGCTATTTTGAGAGAGACAGCATCTTTGCTTTTCTTACCAAATCCTTTGTTTCACCCCCACCATTAAGGATGATCCCAAATTCCCTGACCCCCGGCCGGTTCTGGCACTGAATGATAGGTTGCTGCTTGGGTTCTACAAAAGATCAGCTGAAAGTGGGGAGCGTTAGAAATCCTCATTCTTTACAGTGATAACACCTGAACCACTCACCCAGCCGCAGTCTGTCCCTTGGGAACTCCCATTTACTGCTGTCATAGGGAAGACGGTCACACTGCTCGTCGAGAGGCATTTCCTCTGGATCCATGATAATTGACAGGTATCCTGTTTTAATATCTGTGGCATCAGGCTAAAAACAGGGTGCGGAGAAATTATTCACAGTATTTACCCTGCGGTTCTCAGGGGAGAAAGCTGCCATCTACAAGACTGAGTGCTGGCTGGGGAGTTCCCTGAGTTCCACACTTAGCTCTGAAATTTATTCTCAACCACGAATGCATCACTTCAGCTTCCTGCCTCTCTTTTTTATATATATATATGGGAAATAAATGTTTAGATATGCCTGCCACTCCTGGGTGTTGGGGGGAGTCACTGATTAATGCTGGTAAACACTCTGAGGACACAAAATCTATCACTGTCCTCTACCTGTCTCTATTAAAAGAAATCAGTGCTTTTCTGTGGGAACTCCACGAGTCGCGTTTCCTGGTGCACTACGGAGCGCTTTGGCATTTTCACACATTTTCATTTGCAGTCTTCATTCTCCATAGTCATCCACCTCGTGGCTACCACTTATCACAACTTTAAATTGCTTGAAAGCTGGTGAAAAGTGCTGCTGCCACTGCTGCTGAGTGAGAAATTGTGATTTGGTGGGTCCTGTGAGCAGACTTGCACGAGTGTAAAATGTAAGAGGAAATTCACTGTTGTTGGCAACTCTGTTGGGCTGAGGGTGAAGGATGAAAGTGTGAACTTAATCACTGTATTTGCAATAGGAGGGGAAATTTTACTCAAGCATTGAGGATCAGTTCTGGGACTGTAGTTTGGGGAGCTTCAGAGCAGAGAGCTGTGATTGCCTTTCTGCTTGCTGTTTGTTTTAGGAAAAACAGACCTAACTTCCTCGGAACTTTACTGAAACTCCTTTTCTGAGTCACGAAAGGGAGATGAAAGAATAGCAAGACTTGGAGACAAAATAAGCTGTGTGGCTTGAGTTCATTTCTAGGATCCTTCTTAAAACAGGGTCCCCCCTAATATCTATGTTTTGGAGAAATCTCATTGGACAAGCACTGAAATCAAGCCCTTGTTTTAGGAGATGCAGGACTTTTTTTGGTTTCCTAAGCTTGAAAGCCAGTTTGACTCATGAAGAGGGAGGACCCTGATTTTATGGTACCATGGAAGTGGGTAGAAGTCTCACAAGTGCAAGGGATTGCTTGAGAACTCACAGGACTATCAGGAGAAATCTTGGACTGAAATTTGATAGGAAGATTTTGCACAGTCCTGAACATTTGGCTCTAAACTCTGATGCTTCGCATAAATTGGGCCCAAGCGGGCCTTTGTGCAGCACGGGACCTCTCTTACCTTTCTCAGCTTCCGAATGAACAGGGTGAGAAGAAGCCAGAAGAGGGTAGCGGCCAGACCAGTGCAGACCAGGATGATAACTTCAATGTTGGATTTCTCCTCAGAACCTGTAGATTCAATGTACAACCAAATTTGAAATGTAGCCAAAGTAATGACTGAAGAGGAGTTCTCAGCAGTCCAACACAACAGATGTGTTTCCCCTTGCTTGGAGCTCACCTTGGATTTTAATGAAGGCTGATGTGCTGTCTTGGCCCATGTCGTTGGTTGCCTTGCATTCATAGAGTCCTTCATCATCCTTTTTCACTCGCTCAATGACCAGGGTATTATTTTCCATGGAAATTCCTGTTGTAAGGCGTTTTGGTTAACAATATGACAATAACCTACCTGCCTACAAACGCTTTTTGGAGACAGAGAACTGAGATTCAGCTCCCATCGGTGCAGGCCTGGTATGCAGTGTTCTTAGGAGGCATTTTAATACCCTGCTCCTCATTGTGGTCTGGCAACAACCTTTTCCTGACACTTTTCTTTCTCCTCAGCATGTGTGTAAACTGCTTGGGGGTCATTTAACCAACAGTAAGTGTTGATTTATTATGAGCAGACAGAGCCTGAGAAAACTTCTACTGGAGTTAGTGAAGTGAAGGGAAGAGAGGTTTTCCGATGGTGGTAGGATACACTGGGAAAAGGGGAACTCAGAGAAATTATTGCAGAAAGCTGATGTCTTGGTGGCTGTGGGAAGAGATGGGAGTTCTGACACCTGGAATGTGGAAATCAGGTTATGCACACGCCTGGAAAAATCACTGCATGGAGCAATCCTGCATTCACAGGCAGCCAGGGTCTAGAGGTAGAGTGGAAGTGGGAGGTTGCCTAGATAGGACTTATGTGAGGCTCTTTTACATTTAATTTTCCTGATTAATTCTCCACATTTAATTTTTCCCCATCTGTGGCACCAAACCATTCCACTAAGGATGTCTTTGGGGCAGAAATAGGGAAGCAGGTCAGGCTTTGAATCCAAAAGGGAAGGACATTATGAGTTTCTGGGTGTTCTGCCTACGAATCCTGTTGTTGTTAACAAGAGAACTGCACGTAACTTGCCATGGACTGTGCTGAAATATTTACCCTGAGGTGGTTTTTTCCAAATATTTTATTTATGTTTCCATTGGTTGGATGAGTTACATGCTTGTCCCTCTAGAATTATTTATAAAAGTTCAGTAGCTATAAAGAGTTTCAGAACAGTCTGATCTGAATTATGGATGATCCTAGATTTCCTACCTAGTTCAAGATGCAAAATTAAAGTCACAGGACCAGCTACTGCCATGAGATTCTCCGGGATTTATGGAACTCAGGACAGAGACCTGAGAAAGAATTCGAGGCTCAGGAAAGAGAGTGTGTGCTCCCTGCCCATGGGAGCACCATTCCTGTACCAGCTGAGTGAGAGCACATTCTCATTACTGTGTTGTAGGCCATGAAAAAGGATGGGAGCCGAGACCCTGGCCCAGGTTGCCCAGAGAAGCTGTGGCTGCCCCATCCCTGGAGGGGTTCAAGGCCAGGTTGGATGGGGCTTGGAGCAACCTGGTCTGGTGGGAGGTGTCCCTGCCCAGGGCAGGGGGGTTGGATGGTCTTTAAGGTCCCTTCCAACCCAAAGCATTCTATGATTTTGGGATTCTATGTGTAATATGCCGTGGTGTCCCCTGGACCTGGCTGGGAGGTGGCTTCCCACAACTTGCTGCGGTATATTCCCATCAGGCCCCAAGGATATCTAAGGGTTCAGGTACACTCTGTCTCCGCTCTGTACACAGACTGTTGTCTCTCACAAGCAGAGTGAACACTGTACTCCTTGATGTGTACTAATGCTATGCTAATGTATGCAGACTATCTGGCTGATGAATGCTGCCACCTGTGGAAGGCAAACTGTGTAAACTGGCAACCAGTTGGCAGCTTTGACCTCTAAGTCTGGGTTGGAAACTCCTGATATATTTGGGCTTTGTGGGTGTTTTCTGATGTTGTGTGTACCACAGTGCAGTCACTGTGGAGTTGTAGGTGCCGTGGTTGTGGTGAACCTGCAAATCCATTACCCTGTTACGTACAGTACCTCAGCACCCTCGGGAAACAAGCACACTCACCCGATGCTGCTGAAATGGGGTAGCCATTCTTCTTCCACGTGATCCGAGGCTCTGGCCTTCCACTGACTTTGCACTCCAGGATGATCTTGCCACTGATGTTCACCTCCAGATCTGTCAGGTTTTGTATCACATATGGTGCTACCTTCGCTGTGGTCACAGAAGAAAACAGGAGACCGTAAGATCTGAGAAGGCTCCTGCCTTACCTTTGCCATCGCCTCTCCTTTGCCCGCCTGCGTGGCCTCTCAGGGCTGGAAGTGGCAAAGATTGGGTTGATGAATGGGAGCAAAAAAATGCCCCCAAAGATTATGGGAGGAGAGAATGAGTTTATGTGGCTCAGTTTTCAAACTGACTAAGCTTGGATTCGGCATCAGCTTGAACCTCCTTGGGTTTCCCATCCTCTGGAGAAACCAAGCCAGTGAGTGGGGAGAGCAAAGGGAGAGGGAATGCGATAAAAGAAAGGAGAAGGCAAAGAGGAAACAGAATTTCGTGTTCTCCATCATGAGTGCAGTTATCTACTTAGTACAAAGCATGTTAACCTCCACTTTGTGCTCATTTATAAAAGGTACAGGAAAGTGATGAAAAAATCACAGGCACAGCATAAAAAATACACAAAATGTGCAATAAGGACAGTTGCTGATGGTACATTTAAAAGACCCTGTTTGTATAGGGGAGGGAGGGCTGGTTTTGGAGGGGCATTTCCACACATGTTCTCCTGAATGGCCCCGCTGACATGTGCCAGACAAATAACAGACCCCACTAATTCTCAGAAGAATGCGATTAAGGTTCCAGTTCTCCATGGATATATTCCCAGTTTAGCTGTGTTTTTCCCATAGCCATCAGTGTAGGTGTCTGTGTAGGTGGAAATTTGACTAAACGAGTAAAAATATCTGCCAGGGGAGAGAAAAGCAAATTGCCTGAACGCAAAGTGCAGAGAAAGCCCAGTGCTTCCGTGTCAGGTGATGCTGGCAGGTGGCTCTGGTACTGGCCGTGGGGACAAGCCAAACCACCGGCACCCTGTAATACCGGAGTGAGATTCCTTCCCTTCCTCCGCGCTTGAGGAAGAGGCAGGTGCTCATGCCATTCCTTAAAATAAATCACCTCCCACTCAGGTAGCAGAGCTGTGCCAGCCACAGCTGGGGGTGGGGGGGGGGGGCATTTCCTCCTTGTGGGCGTGGAAGGGGATGGGGGTTCCCAGAGGGGTCTTGGCTCATGGGGTAGGAGATTGTGTGGGAAATGTGCTCCTTCACTTAACCAGGCAGGAGGCCAGCACTGCACAGCCTGGTTTTTACCAAAGTGACAAGTGCTTATGGCAGCATCGCTGTCCCTTCGGTGTCTCATTAGCCATTAATGTAAGTGGAGAAGCCAATTTGAAAATCACTGCAATTCGGCTTCTGATGGACTCTGTCTTCTCCACCCTGGCTCCACTCCATTTCTGTGCTATGGGGCTTTCTTCACCATTGGAATATGGAATAGTGGTTTAAACTGGAAGAGGGGAGATGGAGCTGAGATGTGGGGAAGAACTTTGGGGTGAGGGTGGTGAGAGCCTGGCCCAGGTTGCCCAGAGAAGCTGTGGCTGCCCCATCCCTGGAGGGGTTCAAGGCCAGGTTGGAGGGGGCTTGGAGACACCTGGTCTGGTGGGAGGTGTCCCTGCCCAGGGCAGGGGGTGACACTGGCATCTTTAAGGTCCCTTCCAACCCAATTTATTCTATCATACAGCTAATAAATTCACTTGTTCCAGCAGCACCTTTTCTTCTGAGAAAGCTTAAAGCCAATCACTCACGTTGCTCACTATGAAGCAGGAAAAACTGCACTAATTTTTAGGGACTTTCTACCAGAAGTCTCCTGCCCTTTATATGCACATAGCCAAAGCAACCAGGCTTCAGGATCTGTAGTGTTGCTATTTTTATGAAAATAAGAGATATGGGGGGTTGAGTAAAAGTATGAAAATGCTGTTATTACAACGATGTGTATCCTACTTATGCAGAATAAATAGTACATGGCACTTGATTATACACTTGACCAGTGATACTCGTGATCACGTCTGCTGGCTCCAGATCTCTTTAGGTACCTACACCATCCTGGAAGCTGTAAGTGGGTCGAGTCTTCTACCAAAGTCATATAGATCTGGGGTGACAGCCCCAGGTGATAGCTTTGTGCTCTTAGTAACATGGTGAGTGATGCCTTTTCTCCTCAGTCAACACTCTGTCAGCACCCAGCATAGAATTAGGAAGGTAAAGTGCAGCTGAAATCACCTTTATGTGTAAGGCAAATATTTTACACAAACCCAGCAGTGGCTGGATGTGAAAAAAACCAAACCACCACACGAGAGCATAAAGTCTGTTAGGAGAGTCCCTAAGAAATGCTGGACACCTTCTGCTTTGAAGGGCTTCCAAAGGAGCAGTAGATGCCCAGCATTTCTGCCCCTGCAGAGGACGACAGCACGTCCCACTGCCGTTTGGGGACCTACCTCTGACGAGGAGCCGAGTGTGCTGCTCTTGCATGTCGGTGCTGTTGTGCTGGTTCTGGGCTCTGCACTTGTAGAGCCCACTCTGGTCCTTCGTGACGTTAGTAATGACCAGTGTCAAAGAAATGGAGTAGTTGTCCATTTTCATGATGAGCAAGTCACTGGGAGCCGCCTCGGAGGAGGGGTAGTACCAGTCCAGGTGGCTGTAGATGTACTTGGAGGCCCGGCACGTCAGCCAGACGTCGTTCCCCACAATGGTTGTGACTTGTGGGTCTGTTTGCAACCCGAAAGGCACATCTAGGAGGAAGAGAAAACATGTTTATAATTAAATCACGACCGAAAAGATCTTTGACTGGCCTGGTTGCAACTTGATGGTCAAATTTCAAAGACCAGCCATAATGGAATGAGTCAGTTTTAATGAGACCCACATTTGCATGTGCAAACGGTCATTAGTGCTTGTGAATTAGGTAAGCAGAAAATACCTCTCCTGTCCCAGCACTGACCTGTGGTAGTCTGGCCTCCAGTACTCTAATCATTCCATTTTCAAATAATGAGTTGGAAGTTTATAAATGGAAGCAGTTAATGGACTAAGAGAGTTTAATCAAGAGAGATCTCTATCCAGGTAGACAAATGTGTTCATGAGCTGTTCTCTTACTGCCTGCAATCAGTGCTTGAAAGTATAATTGCATAAGAATAGAGAGACCTGTTCCCATTTTTCAGAAGTAACACTCTCTGTTTTACCACTGAACAATCTTCCCAATTCTCTATTTCACCTCTGCCAATGTTTATTTTCATCACATGTGCCTTGGTTGATATTTACTCGATCACTGAATGGATTAAGCGATTTAATGATGTATGAGTCTTTAAGGCCTTATTTAGCAGAGAATTTAGCTGAAAAATACATTGAGGCATGAGACATTAGAGAATTTAGCAGAGAAATACATGGAGGCATGAGTCCAATCTATCCACAAAACAGTAAGATGTTTCTTGCTATATTTTTAGTAACTTTCCACTCCAGAAAAAAAAAAATAATCAATTTTCCTGAAGTGGTGAGCAAAATCCATTTTAAGGCAAGAAAAATTGTTTCTGAGTAGGATGCCAGAGTCTGGCCTACAGACCCTTTCCTGTTCCTGCATCAGCTGCCAGAGACCTGCAATTAAATTGTGTCCGAAAGATACCAGTTTCCCTTTTCGTTCTGTTAGTTCCAGTGATCTGCCCAGCCAACAGACTGGAGTGAAAGCGTGCTGATAACCACAGTGACCTGGAATTATTCTTCTCTCTGTTAGATCAGGATTTTCAAGCAGCTGAGGGATATGAGGGACCCCTTAAAAATTTTAGCAGGGGATGGGACCCTTTGGGAGGAATTGCTAGGGGTTGGCTTCTGAACATGAACGCTGTTTGCAATAAAAGTGATAGATTGTTGCTTCAATTCCAAGCTGTTTGTGAGATTCTTTTTCTCAAGGTAGGATGAAATGGATGGTACTTTGAGAAGGACAGAAGTTAAAGGGGAGCAAGTATGTGTTGCGCTCGGAATCTGACAAATTCCTCATGGGAGCTGGAATTTGGCCAAGGGCTCACACTGCAAACTCTTGTGAAAAGTTCTGCTGAAGCTGTAGTTGAGCATAAATAGAGAGGCTGTTGGAATAACCAGTCTGCCTTATAATAAATCATATATTACATAAAATACAGAGCCCTGAAGGAACTTTCAGATATGATTCAAAGTCTCTCTTCTTCACAAGTCACCTGGAATAGAACCAATAAACTTTGCTTCATGGTTTTTAAAGACTGGCACCAAAAAACGTTTTACAGAAGATCCAAGAAGAGAAGAGATCCCCCAGGCCACAGCTGTGGAAATTATTATTTTTCTTTTCTTTCCTTTTCATGAAATTTTGGTTTACTTTATGCAGTGTTTTGTTAGGCTCAGTTGCTCTCTTTCTTGCTTAGTGCTTTCTGTATGCTCAGACTGACTTGTGTAATACATCTGTGCTTCACATCTGATGTCCTGTGGTTCCAACATGTCAAGATGATGCTTATCAAACAGGGGGGAAAGTCTGAGGCCAGCAGAACTTCTCTAAACAGGAAGAATCAAGGTCCAGTGAAAACACTGGGATGTGGCATGAGCAAAACCTCTCCTGAATCTGACAAACCAATGTAGGGAAAAAGCACTCTCTTTACTTGCCTCTTTCTTAGTTTTTCTTCTAAGCATTTGCTGTTTGCTCTGAGAAGAGTTCTAGCACTAAGCTGGATGGATCTGTGGTTAGACTCAGTTCTCAGTAAGCTCAGTGGGCTGGGAGACAGAATCATGGAATAGTTTGGGTTGGAAGGGACCTTAAAGATCATCCTGCCATGAGCAGGGACACCTCCCACTGGATCAGGTTGCTCAGATATGATGGATCTCCTGAGGTCCATCCCCTCCAGCCTGAATTACCCTATGATCCTAAGTGCTGGCTCTCAGTGGAAGTAAAAAGGGATTTCAGGTGAGGTGGTGAGGTAGGAATTCGGTCACATCACCCAGGGTAAAACATGGTGAACCCCTGCTAAACCTTGGCCTCCAGAGGTTGGGCTGGCAGCCCCTTGCCCTTCCCTTTGCCTCTCGGAAAGCCTCTGCCTTTGGGAGAAGTTTTTCTTACTTCTTACAGCCCGGTTTGTTTTGCAGGGAGATTTTCCCGGATTGGGTGTGGGAGAAAAGCCCACCTCAGGGGAAAGAAAGAGCACATCTTTTGGGAGCAGGCAGTGACCTGTGTATGTGACAGCATGGGCTGGAGCGCCCAGGGATCTCTGACATTTTGGTGCAAATTCCCAATTAATTTGATGTGTTTATTTCCAAGCTCTAAATTTTGAAGGATACTCGATAGCTTTGCCTTTCTGCTGGACTTCCCCAGTGCAGGGTTTCTTCTACCAACTTAACATTCTGGGAGCAGAAGCCCGAGTTGTTTTTCTTATCATTTCTTCTACTGACATATTTTATTTAGCATTTTGAATATTTTTAGCTGGAGCCTGTGCTATTCTCTTCCATCTTGTTAGCCCTTCAAGAAGCTCTTTCAGCTCCAATAGAATATTCATTGATTTTCATTACAGTGGAAGGAAAAAGAGAGAGAGAGAAAAAAAAAGCCTCTCTTGCTCTCCTCTCTCTTTTCTCCTCCCACCTGGATTATCAGGGGAGTAACTGCAGCTTTGAGAGCACATTATAAGTCAGTTCATCTCTCAGACTACTTTGCTTACACAATCTTGAACCTGAGCAGTGATTAACTTCCTCTCTCTGAACAGATACAGTGTTTTATAAGACTCCTAATAAGTTGGCTAAAAGAATGCACCATGGGGCCTTTTCTCTTTTATCAGCAGTCACCAAACATTTGTCTTTTGTATTGTATTACAGTGTAGTAGCCGCGAATTTCACTCTCGACTGTGCGGGATTCCATGGCAAAATAGGGAAATGAGACATTGGGGGAAGGTAAAAAGTCAGCATAAATCAAAAGAAAGTCTGGCTCCATTTGTATTTACAAGGAATTAATTGGTTTTAATTTCCTGTGCTTTGCACAATAATCTGTGTAATTCAAAACTTCTGCTCTTTCCCAAATTCCATCCCTGTGCCTGTCAGGGTCGGGGGGGTTGCCATCAGGCATACGCACGTAGGGAGAGTGAGAAAAAGAAAGGGTGAGCTCTACCATCTGAAACAGCACAGAGATTTTAATAAATCCTGTAAACATGTCAGGAATAAGCAAATTGAGAGTGGCAAGCAGTTGTAGAACGGCCCAGTTTCTTGCATTGTTCCAGTATCTGATAGCAGATTTTTATCTCATGTTTGAAATACGATATTTTCTTTCTGGTAGAAATCTTTAACTCCATTTTTTCTGAGTTGTTTTTGCAATGAGATAAGCCCTTGAAAGCTTGAAGCTTTTGTTATTATTTATTATTCTTATCATAATTCATTTATATTCCAAAAACATTCAGAAGTTTCATATGGGTGGGAACCCATTTTGTTGTATGTACTGCACTCATACAAAGGCTAGAAGTTGATTCACTGTGGACTTGGAGTAATATATCGTTGCCCTTTCCAAGGTGCAGACCAGAGATTAGAAGGTAAATAATACTTGTTCGTGGCAGAGAATAGCTCCAGGGGACGTCAGGGCACGTTTTCACTGCACTTGGGAGGTTGCAGTCTGCCTTGCGTGTCCTGTGCTGGTGGGCAATGGCATGAGGCAGTTTGGAGCATCTGGTGGCTCTGCCCATGACAAAACCAGTCATCTGACTGAAATGGGAACACTGGTGTCCAGATTGGGGTAGGCAAGATAGTGAATGATATGATTTCTCATCTCTTCGGACCCCTTATATGGTTTGGTTCCAGCATGATCTCCAAACCCTGTTGACCCTTCACTGAAATAAATTCTGCTGGCAAAGAAATGGTTTAAAAATAGATACCAGTTCTATTTCTAGTGTCCGTGGGAGTTTTTGTGGGGGCTCTGCAGTGGAGGAACAAAATGGCTGTTAACATTATTCCACTGGGATAAATAGATTTTTCTGAAATGAATGTGGTGCTGGTGTGTCACCAGACTGAAGTAAGGCAAGTCCCCGGGAAGGAGGTGCAGCCCAGACAACATCTGATGAAGGTTCCCTGTAACACTCTGCCACATACTGACTTAAAAACATTTCAGCCCTGACCTTCTTGAGGGAAGAAGAGAGTCTAGCCTCTGTAGCATCTTCCCATTTCTTAGCAGAAATTAAGCTCAATTCAGCTACAATGTTTGAAAGCGGCTCAGGATCCACCAGGTTGTTTGGCGCTAGGAGATAATGGGAGATCAGGTCTATCAAATCAACAAATTGCTGAATTAATTGTGGAGTCCCACCACCAGCTGCTGCCTTGGTGAGAGCAGAGAGCTGGGAAGTGTCACTAACATTTGCTGGATGTGCCTAAAGGCCCACACGTGGCTCGTGCGCTCTCAGACTCTAACCCAGCCTTTACCTCAGCTTTTAGGTTCAATCTGCATGAAATTCATCAGCCAAGCAATTGTAGAGTAGCCGCTTAGAGCTTTTGGACTGGCCTGGTTTGGTCTCCCACAAGCTGTCCCTGAATGTCTCTGCAACACGGAGACTTGAGGCAGCTCCTGGTGAGAGTAACCTGGCAGTCACTAAAGTCTCCTCCAAGTGCCCCCAGTAGAAGACAGTGATTTTTTTCAGCAGCAGCTCTTACCGCAGCCTGGCCTCTTGTTGGAGTGATAGGTATTACTCAGCAGAGGACCATCATGTAAAGCAACCCAGCAGCAGGTCACTCTGCTGCTATTTTGCCACTACAATATGACCTACTTTAGGATCAGGATGGCCACATTTAGAAAGATTTCATTTCTTTCTAATCCATAAACACCACTATTTTTAAACACAGTGCTTATAAAAGTCAGTCGTGCTCGTTCAGCATCTGCCTCTTCCCCAGAATGGAACAGACTCACAGGCATTTTTTCTTCACAGGCAAGAATATATCTGTCTTGCCAAGCCCTCTTCACCTCCTGCTCTGTTTTGGTGGAAAAGTTTCCACCATAATCGCTGACAGTAATTTTGTCCAGTGATTCATTTCCTTCATAATTAAAATGGCATGATTAAAGCATTGGTGTCTGAAAACATTGCTACATTGATCTTAAAATGAAAAATCTGAACTATTAGCTCACGGGGTGGGGGGAGGGGAAGGGAAACCCCCTACATATTAAAATAAAACAGTTGTGAAAGGGGCATGGATTGATCTAACCCTTACGGCAGTTGCTTATTTAGTTGCTGCAGCATTGGTTTTAGTCACCCAGTATCACAAAGTCCCCTGAATAGGTTGGGAACAGACGGCTTTGAGTAACCCATCCAAACATAATAGCTGGCAGATTTCAGAGCAGAAACAAACCCACATGAAGACCCAACACTTGGAAGTGGTGAAGTGTAAAAAATAATAGCTGGTCTTCAGCCTGCCCTGGACATCAAATCATAAAATGGTTAGAGTTGGAAGGTTCCTTAAAGATCATAGAGTTACAACCCTCCTCCCATGGGCAGGGACACCTCCCACTACACCAAGTTGCTCAGACATCTGAGGACCACTTATATCTGAGCTGTATCTCCCAAAATTGCACCTTGAATGGCTTTTTCCTGATTAAATAAGAGTTAGGGCTTTGGAAAATATCTTTTGGAGGCTTAAGCCCTCTTCTGCTTCCATAAAACATTGGGGTAGTACAAGGAAGCTGAAGATGGAGGTGAAATCTTTCCGCCGTATGGCACCAGATTCGTTGTTGTTATATAACTTTTTTTGTATTAAGCACTTGTGCATGGTAAGAATGGTATGAAAGTTTAGTGAGCCTTTTTTTGGTTAGTGTGGTTTGAGATGTGCTGAATTACCTTAGAGCAACAGAGTCAAACAACACAGGGCGCAAGAGGCAGAGGGTTGCAGAGCTCTGCCCCGAGCAAGCTTCGCCCTCAGAACTTGCTTTGTGGGGAAGATGCCAAGCAGCGAGAATCAGACATTTACCTTCCAGGACACTTCTGCACTCTTTGTTCTAAAAATTGTTATTTTGATGCAAATTCTACCAGCCAACATCCACCCATCCAGAAAGTAAGTGCAGAAATGATTCTGTTTGTTCTGGGTAAGCACTTGAATAAGGCTGTCCCTGGACTCTTCTCTTTTTTAAAAACTCCCATCTCTCCTAAAAAGCACTCTGTAGGTCTTGATCTCACTACTAAAGAATTTCTGTGTTGAAAGGTTAAGCAGATATTTGTTTGGATTTGTGTTCTTTGGAGAAATAGCATGTCCACCTCCTCCCTCCTTAAAGGGCACTGGAAAGGCTAATTGTTCAGGCAGGGCTCCAGTGTCACAACAACTCCCAGTGATATCAGCCGTGGATTAGGTCTGAAATATTGGCCTTGCTCACCTTTGCTGTGTCTACTGGCTTAATTGGAGACCGACCCTTCTCCTGAGTCAGGGAGAGGCTTCGGGCCTCTGGAAGACTACAAAGAACTCAGCTTTTGCTGGAGGTTTTGTGAGGACAGAGCTCAAATGTCATGAGCGTTGCTTTAAGGCAGAGGCAGCTCGACTCGGGGCCTGAATCTGCAACTGGAAAAGGGCAAAAAGGGGCATCAGGTTTGATGCCGGCCACGTCAAACTCAGCTCCACGGTGACGCAGGACCCGACCTTGCACATATGTGATGAAAAGCCTGGGACTGTGTGAGTGGGAGTGCTCTGAAACTACAACACACTGGGAAGTCCCAGAAGTTGTAACAAGCCCTCACCATCCATATAAAACTTGAAGGTAAATGAGATCATCGGCATCTGTTTTTTTGTGGAGTGCCTCTAGTGTTGTCTTACCTGAGACATAGAACTCAATGCTCCTCTCTTCTTCGCCAACCTTGTTTGAAGCCACGCAGTAGTAGATTCCTGAGGCACTGCTGTTTTCTGTAGTCAGCGTGCTCACAATCTGCCAGGAAAAGAGAGGAAAAGTAAAGGCTTTGAGTGTAGCGTAGGCTTAGCAGGGAGGCCTGAGAGTACTGGGTAAGTACTTGTTTTATGGTAGAAAAACAGTTAACAAAGGAGTTCCTAGTAATGAGTGAAGCTCACAAACAGGTGAGTGCTGCTCTTAGGTTTTTGGTCTCTCATCTCACATCGCCTCAGCGCAGTTAGTTCTCACCCCTCCTCATTGCTAAACCTTCCCCTTCTTATTCCCTGTCTCTCCAGTGAAAAGCAGGGCTCCCCCTTGACACGCTGCCAAGGTCACATCAGCTAAAAGCAAACCTGGAAGATTTCTCTAAGACACTGCAAACAAAGCCCCACATCCATCTATTGTCTTTCCTGCTTTTCCGTTTGTGTTTCTGTGGGTAACAGAACACCCACATTTGCATGGGAAGCACATCATTCCTACAGATGGGATATAAAGAATATTTCAGGATTTTGCTTTCCTTTGCTATAACCCCAGAGAAGGGAGGGATGTGGCCCTTTTGGGCCCCAGCTCACTCCTATAAATTGTTCTTGGATGCCCTTTGATTCCATAATCCTATCTCAGAGCCTTCCCAGGACTTGTGCAGTGAGGAAGGAAGCTCTGGAGAAACTGCCTGTGCTAAGATACTTGGCAAATGCAGAAAGAAAGGAAGGATCGTGAAGGAGAAAGAAAAAACACTTGTCCTGGGATTGCCCATGTAGAAGAAGGATGTGGTTTGGTTACTCCTGGGGCTGAGCTCAAGCATATCTTTAAATACTTGTGTTTCTTAAACATCCCCAAGCCCCTGGTTCTGGATAGGGCCTTTTTAACGAGGAGGCAGCCATATGGCACTCCCCTCTCCCTGTCATGATGTAGCATCACAAGCTCATGGAGGAGAATCCACAGATCATGGCTTTAATTATTTCTAGCACTTCCTTTGGACTGCTAGCAAGAGAGCGGGGTCTAACCCACCAAGACAGAGATGTTCTTGTGAGATTACTTTGCTTCCCCTGCAGCCATTCACCTGAGGAACTTTGAGCCCTCACATTTGGAACAAATATCACTTTTTTTGCCGTCCTCTCTAAGGACTTTGAGAATCAAAACTTATAACACCCTCTGGCCCTTTGTCCTTATCTCCAGAGAGTGCTTTGAAGTTCACAAAAGCATCTCTGGACTTTCTTTTTAATATCCTAAACTAAACTCACACAAGACATTCCTTTACTGCTCATAAAGCTGTACCACAAATGTGTCTGTCGCTGTGCGGGATGTATTTTCCAAGAGTTATTTAAGATTTTCTGAGCTTTGGCACTTTAAATCCTGTAGGGAAATGAGTTTCAAAGGTTTTGATCTCATGCACATTTTACATTCTAATGGGGAACATTTTCAGCAGAATAATGGGTAAGTGGAAAAGCATCTACTTTTCATGGGCACCAGACACAGAAATTAGCCAAGAATAGGGACAAAGCAAATTTAGGGGTGAAAACGGGAGACCAACAAACCCAGCTCCCTCTGGTGTCCACCAAAGAAAGAACTGGGCAGTTCTGATTTATTTATGATGTGAAAATAGCTCTTAACTTGGATATAAAATCCCCCATAGAAGCAGCCTGCTCCTCCTCCTCCTCCTTTCTCGGTTCGTGTAGCAGTGGGCCTAATGCCACAGGTTATTAAGAAGCACATGTTCAGAGCACTACCCCTGACTTGAAGCAGTAGACACTGCTTTTTGATTTACTGCTGAATCAGGACCAAGATCTTTCTTCTTGTGATTACTGGATCTTAGAATTTTATATTTGGGAATAGAAAAGGCCAATATAAATGTACGTGCTGAGGACAGAAGGGGATAAATCTGGACAGCTATTTACCAGCTATTAGTCTTGCTAAGTGACACATCTAGATGGGAAGCCGAGGGTAATACCGTAGAGCCAGTTGAAATCGTAAAGGGGAATGTAATTATCCATTTTGGAATATGCCCAAAGTGTTAGGGATGACACTGGGACGCTTCTAAAATATGAAGCAATGCCTCAAGCTGCATTTGGTAGCCCAGAGGCGAACGCACGCTTCTGAACACACACGGATGCTAACGACTCTAACTGCGTAGCTTAAGAAAAGCGAGGGGAAAAAGAGAGGCAATACCTCTACCAAACCTCAGTTTGGCTAATCTCAATTGTGTCTGGATGTGAAGGTGAAAAAAGATGTTACGTTGATGGTGGAAAACAATCTGTGAACAAATTCCTGGGAAAAATTCACTGAGGAAAAGAAAGAAAGTCATTTTCTTGTTTGTATGCTCAAAATCACTGTTAGGCACCTGGATACCGGTGTGCTACACACCTGAGCACAAGAGAGCATGCACTTCACTCTCTTGTCTTAGAGCTACCACCTCCCAGAGTCCTCCTAAATGTGACTTTTAAACCACCAGCAGTCAGCAGGGAAATAGATGTGATTTCAGAGCTGGAAATGAAGGATTTGGAGTGATTTTCTTGTAATAAAACGAATCCCTTGAAATCATTATGCGTGAGCTTTCCACTCTACCTGTGTGCTCATGGGTGAATCCCTGAGATTGGGACTCCAGTCATCTTGCCAGCATCTTGAATATTAAGTTCTTAGCTGCCAAACTAAGCTAATCCTCTTTTAGTCCTCAACGTAGTTGTGCTTTGGAACACTAAGATGCCATACCTAAGGGCACCCAAATCCTCCTTCCCTCTCTAAAACCACATAGTGTTGTCTTTTACCCAAAGGAACTTGAAAGAGACGTTTAGGAAGCCAGCAGTGGTATCTGCTGTGTGGAGTATCTGTAGATCAAGAGTATCCCTTTGAAATCGGAGTAAATGACACATTAACCCTTGCCAATGTCCTCCAGCCACAAGTGGTAGCACAGGCCATGTGGCTGTGCAGTCCTTAGCTTCTGTGCAGGCCGCTGGAACCAATGGTAATTAATAACAAATTATTGGCATGTAATGTCTAGACGTCTTCCTAGTGGGAGCTGGCCTGGGATCCCCTGAGTTCCCTGCATACCAAACACCAAACATCCTGCAGACCAGTTTTTGTGGCCTGTGTTGAATTTGGAAGTAAAGGGCTCCATTTCCTATGACTTAACCTAAAGGCCACCCAATACTGCGAGCCCAAAGAAGGGATTATTAGCTAATAAATAATTACTATAAAAGAATAAGCCAAGTTTAAAACTCAGTAAGAAAAGAAATAAAATGACTGATCTCTGAAGACCAGCTATGACAAGTAAATAGACATTGCTGCTGGGAAAACCCAGAATGGAATAGTTCAATAAAGTCCGTATGTCTTGCACCATAATGTTCCCAAACTGATAAAACCAAGCTATTTTAGAAGCAGCCAAATAACATTCCACAGCCATATACCGTGAGTGTTTTAAGACATCTTGTAGTAAGGACAGAGCAGCAAGACCTTTTTTTTTTCGAGCTGGAGCCAGCAAGAATTAATGTCTCTTCTTATTCCTTGCTTTCTCTTTCCTTTGTCTAGTCCCCCCCTCCAACAGCTTTAGTTAACAATCCTCTCTTTCACTTCGTTAGCTCTATGTGGGCGAGGATGAGGGGTGGAAAACTTCTCAACTGTCTAACTCTGGCAGAGCTGGGGTGGAGGTGACTGGAGAGAGATGAAATTATAGGAACTTCACCAGAGACCCCGCAAAGAAAATATTCAGCTCACTCCCAATCCATCTACTTGAATGGCACAGACTAACACTTATTTTCATGGCCTGACAATTCTGATCCATAATCTTAGTTCATTCATTCCAAACACGCTGTGGGATGGACTGAGGACAAATGATAGGAGAAGTCTGTGAGTTGACTGAGAACTTCTAGAGTTTGCTCTCAGTCTCTGGCAGTGGCCCTTTCTCTCCCTGCAGAAGGAGAACAATCATTGCCTTCCTCATGGAGTGTGGCAGAGCTGATGGTAACACCGTGTGGTCAGGAAAGGTGCTGGGCAGGGCAGAAAACTGGGAAGTACTGGAAATTTGAGGTGTCTCTGGAGGAACTTTCTAGTAGGAATGGACTGATCAATCTCTGGCCCTAGGGCAGGTGGGTAGGCGCTCCCATACTTTTTACCAAGCACATCCCACTACTCTCATGCAGTCTTTTTTGCTTTCAGTACATTTAAACCTGGTATTTTTGGGTCAATTTTCCTGAGTGATTATGAATTTCACCAGCAAAAGAGCATTTCGTTGCAGAAACATCCACATGGGCAGGGCACTCTCTCAGATACACAGGAAAGGCAGAAAAGAGATGAAAAGAAACCCCCAATGAGGACTGAATTATGTACGGATCTTGCTATTCTTTTCTGCTCTCTCCTGTTCTCCCAAGCTCAGAGCAGCATGTTCAGTTTACTTACAGGAAAGAAAATACAATAGTGACCTGAAGAGGAAATTCAGGCAATTTGTGCAATTGTGGGTGTTTCACCTGGTGCAAAAAAAACCTCTGAAGACTGGGGAAGGGAATTCGCTTCTANTGTGCAATTGTGGGTGTTTCACCTCGTGCAAAAAACCCCCAGTCTTCAGAGGTAGCTACACAGGAGTTTAAATCCTAAAGTAAGAAGTTCATTATTGACTCCAAACCACCAGGAAAATTAAACAAGCACAATGCAGTTGCCTCCACCACTACTGGACCAAAACTTCAGTGAAGTACACCACGACATTAACAATAACCACATGCTTTCCCTGGGGAAGGGAATTCGCTTCTGTCCCTGTGGAATAATAGTGGAATAATCATTATGAGCAGTGTGACACAAGACCTCAGTTTTACCTGCCACTTCTGTCAAATAGATGTCTAAATATCTGGATGTGAGCAAAGATCACACCAAGCATCAGTGGTCTGCTGAAAAATGCGAGCTAGCTTTTGAGCAAGGTTCTGGGTCTGGGAATTTCTTGGGATTTGTTCCCATATTCTTAGCAGCTCTAAAAAGTGAATGCATTTTTTTCATATATCGCTGAGCCAGCAGGTATTGCTACAGTTCTTCGAGGGTGAACTCTAGGGATGCTGAGAAATCTCAGAGACTGGGTAAATTCCACCTTCTGCTCCAAGACTCCAGCAATCATTGGACAGGCTCAAATCACACAGGAAAAATAACCAATCTCAGCTAATCCCAGCTTCATACCACAGTCAATAAAAGCCCCGCTCAGTCACGACTCCAACATCTTTATTATTTCATCTGGCTCGTCAATGCGGACGAATTACTTGCTAGGACATGGTGGGAATGGATTGGGCCATTTCCTGTCTATGCCATTTCTGGGGGGAATAACGACTGATAAAACACAAGGAAAAGTCTGAAGGCTATGAGTTTTCATCAGTGTCTTTTTTTGAATTATAGTCTATTATCTAAACACTCCACGCAGATAGCCTTGGACTTCAGAAAGGGGGAAGGAGAGGAATTGTCTGCTAATGTAAGCAGGGAGACAAAGTGCTGAAACCTGAGATTTGTAAAATCTAGTTTTATTAATTTGAATAAATCTTAATGAGGGCATAAAAATCATTAGGAAACACCCCAGAATGTGTTTCCAACCAGTGGATCAGTAGGAGATGAAAATAATGAATATACTATAAATTGTAAAATTATGTCACTTGTAAAGAAGTATTTTTATGAACCTTTAATAATGAAATCTGTAAAAGCTTAAGTTAAAGGGTTGTGGGCTGAGCATTTGAACATGCCTAAAAAATGAACACTTCAGTATGCCCGCAGTCTACAAACTGGATCCACTGGACTCTTCACTTTTATATGGGGATTCACATAACTTTAAGTCTGATCATCAGACATAAACTAAGCTCTTGGACACTGGACCATGTCTTTAGACAGACTGTGTATGTATGGAGAGCAACAGCAGCCTTGAGAGCTGCAAAACTCTTGTCAGTCCATGCAGCAACCAGAAACTCTTAGAAAGGGAAAAAAACTTTGTAGGTACATGGCATCAACCTCCATCTTTTACAAGTAATGAGCACTTTCTGGGTAGTTGCTTTTACCTAAGATCTAAAATTCATGGAGAATATACTAAAAACAGAGCTTAAGGGGCACTATGCTGTCTAAATAAATCAAATTTAAAAATATCCTCCAGCAAGGAGAAAACCTGGGAATGAAAGGCAAACACCGATTTTCTCCTTCCCAGCCCAACCTCGGTGTTTTCAGAGCTCTGGTTTAGATTACGTTTAGAGCTGGAAAGTCTCCATGAGAAAGAGCAGATGGCTCAGGCACTGATCCTGCCAGATTCTGATTTAGTCTGGACCCAATCCAGAGGAGCACTTTAGCTTTGTGCCTGACTTTAAGCATGGGAGTAGCCCAAGAATTATCATATGCTTAAATGTATACCAGGATACGAACTGCAGCATTCAGCACCTGGCAGGATTAGGCATTGAACTATCTGGAGCATCCACCTTGAAACCTGTAGCTGCAAACCTGCTCCTAAAGCCACAAACAGGGGCAAAACAACTGTCTGAGCCAGACCACAGGGTCTTCTCCAAGATGGCCTGGGATTCTACAGCAGAACAGCAATTCCTCAAGGATTAGCTCAGGTGTGTGTAAATGCTATCACTCAGCATCACCACAGGTACCTGGGAGGTGTTTAACAGAGCTGGGATGTTGGCAGACCATGTAGGAAGAGTGTTCCTGGTGCTGTTTGGAAGGGGAAGCAGGCAGGGAAGTGTAGAAGGAAGGAGATCTTCCCACCTTCATGCAGTGACATAGTTGGCAACCCAGACGGGTAAGGAAGGTTGAGAACTCCAGCTGAAACAGGCAGGTACCACAGACACTTAGTCTGAAATCAGGCCAGCTCTCTCTGGCCACCATAAACGTCTTAAATTACACAGCTGTGTAACTCCTCCTACTGGGAGAGTAGGCACGGTGGGGCAGGACAAAGTGCTCTCTTAAGTGCTAAACATTTTAATAAACTTAAGTTCTTATCAGTTGTAGGCGCTTCACAGGACCTCTCTTGCACTGAACTGATCTTACACTTTCTCAAGACTGAGGGAGCCAGGGAGGTTTTTGACCCAAAAGTCTTTGGAGAGTTTTAAACAGGGTATGTGACATCATTGCCAGAGTCCCGGTATTTATAAACAGTGGAGATCAGAAAATGATCCCAGGGCTGTGGAATTTAAAGCACGTTAACAACTCGCAGCAGCTTGGGAACCACACAGCATCCCCTCCACAAAGCCCACGGCTATTCCATGACATCATTGCTCAGATTTTCATCAGACACATACCTTTCTTTTATCCCCGTGCTTCAGGGTTATGTTTTCAATGCTTCTGATCTTGTTGCCTACGAACATGTTCTCCTGAACCACGATTTTTGGCCCATCGGGGTTGCATCTGGAGGTAGAAAAGCAAAGGTGGTGTTCAAGAACCAGCCCCACCGCGGGTAACCCAGGGAGGCATTGTTAAAGGGAGAGAATGTCATTCTTAGGGAATAGTCTCAGGTCTTAAAAGCTCCTAAAAGCTACTGCTGCTGGGATTTGTTACCTCTTTGTGAAACTACTGGATTCCTTCATCGCAGCATTGCAAAATCATTTATGAAGCATCGTGACAGAGGCAGACAAAGACCAGAATATGACCAGCAAGGAAACCCCCCAGATTTTCTAAAGATTGAAAATAGAAAATGCGGGACAACTGATTAAATCATGTGAGTTTAATCTGACTAATCGGAGTTATACTCCAACTCAGTGCAGTTGTGGCTTTCCTAAGTGCTCTTTTAGTACTCGTGGTGCATTTCAAAATTCAAAATGCCAGTCATTCAAAACCATGGGGAGGTGAATGTTGCTGAGCGTGTCCGTCTGTCTGCTCAGCTTTCTGCCATGAAGCGCAGGCTGAGGGAGCAGAATGGATAAATTCTGGGCTAATTATAGCAGAAGGCTCCTTTAATACTGCATGTTCCCCAGAAGAGAGCCCTATCTCTGTCAGTTAGCAATCCTCAGTTTTGAATTATGGACAAAGAGCAGCCTACGTGGCACGTCATGTGGAAAGGTGTATCTGCACCATCCGAGGCTGAAGGCTTTTCTGGCCTCTTCAGCTACAACCCTTGGAAAAATGAGCAGGGACACAGCCCTTCGCGTGCTTGGGAGCACAAAGGCTTCAGCCAGGCTGGAGCTCCTGGTGTCCTGGCTGAGGATGCTGCCAGCTCTGGGACTGGAGGAAGCCTTTCATTGTAAAGTTTCTGGTTCAGTTCCAGCCCAGCCCAGCCCGGTGGGACAAAGTGACTCCGTGACGGCAGGTTAGTGGAGTCGGTTCAATTCCACGACTAGAGACAATCACGCCTTGCACAAGTCATCACAAAACACGGCAGGAACAGGCCCTTCTTGCCTCCTCTGCCTCAGCAGAGGCATCACACTTAGCCCACCGTAGCACATTGGGATTGTAGGAGTTAAAATGAATAGGGATTTCTGTAGGTGATGACCAAGGGGCTGATGCTGCACAAAATGAATCCGTAAATCAGCTGTGCCTTTGCCAAATCCACACAGGGCACACGGGTAACACCCTGGGTCAAGGGAGGGTTTATAGCTCTCCAAAGAGCCTAATTAGAAGATGTCTTGAGTGACTTCCTGCAAAGCACAGTTCTGTCTTGAGGATGAAGGGCAAAAACTCAAAGGAAGCAAATCACATCACAGCTCTAAGGAACAATGATAGTGTTTTGGGATTCAAAGTGCGCTGGTGAGGAGGGGGGAGAGAAAGAGAGAGAGAGAGGAAGTGAGACAACAGACGGAAATGGGGTCTGTGTCATTTCCCACAGGAATCCTCCTACAGCTTCTGCTGGAAAAAGATAAGGCTGCCCCGGAGGCCAGAAGAGGTAGACGCCACTCTGCAATTGTATTTAAATCGATAAGATCAGAGAGCTGAAACAAGGGTTACACGAGGTCTTTTGCCACCAGGTCACTGGTTTGAATCTGGCTTAATTTGGCGTTCATGACCAGTTTTCTCTCCCTAGACAGAAAGATCTGGAAAAGATTTCAGGTCATCTCTGTGGCTTTCCTACAGAATGCATGTTCTGCCTGTTCTCTTACGGTGTTTCCATTCTGCTCTTGTTGAACACCTCCAAAGCCACAACCTGTGTGTCTTCTGCTGGGCTGCCACGCCAACAGCCCTGCCTAGGCCTACACATCTCTGCCATTTTATTCCTGCAGGAAGAGTGAAAGTACCTAAATGATGTAATGGGCTACCTGCCTCTGGAGGGACACAAGGGCACATTTTAGACCCCACCAGAGCCTAGGTCACCCAACATCACTGTGATTGCTGCAGCACAGGACCTGGGAGAGGAACTGCTCTTTGTGATTTGCCCTGGTCTCATGATTTGCCTTTCACAGCATTTGGAAAAGCACTGAAATGGTGAGAAAATAAGGAATGACCCAGCAGTTTTCTCGCTTGCTTCCTAGACCTGCCTTCATTTTTTAGGGATGGCAAACCTGACTTTCAGCCCTCTCATTGCAGTCAGAAATGTTGTACGTGGCTCCTGTATGTCCCCTGGGGCTACCAGGGGGAGCGGTCAGACCTCAGTCCGGACCTCTCTCTACAGATCACCCTCATATAACAGCAAGAACAAAGAAAACTTTTACTTCTATCAGGCAAACTCTCGAAAAGCATCTTGTGTTGTAACTTGCCTCATTCCTCTCTGGCTGATTTGACCCAGTGACTTGCTTCTGAGTCTTCACACCCCAGGCTGCCTCCAAACTTGAGCAAGGAAGGGTCCTCAGTAAAGTATGAAGGCTTGGCTGCATCTTCCAGCTTCTGCAACGCAGATGCTGCCATAGGAGCCTGAGCTCAGCATGCACGAGTGAGACAGCCCTTAGGAAGTGGCATAAATTCCATATGGCAACTAGAGGAAGCCAAGCCTTTAGCAGGTTTGTCTGACGATAGCTCTTGTAGGGGAAAAAAATGTGTTACCTCTACACCTATCTGTTTTTTCTTTGTCAGCCACGTAGGCTGCATCCAAAAGGTGAAAGAAAAGATCTTGGTAAGTCAGTGGGACGTTGCTGGTCAAGTTAAAGAAAATTCAAGCCTGATTTTTAGTCACTAAACTTATTTGACGCGATTCTGATAATAGAGAAGGTGCTTGTAACTCTGAAAAGAGCAAACACAACTGCTGGGTTCTTAACTCTTGAGATCTTTAGGTGGGAAATCACTGCTCATGATTTTTAACTCAGGTATGTAAGATGTACTGAAAGAAAAACTACTTGAAACTTTCAAACTATTTTGCAACGTGTTCCTTCATAGGAGTATCCACTTACAGCACGTGTGTGAGGCTGCAGGGCTGCCACTTCCACTCGATCTTCGGGTCAGGATTCCCACTTACAGTGCACTGGATTGTGTGTTTACTTCTTAACTCCACCCGCTGAATCTTATCAAAATCAGTTTCCTTTTCATAGATCTTGGGTCTCTCTAAAGGGAAAAAGAAATTTAAAAAAACAAACAAACAAAGAAAAACCACAAATGAGCGAATCTCTGTGAATGGTCACGGTCCTGTTTCCGTCAAAGGCTTTGGAACTTTTTGCTGCGATCGCTGCGGGCTGGTTTAGTGAGGGGGAATTACCAGCTGTACTGGGAGTAGAGAATCACAGCAACGTGGGTATTAGTTGTGGTGTGTCAGAAAATACATCTAAGTGCAACCACATTCATCCTAATTGCTTACAAATCTTGTGGGGGACCTGCTCTACTTCTGGAAAATTGGTGCCATGGAGTATCTATTGGTCGGGGACTGTGGGATCAGGCTGTAGGTGTGTGGACTGTGGGCATAAAAAAGTCTTTTTCATCTTAAAACTTTGCTTTCCTTTTCTGTTTATGTGGGATGTGCACTGGATGACGGGGGGAAGAAAGCAAGGACGGGGTGGTGGGGAGAAAACACTTGTAGAGTGGTGCCAAAAAATTCCCACCAACGGCAAAGCCATTAAAAATGTCACTGTATTATTCACATCTGGAGGGGTTGCAAGATCACACCCTTGGACTGGAAATCTCTCAAGAACAAACCTTCATGTGACACTTTCAGGGCTGCTTATTGCCAGCAGGAAAGAAATGCTTTGTCCCATCTACTGCCAGCTCCCACGGGAACACGCGAAAATGAGAAATAATGCTAAAAAATCCCCAAAGTGAACTGAACTTTTCCTAACCTCAGAGAGGGTGGGCTTGAGTTTGGGGTGAAAGTACAGGCTCTTCCCTTGTGCAGACAGCTCTGCCCATCCCTGGCCATATCTCTTTGTCTGCTTCTCATAACAGGAAATCAAACAGATTTATTGGTTGGGGTCCCTCCGTGGAACACCTCTGTGCAGCCAAGTGTGGCTGCTTTACACTGAGGCCTCTTGACAAGTTGGGAAGTGAATGGAGATTAGATTTCTATTTTTCGGGTTAACTTATTTTTTCTGCTGTCAAGGAGGCCCCAGATATGTAAATATGAGCTACTGCCCACCTCATCAATCTGGAGCCCTTCCCCTCTTTTTTTAATAGCCTTTTTTCCTTTCCAGCCCTCTGCTCTTAGGAGTGGACTGACCAGGCTGATCCCGTGGCTTGGTGGGGATCCTCGCTTTTCATTTCTCAAGGCTGTCAGCTCAGACTCTGAAAGATCTTCTGACCTCATCATTGCCTGAAAATGCATCAGCATTTCCTTATCCACCACAGGAAAGGAGCATTGATTGTCCTTGGTTCATCCATATCCCAACTCCCATGTGACAGAAAAACATCAGCTGCTTCATTAGGCCCTTCAGGAGGTCTGTCAGAACCTTCATTGGGTCTTGATTAACATGTCACCTGAAGAACCCAAATGGCAGCCTGGCTTGGTTTTTGCTCTTGTGTTCCCTTTTGCTTTTTTGATCCCCTTTGGTTGAGTCTTGTTTCCCCATCTGCCTGCAGATGATGTTCTATCAGGCTCCAAAAATCCGCCGCTCCCTCCTTTGTCCCTTCGGACAGGGAGAGGGATAGTCTCTTTGTGGAGGAGAAGATGAGGAAAGGAGCAGCCAGGAGAGTATTTCAGGCTGTGGTCAGGGTCTCCGGAACTCACACCCTCATCTCTGACACGGACACGGGGTTTTCTGCACCCCGTTGCTCTGGGGTACGGCTGATCGAGTGCTTTGAGATTTGTGAGCAATTCACAGGACAAATTATTGGGATGAATGTTGAATTTCCTCGTAACTGGCATCTCATTTCCCATCAGTAAATTATTTCTGATCATAAAAATAATTTTGCAAAACTCCCTGGAGAGCGAAGCACATTTTTCATTATCTCAGACATTTTTCTTTTCATTCTCAAATCCTGTGTTGGGCATTTCTCAACTGACCTCAAAAGTGTGATTTTTACTTGGAGATGGAGTCTGTAAGTTCAGTGTGAAAGGTGACTCAAGTGTTATGTGAAAGGTTACTCAAGTGCTGTGTTTTCTTGGCTGTAAGTAGAAAGTTTTACCCACTTGGGGAGGGAGACAGTATGTTTGTGTGGTTTTACCTGTGTGAAAAAGTATGAGGGGGGGGGCAAGGTTTGGTCACAGTCTTTTAATATTAGGAGATTTTTCTCTACTCTTGGTAAAATGATGAACCCGTTGACTGTCATTTAAATTATTTTTCTAAAAAAGAAATAATAATTTTAATTTGATCTAATTCAAGTGGGAATGTACACGAGTGACGAATGAATTCTTAGTTCCACAATTACTTTACTGCATGGCACTATTAAGTATTACTTGAAACCTGAAATGAGTCAAAATGATTCATCAATTGAAATAACTATTATTTATGAGGCTTAAGCAATTATTTTCTTAAAACTTGAGGGGCTGGCTAAAAATGCCTCCCTGTAATTTCTTTCACAGCGCCTTATAGCACAGTTAGTGTGGGGTTGTAGCTAATTGTGGGCATGACACTCAGAATCCGAAGGACTTTTAATAAGTGTTTCTCTCTTTTACCCTGCCAAGGTTGGAGCAGTGGTAGGTGTCATCTTGCAAATGCCTTTTACTGTGGCGCTACCGCAGAGGGAACAAGGCTCTTCCATGATTTTGTAGCCATACGGGTGCTGGCCCTGGCCCCGGTGTACCCCAGGTTTGGGACAGGGAAGGTGGGGTCCCCATATGGGAGGTATTTGGGGGGCTGAAAACTTTCCAAACCTCCCCACGCGCTCCCAGCCATTTTCCCCCTGAAGGCAACTGAAGCTTTTCCATACCCTTTGCTGGCTCCTGGGAAAAATCCTATTTACAGAAGTTGCCTCCGTCAGTGATGGGAAGAAGTTAACTGGTTTCTGTGGTGGCTACTGGTCTTTGAGCTTTGCTCGGGCTACAGAGAGCTGGCTCGGCGGGCTGGCACCTGCAGTCTCACCTGCGAAAAGGCTCCCCACGGTGATGTGATGAGTTTTTAGCTGAAAGCCAGTGATTATTTAAGGTCCACCCAGCGGTGTATTTCTCAGATAACTCTCTCCCTCCTGCAAACAGCGCTTTGCTTTCTCTTTCATGTTTGCTTCCTAAGCAGCAGGATGGATTAGGCACAAACTCGTGTTTATCTTCGCTCGTGTTTGGGTGCGGGGAAAGGCCTGGGGTACGAATCCATTCGTGAGTGCTGCCCAAATTCGTTTCTGCTTGCGCCTTAAATTATGCATCTGAAGTGTGGGTTTCATCCAGACACGTACATTTGCATGCATGCTGCGGTTTTTTAAGCATGCAGAACAGGACTGCGCTGCGAGAGACCTTTAAATACACCTCATTCCTGACCTGAAGTATCCTTCCCTGTCCCTTCTCGCTTGTCCCCTCAGCACCGAGGTCTTCTGGTGACTTTCAGCCTCCTCCTCCCATCCCTGGGCCATTGCCCTCCCCTGGCTGAGTTTTCTGAAGCAGAAGCCAAACAAACCTTAAAAGCTTTCTCCTCTCTGGCTGCATTTGGAAGGCACGATGCTCAGATGGCTTTAAATGTATCGAAATAAATGGGTTTT
The DNA here is from genome assembly GCA_013400055.1 of Nycticryphes semicollaris. Lineage (NCBI taxonomy): Eukaryota > Metazoa > Chordata > Aves > Charadriiformes > Rostratulidae > Nycticryphes > Nycticryphes semicollaris. The sequence continues at coordinate 225,042 of VXBJ01004003.1, read as the reverse complement.
CGTCCTCTCCAGTTTAAAGTGTGATTGTATCCCCAGCTCGCTTTGCAGAGGTGCAATTGCTGGTGTGAGAGCTGACCTGAATAACTAAAGACTTTGCTGCTGCTGCTGCGCTGTGAAATGCAATCAGAACGCCGTTCTCCTTACTGTAATTTCCCAATCGATCAGCATTATGTAAATCTCACCTTATGTCCTACTGGTATCTTTAGTTGGTGGCATTAAGTGCAAATAATAGGTACAAGGACTAGGACATCGACCCTCTGGCATTGCCCCTTTTGCAGGAGGCTCCTTCCTATCTCTAAATTCCTCGCAGATGTTGTTACGGGGTTCCACACTTGTCACCCAAAGGAGCATCCAAATATAGAGGACAGCACAGAGTCAGCTTCCCTGCCTTTTTTAGAAAGAAACTTTGCTTTACTTTCAGTGACCTCTGCCTGAACTGCTGTTTACTTACCTTCCCTGCTACCATTTAAACTGGGTTTCAAAAAAATCTCTTTTGAAGCGCATCATTAAAATAACATAGAGTGGGCCAGGGAAGCGTTTAGTCTCAACCTCGTGTACTTTGCTGGATATGGAGCTTCATTAAAACTATTGCTAGAGAGACAATTTGTTTTCTGTTTATCCTTCCTGTTTCCCAAAAGCAAAACTAATTTGCACTTTAGAATCTTTCAGCTGATGTTTGTGTGGTACTTAATGGAAATATAAGCTCTGCCAGTTGAGGTGGGTGAATATTCTGTACGGTAGGAAGGAAACTCATTAATACAGGTTTGGGCTAGCCAAACAGTATGGGAAAATGAGCATGAAATTTCCCCAAAGTAAAACCACTTTGTCTGTGTTTGGTTTATAAGTGATCTCTGTGCTTTGCTTTTTTGTTTTGTTTTGTTTTGGTGTGGTTTTGTTTGGGTTTTTTGTTTGTTTGTTTTTTGTTAAAAGGAAAGAAAGAAAAATCAGTTAAATGACCTGAAAATAAAACTTTTGTTCTGGGCAGACCAGAACATCTTGCTGGACTCCAGCTGATTTCCTCTGGGTGCTTCTCTTTGTTTCGTTCTCTTTGCTTTTGGGGGTTTTATTTTGCCCAGGGCTTCATCCAAGGCTGCTGTGAGGTGGGTGCACGGCATTGTCCCTGCGGTACCTCTCGGGAAGCGGAGACGAAATGAGCGGCCAAGATCTCTCCGTGAGCCGGTACCAGGGCCAGGAATAGAACTAGGGTCACCGATTATCGGTCCCCTGCCTAATCTCTAGCACACACCCCCTGCTGCTCCATTGTAACCCGCTGTTCTGGGCTGGGGGAGCCAGCGGGGGGGGGGGGAAGCAAATGGAAGAGAAACCCTGCAGTTGGGTACTGTATGACCAGATCTTAAGGAAAATTACAGGGCACTTGACCTACCCTACAGGGAATTTTGTTGTTAAACTGGCAGCGCAGCTTGGTTTGGGGTTTTTCCTGACCTTGCACTGTCGCTTTTGCGTGTATTTGTCTTCACCTTGCTGGAGGAAAGATGTCATTTCCAGTCCTGTGCCACCTTTCCCACATCTGTCATTCAAGCCCGACACAGACAAGCTTTGGGAGAAAAACCCAGGGCTTGGTTTTCTTTTGTCTGTCTCTCCCCATCTTATTTTTTGGGGCTAAAAAGAGTTCAAAAGCAAATGTGTAATGATGAACTGCTTAATTCTTAGCAGAGCAGACGCTTTTCTGGGATTTTTGTCTCTGCCCCCTTCTCCTGCTTTTCAAAACAGAAAAACAACAGTTAATATACCTGCAGGCTTGGCTGGGAGACAGCGTGGAAACCTCATGCTGCCGCTTCCCAGCTTCCCCTCACCCCTCTGGTTTTTAAGGGCTGTCAGAGAGAGATTGCTGCTGCAAAGACGTGAGCTGAATGCTTCAGATTCTTCTGGCAAACTCCAGCAGGCCCCCACCTTCCTCTTCTTAAAATTGCTCTGGCTACTTCTAACAAAATGAAAATAGCTCATCTGACTTTTTCATTAGGGGCTCTCCTGGGAGCACAGGGAGGCTGAGCGGAGGCTGGTCTGCGGAGCTGCGAGTGTGCAGGGTTTGGATGATGTCAGTGAGAAAGTTCTTCATAATTTGCTAATAATTAGTGTGCCGGAAAGGCTCACTGCAGTATAGTTTGTGCTCCTGCAGTTTTTCCTTTTCTTTCCTTTATCTCCCAGAAAAAGTCAGTTGTTTCTCTCCTGCCCGTGTCTGAGAGATGAGACTTGAAGGATGGACTGGAGCAGCGTGTCCCTTCGCCTTTGCTCTCCTCAGCTGAGTCAGCTGCCCACCCAAAGCTTTGGATGCAGCCGTTGCTGCCAGGACCCAGGGGAAAAGCAAAGCAATGGGTTTGGGGAGGGACACATCGCAACAGCGGCTGGATGGAGACATGCTGTGTTTTATTTTGGGGTCTCTGGTTTGCTCAGCTGGCCCAGGAGGCGGAAAATGAGATTTTCTATTTTGACTTTTCCTGAATGGGTCATCCTCCAAGGAGTTACGTGGGAGATGGCTACGATACACAAAGGAAAAGCAGTCCTGGCAGGACAGCAGAGCACACAGGCAAGGGAAGGTAGATCATTTTCTGTAGCCCTGCTTCTGTATCTGGCTCAGTCCTTTAGCATAAACATCAGTTGGGTTTTGCACTTACAGTCCTGAGAAATTCATATTTCTCACAGTGCAGCAGTGTCCAACTTAGAGATTTCAGTGGCCCTTCCATGGACAAGAGACTGGGAGAGTCTCCCCTTTGCCTTCAACTGGCTTTAACTGAGATCCATCACTCGAAGAGCTCTTTTTCTCTGAACTGGCGTAACCCAAATGTATTAACCTCATCCTGAAGGACTCCCTTTTTCAGACTATTTCTGGGTCTGGTTGAGGTGATGGGCTATTGTTCACATGGATTGCCATGTATTTATTGACTTTAACGGAGATCACTGGGACTTCTTTGATGTCAACTCATCCCTTACAAGTCAAAGTAGGTCAGGCACCAAACTCCCTTTGCCTTTGATTTTAAACCAAATACGAAGAGCTGGCCAGACTATAGAGTAGGGCAACATCTGCATCATTAAGTGCTCTGGAGCTAATTCCCCCAGTAAGAAATGGAGGTGGAGGCAGTCACCTCACTGACACAACAAGGAGCACACGGCAATACCCACATGAACCTGCCACACACCCCTTTTATTCCAGTCCTTGGAATTCATAAGGAGCCTGTGAATTACCACTGGTTATGGTAGAGGCTATTTCTAGCACTTAATCCTGCATTTCTTATAGATACAACACGAGAGCTTGGGGGATCAAGGACTCTATGAGGGAATGTAATTTCAATTGACTAGAGCAGCTGGAACCCAAAGCAATATTTGCTGGAAGAGCCTTGAGGGAATGCAGGAGTGAAACTTTGGGACAAAGAAGAAAGGCAAAGTGGTGAAGGAGATTATTCATCCCATTTTTTGAATTAACTTATGCTTCAATGCAATCTTCACTCACCACGAGGTGGTCAGAGCATGCTGACTGCTCCATAAAGGGCTCAGCAAGAGCCCTGATACACGCAGATGACTTGTGCAAGGGTGAGAATGAAATGCAGCCTGCCTGCCCATAAATAGATTTGAGGGGTTTTGTTTATGTTTTGTTCTGAAAGAGCTTTGTACTCCAGCCTGGAATAACTCTTTTCTCCCACGTTTCTCCTTCTTGGCTGGCTCAGATGTGCAGCCACCAGCTGTTTGCTCAGATTGTTCCTTCTCCTTGCTCCCTCCTTTCCAAATTCTGCAGGACATTATTTTCTTGAAGCTTTTCTCAATAAGAATTTAATCAAACAAAACAAAAACTCAGCAACCCGCCGCTTGTTGGACAGTGTTTGATGTGTAAATATGTAAAGAAGGAGTGTTTTGAAAATGCAATCAGTGACCTCCTGGGGACTGGAGTCCTAGAATGAGCCAAGGTGACTCCACAAGGGAGATATGTGCTCCTGCAAGATTAAATTCCAGCTGCAGTGGGAGCAGGGGTGACCAGAGGCACAGCTAAGCCACCCCTTAAAGGGACATTTTTTGAATAGCCACAGGATTCTCCTCCAGACGGGGCAGCGTGCTCCTTCCTGTGCATTGTCACCCAGGTCCTCCCCTGGGGCTGGCGTTGCTGTCACTTCCCACCCTGCAGCTCTGGCAGTTATTTGCCCATTTTGCTCCTTCTTGCCTCAGAGGAGCCGAGACTATTGATACCTCTGCACTCTGCGGGTACTCATGGGTTTTGTGGCCATATCAGACTTGAAGTCCTAATATTTTACCATGGAGTGAAAGACCTTACACACATAGTGTATGCTTCATGTCAGAGCTGCTGTGATTGCTGCTAATTAAGTCTCTGGGAGGTGACTCCAAGGAAAGCCTGAGCAGTGCTGGTCTTTGGGCAGGTCAGAAGACACACTGCGTATAAGCTTCTGCCCTGCAGGGATCAAGAAAATGACTTCTTATCTCATCCTCCTCATCACCCTCATCCTCATTCTGCTTAAAGGGTTCTTTTCTGCTGCTGTTATTATTGAACAAAACACACCGAAAAAGATAATTGCAGCGCAATTTGACGAATGAGCCCTGCTGCTATTTATACTTCATCTGTTCACAAAAATTCACAACACTATTAACTTCAAACTTCCCCTACACCTGGTTCAAATTCGCCGTTGATGGGTTTGTCACAGCGCACTGAGTGCCAGTTACGTGATCTGTGATGCCCAGGAACTCTAATGATGTTATTATTGTGACGAGCCTCACAGGAGAGGGGGCTGTATGCTTACCTAGAATATCTCCAATGCATTGTCCCCTTGCAGCAACAGAAAATGTATTCAAATGATGTTTATCTTCTCGTTTTAAAAGTCTATTCAAATAATTTCCCCTCTGTAACAGTATAGAACAGAGCTCACTCACTGTCACAGGTGCAGCTCTGGAATTTAAAAGACTGACCGTGGCTTTTGGGGAGAAATGCTGTTACTTAAAAATAAATATTACTCCTCAGTAGCAGGGAGCTGTCAGACAGTTGTGTACCAGCATAAAATGCATAGAATGGCTAGAAAGTGTCTCCTTCTCCGTGTCTAAATGTCTGCTGAGACTCCAAGCAATTTAATCCACTCAGGTGTGATACCGGGGTAGCCGTCATGATGACTGGAGATAAAGTGTCAGGGTATTTGTTGAGGACTTAAGGGACGAGTTCAAATCTGTGTTCAGTTTGGAGCTTCAGAAATTTTTTGGAAAATAAAGCAAATGGTGCCCAGATCTGAAAAAGCAGCAGTCCCTTTTCTCTAACTGAATGCATACGTAAAAAAAAAAAGCAGTTTGCTGTTGTTGGATAAGCTTTGCAGGAAAATTTGCCTTTTTTAGTCTCTGTCCACATGAATCTCAGGAAAATGACTGTCTCCTTGGGCTGAGAGCTTCAGCCACAGCTTATCACGGCGGTGCTGCAGAGAAGAGCCTGGCAAAGGCAAGATTTCCTAGGAGTTTTGTGTCACTCATTTTTGCCGTGCTTCCCCGTGCAACACCTTCTCCGGGTGGTACCTGGAGTTACTTGGCAGACTCGGGAGAAACGGTGCTTTTGCAATTAAGTAATTATTCCAGCCCGATTTCTGAGTTGGGCTGGTCTCTCAGAAAGGCTGAGGATGAGCACCACAGTGTGTGAGAGAGGGAACACCACACACTGTAGGCACAGCACAGATGAAAGGCTGGTGCTGCAGTCGAGAGCACGGGATGGATTCATCCTGAAATAGCATCTCGGGGACAGAAACAGGGTCTGTTTGTTTTTTATATGGCTATTTGGGGAACGGCTGCTCTTCAAGTAAACATTCTCTCTTTTTGCATGCAAACACCAATATTTACCTTGACAAGATAGTTTATTATCATTCTTAATTTTCTCTTCCTTTGAATGTTTCCGTTCTCTTAACAAGACGGCAGAACCATTGTATGGAGAAACAATCTCAAGCAAAACAAATTACTGCAGCTTACCACGTTCCTCCTCACCAGCTGGGCTGCAGTACCTGACCATAAGCATGTTCTTAGCTCCCTCCACTCCTAAATCACACATTAGGTTATGTATGTTTAACGTGGTTTAAGTTACAATATCTCATTTGGTGTTTTTAATAGGTCAAACGTGCCTAAATGACAAGATCTCTGTTAGGGCGTTATTCCTTTCTGAGAGGTGAAATGAGAAGAAGCACAAATGCTGGAAGTTATGTGGTGCAACAGTATGTAAATATGCAAAATGGGATAATTGAGAATATTTTGAGGTGTGATGAGGATAAGGAGAAAAGAATTCGGCACAGAAAAGAAAGCCAACCTGTCTCAATAACTTGGTCTGTCTCCTCGCCTGAACCTCGGGCGATCCAAAGGGAAGCAGAGGTGACTTTTGCCAAACTCCTGCTTGACCTCTGTTGCCAAATTCCATGGATTTAAAAGAGGCAGTGGATGTGCAGAGACAACGTGGCTCTGTCTTCCATTGTCCCAGCAAGGGAGATTAATAAATGGCATTCCAATATCTGGTTTCCCTCTATGCCAAGGGAACCTGCTTCGGTGCACACTGCAGTTTACTTCAGTTTTCTATGGATTCCCCTGAAAATGAACCTGTCTCTCAAGTGCTCCCAGCCAATAAATGACAACACATAAAAAACAGGTTTAGAAAGTATTTCTGTAGCAGGATGATGGAGAGACATAAAAAACAGGGTAGCTTATCGACTTCCTTCCGTCAGCCCTACTGGGACTTTTCCTGTCCCAACAGGATGTTCTCCAGTGCTTTGCCCAAGCTCGTTTTTAGTCTCAAGGGATGAAACTTCCATCACTTCCCTTGGGAAACTGTGCCCTCAGCTCCAAGAGCTCCAAGACTAGGTGTCCTCCCAAACTCCTATTAAAATTGAAGTTTGCTCACTTTCAACCCATTTCTGCTTCCCTCTGTGGAGACACTGTCCCAACACAAAGATGCTGCAGGCTATTTCTGAGGTGCAATATTTCAGTGGAAAGTGTCTTTAGATGACCTAATTTCAGAGTAACTCTTCACACTAGCTCTTCATTCTGTAACTTCTATTTATCTCCTGGTGAAATGAGTGGATATTCAGTGTTTCCTAAATAAAGCGGTGGACTGTGCACAGTGCTGTATCATCTCATATCAGCTAAACATGGGGAGATGCCACCATTCCTGCTGACTGGTAGAGTAGGATCACACAAAAACCAGAAAAACCCAGTGGAATTCATTCTAAACATCAAGCCTTACCTGTCACTACCAGCTGCATGGTGAGGTTCTTATACAGGCCGTATTTTGCATTGCTCAAGACGATGGTGTAGTTTCCGGCGTGCTTCGGTCTCACGTCCCTTATGCCCAGTCTGTACTTGCTTGGGTCAGGCTCGTAGCAAGTGTGGTTATCCTTGATGAGTTTCCCATCTTTGTACCTGTTTTGAAAGTCCCATCAAGGCTTATCATATGCATGTTAGCCCTCAGAAACCCTATGCTACCCCAAATTAGGGGCATTAGGGGAAGGGAGGAGGGGGAAAGGGGAAGAGTCATCCTTTGGAAACAGCAAGGGAAACACATCTGTAATCACTGCTTGAAGTGGACATCTATTCCTTTTCTCCTTCCACACTAAAACTGAGCAGCAGTTTTACAGGGTGGCTTCATCTAAGAAGCAGGAAAAAGATATTTTAATGGATGTGAGTGAGTGGTGCCTCTGACTTGCTCAGCTATGGTCACAAATGTACATCAAGGTGCCTCCAAATCAGGCTGGATGTGCAATATAGTGCAGCTTAGCCAAAATTAATGGCATCAGTTTTAAAGCAAGATATTAATTAAGCAGAATTGTCTTTCCATATGTATATAAGAGCCTTTAGTGTTAAAAGCTTATGTCTGTGACCTGGAGAATTGACAGTCAATAGGAAGGTCAGTGAGGGATCCAGACTCTTGAATCTCCACTAGTTAAGAGAAGGGCGGCAGAGTCTGCACGAGCAGGCTCCTCTTCACTGCTAATCCAATATGCAGATTTGGGTTATGAATATGAAATCAGCCAGGCTTTGCCACACACAAAGCTTTGGGCTCGGTGGAAGGAGAAGCTGAGGCATGTGTCCTACTGCCTGAGAATGCTGGAAACCTCTTTCACAGTCATTTAAACAACTGGCCTGAGAGACCTCCAACATCAACAGCTGTAGCTTCAGACATGCAGGGGAGGCAGCTCTGGTGGTCCCAGCAGCTCCAGAGCAGCTTCATGCTGGGCCATGAGAACAAAGCCTTGGCAGAGAAAAGGGGGACGGTCCCCACTTCAAGTCACAAAAAACAATCCCATCTCCTAAACAACAGCAACAATTCAAAATATCTCCTGGCAGCAGCGAGCTCATCGGTTTGACCAAATATTAGAGAATTTCATGTTATTTGACTGCTAAAGAAATATGCAGTAACCCCATCCCTGACCAATACTTTCTCCTGACTGCCAGCCCCCCCGATGGCACTCAAATGGCCAAGGAAAAGGGCACTGGGCAGGTGGTGGCTCACTCAGGCCATCTCCTCTGCCAGGCCAGGCAAAGCCATGCCAGCTGTCCTACAGGTTTTCATACAGTTAAGGATGTGTAAGTTGATGGAGTTGGTTGATGAAGACGCCCTGTCGAGTGAAGCGTAGGAAGAGTAGGAAGAGAGAGGACAAGTGATGAAAGAGTAGGAAGAGAGAGGAGAAGCGATGAAAGGGTAAAGAGAGAAATGAACGTCCTCTGAAGCTGCTGACATGTTGCCCCTCCTACAAAGCTGATCCATTACAGGACCTGCCATTGCTGGTGGTAGAGGATTGGAGAAGATTGCTTAAAAGCTATGAAGAGAAACAATTTCTCACTTTGAGAATGTGTTGTGCAGCTTTCTGCCTCCTCGCACCCCCAATGGTGGTGAACTGGCAGCCCTTCCCCAATAGCTTTCTGCTTCAATCTTTCAAACAGTTCAGTCTCCAGGGCAAATTAAATCTCCTTTTTTTTTTTTTTTTTTTCTGTAGGGACCTTTTCTGCATGATTTGGAGAGAGGTATGGCTTGCCCAGCTTCAGAGAGCATGTCAGCACCGAAAGGAGTGACATCTCCTGAGCTGAGCTGTGCTATGAGCGTTCCCAGTGCTCATCTTTTATCGATGTGGTAAGGAATAGGGAAAATCCCCCAAAAGAAGGTCGTGCTTTCCTGATTTTGCCCGTACTCACCAGGTGACAGTCGGACGAGGGAAGGCGTCCACCTTTGCAGCGAGTTTCAATGACTTGTGTCCTGAGGTGATCTCGTAGTAAGGCCCTTTCTTATGGGAAACCGTAATGAAAGGTTTTTCTGGAGAAAGAAACAAACAGGAGGAGAAGTAATGGCAAATCTGCCACGGTACAGCACTCACGTCTTTGAAGTGTGGTGTGTCTACCCTGAATTTTTTGCAATGCAGATCTGCAGAAGCTGCAGACAGCCAAGAGGAATGAGGAGCTGGTACCACAGCTCCCCTGCAAAGCTCAGCCACAGCCAGGGAGGTCTGTCTCAAATGAAGGAATTTATATTTAAAGCAGAGAATATCCACCTGTGTTGCCCCCAGAGCAGGGTGTAAAAATGCCTGGGGTATCTCGTGTCCATGTGGATGCCAGTGAGCCAGGTTTTCCAGGGCATCAGCAAGCACACTTGGTGCCAGCTTTTTCCAGACGGTTCAGCTCCCAGTTAATCCCTGTCCTCAGACAGGTCTCAGTCTTGTGTTCTCTAATGTTTCTTTGAAAACATAGCGCTGGCTGCTGACTTGATTGGAGATAAGAGATGAGTAATGGTTGTTTTCACTAGTTGGCATCCTTCCTAATGCCATCTGCATATCAACTGGTTTAGTAAATTGGCATTATCCCTCAAGTTTAACCGTCCTGGTTCTTGGATGTTCCGGTGTAGCTGCAGGACTTACCGTACACGGTCACCGTGACGTTGGCCTCCAGCCGTGTCATGTTGAGTGTCTTGCATACATACAGGCCTCCGTCTTGCATGGTGACATTTTCAATTGTCAGGGTACTGTCCACTGTATACACCGTGCTACTCTGGTCTATTGTTCTTCTGGGATAAGGGTGCTGGAAGTCAGGAAAAAAAGGGGTCAATAAGCAGCGTGAACCAGATTATTTTGTTCATCCTTTCAAAGTCTGCCAGTAAAGAAAAGCAGTGATTCATATCAGAATTATCATATCTCCCCATCACAGAAATAAATAATATAAAAGACAGATCAGCAGGAAAAGCTCTTGTGTGAGGTTTCATTATCAAGTCTAATAAGAGAGGGAAACTGAGTGGAGCTGTGGCGCGTCTCTGCTGCAGTCTGGGCGGGCAGGGAAATAAGGGGATGGAACTCATCACCCCCTTTCTGGGACCGAATCCCAGGGATTGCAGTGCAGAACTGCTGGTGGCATCCTAGGGTCAGAGCTGTTCTTTGGATTTTTGTTGTGTGGGTTTTTGTTGGTCACAGTCAGAGTTTTGCTCTCTTAAAAAACTCCTACTTTCTAAAAGAAATATATTATGACAGAAATATAATATATTGTGACAGCCAAGTGCCAATGCAAATTCCTGTAGAATTTTAGAAAGCATTAGTGCTTCTGATGGGATTTTTGATCCCAGAGATTTGGCCAAGAAATTTTACATTTGTAATTTTAGAAATCTAAGGAGGTTTCATAGAAAAACAACTCTCTTCCATCCTATGGGGTTCAAGAAACAAAATTCAGTAACACCATATTACTTGGACTTCTATAAGCTCTGCGTTATATTTTCTGTAGTTTCTTCACCAAAACAAAATCCGACATTCTTCCTCTAAGTGAACAAAATAACTCAAAAATATTTAGGAATCACATTTTATACTTTTCCAGGGGGCTTAAATGGTTCTTTGAAATGTATATTTTGCTGAACTAGAGAGAAAGAAAAGCAATCATTTTAATTCTAAGCGTCAAATAGAACCATGAGCAGTATCTCAGGTAAATGAACTGAGTTGGAAAATACCCTTCTTCCTTCTGTTTTTCCTCAGGAGAACTGAAAGGTTTTAATACATCAAAGCAAATGCTCAGCCTCTTACAGGTTACTATGTCAAATATGGCTTTTTTTTATGTTGGTCCACAGAAAGACCAAGAACCTACACTCATAATTTAAATTTCATTATTTGGTGGAGATTTCAGCAGGTACAATTGGCTTCTGTTTCACTTTTTCCTTCTTAATGGATGTAGAGATGGATGAGCAGACTGACATCTAACAACCTGGCTGCTGTGAGCCAGGACCAACAAAGAGACCAGAAGAAACGTGTCTGTTCTTCCAGCAAGAACCATCCAATCCTGGGTTTACTTTCTTTTCATATTTAGCCTGAGATTTGCAGTTTAATTTGCAGGCTCAGGATGCTCAGATGAATTTTAGATTAATCCAAACTAAAAGTACAATCAATTGTATTACAAATGGTTGGTTGTATTTCAGAGTAAGTCGTAGTTAGGGTTTACTGAGCCCCAGGAGCAAATCTTTCTTTTGGGTAAGGGGAGGCTGCGTGAAAGCAGAATACAGAATTTTCTTCAACTCACTCTCCCATTAGGACACATCCAGATGAGCTCGATGCGCCCGTTGAAGAAGGTTTCTGCTTTGCATTCCAAGTTGAGAGTTTCTCCAACCAGCAGTTTTTTGGGAGTTGCTTTCAGAACCAGGTTCTGTGCTCTGCCCTCTGAAAAGAAAGAAGCAAAGGTGTCACCCCCCAGCACTCTCTGCATCAGTGACATTTAGGATGGAAACAGTGCTCCGATTCCCTCTCCACCATCTGCTCCTTTCGCCGCTTCCAAACACCCCACCTTCTGTTGGCATTTCTATGGAAATTCTTGGAAATGCCCCCGCAAGGGAAAATTTAGGTCAGTTGTATAAATGCCTGAACATCTGCGATCAAACTGATCACACCCGGACACAGAAATTTATGAATTACTTTTCTTGCATTTGCCATGTTTGGCTGCAGCCCTTGCTCTCCAGCTCCATGGCCATCCTCAGAAAACGTTCTCAAAAGTGGCTCATCCTTTTGAGTTCCTCAACATTCGCTTATCTGCGAGAGGATTAATTTCTGTAGAACACGAAACACGTTTCTCTTGCCCTCTGATGACCTTTCTGAATGGGATCCCCAAATATTGGGCTTCGATATTTACTGATGCCTTAAATACATCAGCTCCAAAATAGACCTGCGTCATCTTTATGGTGCCCGGTGCCAGGCACACGTCTGACCACTGTACGGGAACGCATTCTGGAGTCAGGTATTGCCTGGGTCCTTTTGGGCTGGAGAGGGATGACATCATGGGTTTTTTAGCTTTGCATTCATGATTCTGGTAAAAAATAATTACTCCAACAATGAAGAAAAAGAGAGGGGGATTTACTTGGTTACTTGGCTGCCATACAAATGTACAAGCCTGTTGTTTAAAGCTGAGTGCTAATTGTATAGAAGGATGCTATGATCTAATGGGAATGAAGTCACAGTAAATTTTCCTCTGTCAAAAGTATAATATATGAGGAAAAAAAAAGAACATACATTGAAAACAAAGGAAAAAAACCCCTCTAATTGGCTTTATAGAAATCCCCAGCACTCAAAAATTTAATGTTTAAGTTGCTTGAAATTCAGATTTTAATTCTGGGCTGAAGCTTAGCTGTAAATACAAGGGAAAAGGTATAGTAAATGACCAGGAGAAACTATATTAAAAAGCAAAGATCTGAATTAGCAGTTAAATGAGATTTTTATACCCTGATCTTGTGTGTTTAGTGACCAGAAGCAAAAAGAAAGCTACTGTTTGGTTTATCCCAAACCAGCAGTTGTTTTAATGTAAATATAGCTCAATCCAAGCAAACAAAGCCTTCGTGGGGTTTGAATAAAATAATAGTCCTATTTTGCACCACCTCAACACTTGGTAAATTTTCAAAACCAGAAGTGGACCAAATCCAAGCTCTATTGAACAGGAAAAAAGGAGAAGAATGAGTTTGCTTTTTGCGTTCCAGCTTGGACTTGCTACGGGTACATACCAATTAGATGTATCAAATAGAATTGAGGCTAACCAAGAAATAGTACCGTGGGGTTGGTCATTCCTCGGCGCCCAGCGGTCACTCACCCAGTCTCTGTGCCAGGTAGTAGGAGGTGAACACGCTTCCGTTGACGTTTGCAGTGCAGGTGAGTAGTTTGGAGTATATGAAGGAATCCAAGGGGATGATAAATCCTCTTCTTGAGTCCCAGACCATGTTCTTGAAGTTCATCTCCACAGCATGAGGGTACTGAAAGAAAAGAGACGGATCGGAGG
>VXBJ01004003.1:156730-211735 GCA_013400055.1 Nycticryphes semicollaris | reverse complement strand
ACCACAGAGACAACCAGCCAAGGCTGTTTTGCCAGAGGCAGGGCAGGTATTTGACCTTTCAGAGAGGTTGGTGGTCTCATTCCACACATATCTTAAGCAACATCAGCATAAGCAAATAGAAAAGCCCTCCCTAAGGTATGACTGTCTTTGAAATCCAAAACTTGGACATCATAACTGGAGCTTTTGATTCAGTCCTCTCAGATCTTAAGGAAGATACCACACTACCCACTGTAGGTCCCATTTCCCTCATCTCTTTACTGGAAATAATTATGTCTATCTTACATGAATTTTGTAGGGTAATCTTTTTGGAAGTGTTTAAGAACAAACTCTGCTTCTTCTAATGCTATATGTAGCTACCACATGTTTTCCTGGGATCTCACAGCACTTTAGAAATAGGTGTGAAGTTAGACCCTCAAAAATCAGAATTATTCATGTCACCAACTCACTGGATGGCAGTCACCTCTAAGCTCTGGTCTGTGGCTAGTGATCCAACTCTCTCTGTCTCACAGAAAAGGATGAGACACTTTCAAAGTTGCCCATTGATTTCCAGTAGGCTCTGAACAGCGTGGGTGACTTAAGGTGGTGCTAAATTCATAAATATTTGTCATGTTCTGAGATTCTTGAGAAATCCGGTGTCTGTAAGTTCTGCTTATGAGGAAGAAGTGAGGATATGAAAGGCAAATGCAGAAAATAAACTAGAGCAAAAATGAAATTAATTTAGTAAGAATGAACCCTCTGTATACCCTTGAACAGCACCAACGTCAAGCAGGTTAGCTTTTGTTGGTGGGAATAAATAGTTCTATTATTATTATTATTATTAACAATAATAACACACAGGGAAATCCTCTACTTGCCAGAGAAAATGCAATTTACTGGATTGTAGTGTGGAAAAGAAATACGTGAAATCAAATGCAGAGAGGTAGCTCAGGAGTCCGGGAAAGGGCAGATGACTGAGCTTCTCCCAGTCCCGCCTGTGAATGGCTGTAGGTCTGACTTGTCCAGCAGGACACAGGGCGGGTGCGCTGCAGGAGTGGTGAGATCACTTTGGGCTGAAAAATGAAGGGTTTGGGGAAACCTCATTAGCCACGTGATGACTAATTTTATTTGCACAGTGCTTCTCCATCCTTCTTACCACATACCGGCTTCTCAAAGATGAGCTAAGTTAATGTTTTCATTTTTAGAGCTACCTTGGTTTAGATTTAGAGGCAAACCAAGGGGAGAGCTGCACTGGGGACCGCAAGTGGGAATTTCCTCCATGATGCAATAGTTTTGCTCTTTTTCTTCTTGTTTTGCAGCTCACAATGTGTTTTTCTGGCTCCGACCAAACAGTACCCTTGTGCGTCAGTGGGGTTTAAATGGGATTCAGTCTAAATAATACTCCTGTTCTGAAGAAATTCCAGCTCCAGGCTCTGAGAGCGGATCCTCCTGCCCCTGGTGAATGATGTACACTTGATGGGGTTGGCGTTGCTTTAGGTCGTTTGTTGTTGCATATTCGGCACAATTCAAAGACAAAGGGGTTATGGCTGTGGGGCAGTGGCTGGTGATGTTGCTGTGGGGACAACAGGCACAGCCAGGCTGTTGTCTCCTTTTGGCACAACGGCTCTTTTCCAACAGTAGTAGGAAATATGGATTTCATGTCAATACTTCCAAACTCTGGCATCTCCATTAGGAAAATTTAGGAAAATTACAGAAAGAGATCTGCAATCTGAGGCTTAATCGTGCTTTAACACCCCCGAAGGTCAAAGCTGTAAGTGGGGAATGCACACTGAACCCCAGCAGGGACTAAACACACCTGACAAGACTGAAAATGCCTTTTTTTTTTTGCCCAGAATTAAAATCATGTTAAGCAAAATGAAAAGTTTGAATTATATGTCTTAGCATGGGTTTATAGCAAAGATGATACGTAGAGTTAGCTGGGATATGTTTAGTATTAGCAAGAGGCACCTTTCCCCATACATATTCAAAGGCCAGAGAGTGCAATGATTTTAAAGTATAATGGTAACATAAGGAACTGAATTTACAGTGGAAAAAAGTACATTTTCTACAAGAATAATAAAATGTGATAAAGCTGAACTTCATGGTTTGGCAGCTCTGCTCCCTGATGGATAAGGGAAGGGGAAAGAAAAAACAGCCCTACTCAGGAGGCCCTTTTCAACACTACACAGATATTAAACATCTTCATAAAATATTCAAAAATATATATTTAAACAATCAAACAAAAAGCGTCAATGCTGCTCGAAGGAAATCACAGTGGCTTCCCTCCCTTTGAAGTACGTTGTCTATTGGAGATTAAATTTGGAAGAAGAGGATGTTCTAAATTTGTCTGATCGCCTTGTTCACCTCTTCTCCTCCGTCCTTACCTCCGCCCCTCTCCCGCCCAGTTTCCTCTTCGCACGGGAAGCCGCCACCTCGGCTCCGCACGGCGCTAGGAAATTCCCCCACAGGGCAAAACAAGCGGTGACTTCCCATAGATGGGGCTGGTGGCTCCCAAAGCCACCACGCGCCTCCCAAAGCACATCCTCGGGAGCAGCTCCCAGCTCCTGGCTTCAGGAGGGTTCCTTTTGGGAGCAGCACCCGGCGTTGACATCCCTGCTGTCCAGCCCAAAGGGGAAAAATCTTTTGGGGGACAATTTTCTTTGCAATTCAAACAGGAGATTTTATTCCAGCAAAGTAAAGGACTTCAGCTTGTGTTTGAAGAAATTACCGTGAGAGAATTTAGCTGGCAAAGCAGGGGGAGCGAGGCTGCCTATAAATAAGGGGGGATAAATGTGGAGGTCTGCTTGGTCGGGGTTCCAAGGCCACCTTTAGGCTCGTGTGACTGCACCGAAGTCAGCAGCAGCAATCCAGCAATGGATTTGGCTGAAGTAGGCTAAAATAAGATGGGCATGTTTCATTTTTATAACCAAGGAGGAGAAAGTGATAACACTTATCCAGGCTAAAGTGATAAGCTGTAACTGGAGAGGAGCCTTATTCCCCTTCCCTTTTAATCCCTCCTGACAAAATTTAAAAATAGAGATCTGCTAAAGCAGTAAGGCAGGTGCTGTCTCTCTGCACATCTACTGGAGATCTGCCATCGGTCTCAGCAGGACCCCCAGCACCGTCTCAGGCCACCATGGTTTCATGTGCTACGTCCCCAGAGAAGGAAATGTCTAACAACCAAGGCATCTAACCCCAGAGAGGAGCTGAGGTACCTCAGACCCCTCAGCACCAGCCCATCTGCGGGTGTCACACTGTGTCCAGCAAGAAGAACCTCAGCTCTCCCAGCCCCTCCAGAAAAGGGACAGAGGATGAGCTCTAGTTCCCAGTAGGACATCTTGAGCAGTCAGCCCAGCCAGGGCATGGAAGGACACGTAACCTATTAGGTAAAAGGCAGGGTTGGAGCCAGGAGACCGATGTGAGCCTCACCCTGTGATAGGCTTCTCTACAGAGCAATTCTAAAGCCCTTTAAATGAGTGAGTAGATCTCCATCGACTGAGGAAGCCCCAGACCTTCAATTTCCATTTTTATTATACTAAATGGCCTTGGCCTCCACACACCGTTCTGTAACCTCGACATTCAGACGCTGCTGCTGCCAAAGGGAGGGAGGATGCAGCCATTTATTCCCAGGGCTGGAACTTGATTTAAATTTATGAAATCAAGCAAAACCAGGCAACTGCTCTGAGGAGGGTCAAGGTACACAGAAGAGAAGCTTTCACAAGGATAGCTAACAGCCAGGTGTTATATAAAGAATTTCAAAGAAAAATAGTGTCTTGCCATCTATCTTGGCCAATTTATGGAGGAACAAAAAGCCGCAAGATGAGAAAAATATGTTATAAGCTCAGCATAATCCCCAAAAGAGCCTTGTGTGCAGTTCCATAGTGATAGACTGTGGGAGCAGGACTCTGCTGCTGCATTTTCTATGTTCTTGCTTTTTTTTTTCTGAAACTTCCCTACCTCTGTACATTTTATTTTGTACTTTTACCCATTGTGTTGGCAGCCCAGACCTTGAAATGGACTGAGTTTCTCTGGAATGGTCACTTACCCGGGTAAGCTTAGGCTTGAAATCTGGCGAGGTGACTCGGCAAGGGACAACAACTGTTTTCTCAGCATCTACAATGTAGACTGTTTTGGGATGTTCTGGGTGAATCTCCACAAATGGATTTTTGTAGTCTGCAGGGAAAAGAACATTGATTTTAAAAACTCTTCCTCTACTGGTCAACAACCAGAAGGGCAAGTGGCTAATTGCCCATGGAAGACTTGCTGTGGTGTGTGATGAGACAGCCAGGGACAACTGACTTGTCTACAAATGCCAGTGTCACCTAAGGATGACTGCAAAGAACCAAGTTTGAAAACAGGAGCGTCTTGATACCAAGCTGTTCACAAATCTGGATCAAATTTGGACTAATTGTTTGGACTGCAGAAAAAATGGGAGCACTGAATTTAAAAATATTTGTGCCCGTATTTTTAGAGGGAAATTCAGAATAGCACTGTTTGTTTAAAAAGTAACATAAATCAAAACAAGGCAGCTAAGCAAAAGTTAAATAATCCTAAAAAGTCAGAAAATATTGAATTACGCAATGATTGAAATATCTTAGTCAAACAGAATACAATTTCTCAAAACTATTTCCTGTTCAGGGGAAAGAAAAAAATATTATTTAACCCCATTCTCCTCCATCATCTCTCTCTACCTCCGAGACTGACCTCTACCACATCAACAGATTCACAACAGACCTAAAACCAAGCTAACCTTTTCAGCTGTAAATAGTGCAGAAACTCACCACGATGGTACTAAACTACTGAGGAACACCCAAATGGGAAGCCTGAATTTACAGGGTATATAACAGAAGTTATATTTCATTCCTAATTGACTTGTTACTAGCAGCCTGCACCTGAATTGCCGTGTGTCCAGTCTAGAATTACTCTATCCCAAATCATAAGCTGCAGTCAGAATTGGAAGCCAAAATATATACATCTGCCCTTCTACCATCAGTATTTGAAATCTGGAGAGTGTTTTAAAATCACTGTGCAAGTAACAACAGCAACAGGCAGGTTCCAGGGTAAAAAGGGTTGGGAAAGGAGAGGATGGTTGGAGCTGCAGTTGGTAGATGGCAGGTCTCATGGGCATTATTCTCACTCTGCTTTAAAAAGACAAAAAGGATTTGTATTTCACAGGTCCTTCTCTTTCCTACAAAATGATGGTTCCTAGAGCCCTGTGCAGTAAGAGATGGCCGTCATTTGTGTTATGTCAGGGATTTACCTGGTTTATAGGCTCAGCCTAAAGAGGGTTCTCTGCCTACCCCAGGCCTCCTTTCCTCCCTAGCTCAGTCTGCAATACTGGAATATTGGAATAGGGATATCAAACCAGGGCAGGGTATCCATGGGAGTCAGTGGAGCAGCTCCTGAAGTGAGGATGCTAACGTGGCAGCTAATTGCGGGGGTAAACTACTGCAGTTCTGACACAAGAGCTTAAACCTGAGGTTAGGGCTACACTTTGGCCACCAGTGGAAAGTGACCCTGGAAGGAAAGGAAAAGGCAGTTGCAAGTGAAGGTCAAGCACTGCCTAAATAACCCTGGCTATGTCAGTGTGGCCAGGCAGGATTTTTTTCCTCCTTAACTGTGAAATTCTGCACAGAAGGAAAAATAATATCATCAGCCCCATAAGCAGGAGCGAGCTGTCCCCTCGTGCGTCGGGACAGAGACGCTCCGAGCACCGGCACTTTGCTGGCAGCTGGGCCAGTCACTGACCAGATAAGCAAGTAGAAAGTGGCTGGGCTTTGGATCTTAACAAAATGACAAAGAATAAATACTGACTGGGGAACTAATCAACTGCCAGCTGATCCCTTCGTTATGGTCTAGGCAGACAAAAAACCGAATCTTTCATGAAACTCCTAAGTAAGTTCAGGCTGACTCTGGCACAGAAAAATGATCTGCTGGAACATCAGGAGTGTCACTGCCAGAGTTACAAACACAATCACCGCCTTAAGTTAATCAGCAATCAGTTAACTCCTTGTAAAAAAGTCTCTCAGAGACAGAACTTCTTGAAATGAAAGGGACAGGGTCACCGTTCGTTAAAAATGATAACCTCAGCCTCAAGGATGATCTCGAATTCCAGATGGAGTAAATCAATTGCACTCAACTGTTGCAATTTGGAGAGCTGTGGCATGGGAAATGCAGGTGCTGCCCTGCAATACCAGACTTGGAAACTCTCTGCAGTTACCAGCACTGAGCTCCGAGGGGAAAAATCCTCAGCAAAGAAACCCGTCATGAAAAGAGGGTATTTCCCTGTAGAGAAAAGAGGATATTCCCCTGCACATTGGTTCCTCCTGAGTTGGGAAGGTAACATCCCCTATCAATATACCCATAAGGAAACACCTATCAATTCCCATAGGTTAATTAAAAAGAATAATTTACTATGGGCTGCAAAGCTCATTATATATTGGAAGAAGAGAAGAGCTGTAGCCCTTTAGGGACTTAGCAGCTGTGGCACCAGCTTGGAGGTAAGAGAAGGGCCCTTTCCCTTGGGTCTCAGCCAGGCTGTCTGGCTTTCCTGGTCACTGGAATTTTGCAGGGTGTTGCTGTTTATCCAGCGAGGTTCCAGAGGGAACACAAACAGGCAGATGAAGGAAGCAGAGGCAGCAGGACCGCGGAGGGGAAGGCAGCCTGTGGTCCAGCCACGGGGTCACAGCCAGGCAGGAGAATCAAGGAGGCCACACACCAAAGTGACTCAAAGGTCAAGTGCCTACAAGAACATTGTTTACCTTCAGGCAGTGAAGCCCTTCATGTTTAAATTCCCCTTCTGTCTAGGTGGAGATTAATTGCTGCTTGAGATGAGCTCAGGAAGGGTCTCTTTTAACTCAGCAGTGTAAGAGCAACTGCCTGGGGAACATGCAGTTCTCTCTACACGCCTCCGCAGTGACAGCATGAGAGCACAGACAGGGGACTCCTTCGCCTTGTGGTGACATCTGTTCCTTTGGTTAGTGTTATCTGTAATATGGGTGAGGCGGTGGAGCTCTCTAATTATCTCACGCTCACTTGCCAGGTGAATCCCGCTCTCCAAGGGGGCTCATGACCCCTTCCTGCTGGGGAAGCTGAGGGACTTAAAGGCACTGAGAACTGCACTCCAGGTCCTGTAGGCTCTCTCCTAAAGCTCTTTACTTCTTGGCACTGTGTCACCTGCTTGCGTGTTCAAAACATCCTCCTTAGACACACAGAGGAATTTGTACAGGATTTTGTGTGCTTTTAATTTCTGTTCCTGTTTCATACACTGTGATGGCAATTTGTCACATGGTATTTGTGTCATATCTAAAGCCTTGGACTTAACATCAACCTCTCCCTTCAGATACTATCCATCAGCCCACAGAGATAATAAGTGCTAAATGGCCTTTGAGGACAGTCATCCGTGGCTGTTCGTGTCTGTGAAATTCCTAAACGTTCTCATTTTGCTTTTCAATAAAGATAATTCTCTCACCCTCACTATTTATTTTCTTCATTCAGCCATACCTTAGCTGGGAAGCTTGGGCAGAGTTTCACAGGTTCTTTAAGTTCATGTTTTGACATAATCCCCATGAAATTTGTCTTCATTAAGGTCAAAAACTCTTCAAGGAGGTTTATAATCTATTCTTTATGTTAATGGGGTCATTAGCAGTTAAGTGACACTTAGGTCGGGGTATTTTGGAAAGCTTTGCAAGGAAATTGCCCAGTCTGCTCTATTCCTCCTGGTAACCCATCAAAGCTGCTTCTAGGTACAGGAGGAACTTCTATAAAGTCACTTGTTTTGAAACAGGATCTTTGAAAATAAAGGACTTTTCAGTTTGGCCAGCCAATGAAAAGAATTAGTGGTGGAATGTTTAGATTAAACAAAAACCAGAATATTTTATCTTTAGGCAAAACAAAAGTGACTGCAAAACCCCCAGAAGCCATCCTGAGTCAACACGAAGCATTCTGTTTTGGTCAAATGAAATACATACTTCCCCTGGAGATTACTGTTAGAAACACGGCAATACTTGTGGAGAAAAATATTACTTTAAAAAGTGTTACTTCAAAAATTGTGGGACCAAAATGCTTCTCATTGCCAAACAAATACAAGGCAACATGGAAAGATTTATTTTTTTAAAAAATTTCAGCTGAAATTATATTTCAAGCTTCAGAAGAAACAAGAACTTCTGACTCCCCACACCACTAGGTTTTAGGCAGGCATAGACTTTGCAGAAAATATTGCCCAGCTTTACCTGGAGTCCCATCATTAAGAACAGGTCTCCTCCATTATCTGCTGCCAGACCCTGGGTAGGGTTCAGCAATTAGCAGTAACTGAGTGGAGAAGAAACGGGAAGGAAGAAGTGGGGGAGCTGTGTGTGTGATTTTGGCTGTCAGGCTTTCATTTAGAAATTCTTTATCGATGAGAAGGAGGGGGTCGTCACCTCTTCCTGCTGGGACATCAAGCACTGTCACTGATGTAGAGCAACTTACGCTGCTCACTCACCCTCGAACCTTATGAGGCTCCTCCACTTAAAAGTGACCCTTTAGGATATGATTTGAAGATACTGAATTTCTCAACTCGGAATGGAAAGTAGCTTGCTTTTGCCTTGGATCCAGCCCATAGTGCTCAAGGGACAGCAGAGAGGGCCCTGCACGGTGACATAGCCTGTATTCCCACAGCATGTGTCCCTACACACTGTTAACTGGGATATGGTGCCAAACCCTTCCACTGTTAACTGGGATGTGGTGCCAAACCCTTCCACCCGTCAGTGCGAGACAGCCAGCTTATCTGCTGGGCTCCACGCTGAGCAGACAGGACAGCATTTGCCTATCTCAGCTCGCTGAGTGTCTGGCAGCAAGTGGAGCTGTCTCGGTGTCTCCAGTGTGAAAGAAAGAAGAAATGCAGCTCCAACTCTGTTCTCACTGGTTATATCTTCTGGAAAGAAAGCCAAAGCCAAAGTCAGGGCTGTCACCCTGGCCCTGCATTTCTGCTTCTCACGTTAAGATTATCTCTGTGAACTGTCAAGAGAATTAAGGAGGCAGAAATCGGCTTCAAAGAACATCAGAACCAAAATATGATCTCATGTGAGGGGTGCTTTCATGCTCTTCCACCCTCTTTAGATTTCTCTCAGTGGGGAAGGGATGAAGGAGATGGGGCGTCCCTGGGCTGTGCCATTTGATAAAGTGGAGACTGGTGGATGATAGAGTCTATCCTGGTGCAGTTCCTGTACCACCTCTCCTCATTCTTTGCAGTAGCAAGGGAGAGCTCATCCCCTTCCTTGCTGCTGGGGCTGACAAGCAGTGAGATGAGTGTTGTGACAGGACAAGCTGCTTGGATGCATCTCCCTTTTCCCTTCTGGATGGCTTTAACTGGAATTGTGGTCCCATACAAATGTCTGTCTTCCTTTGATTTCCAGTTCTTGGGCTCTGGGCTTCTGGCAGGACCACAGTGTGGCTCATGTCTGCAGTGCTACCAGCTTCATGGTGTCCATCTGAACTTTAAAAGGAGTCAGAATTCAAAGTCTCTGCAGGGGCATCTTCTAGGTACACTGAGTTCCTGTGAACATCAGTGCTGAAAATACCAAATGTATGGAAACAAATTACTCCTTCAGACCTGCTGTGTCCCTAACTCCCAGTAGCACCGAGCTGGTCAGACACCAGCAGCTGAAGTGCTCTGGGTGGGAAGACACTGTTGAAATGTCCCACCAGTCTGTGAGTACAAAGAGGGAACCACACTTGACACAAAGAGGAATTGGTGGAGCCGACACTCATGTATTGGGCTCACTCACATCGTTTTGTGCCAATTACCAGAGAAGGTGGTAATTGCCAAGTATCAGAGAAAGTGGGACTCGTGTTTTTCTGCAGTAGTTAGTTGAGAACCAGCCCTATCATGGCCACAATTATTTCAAGAAACTGAATAGCAGCTGTGATTTGCATAAATAGTAATAGATGCTGTGTGTTGCTGGCCTGCTCGCCCCAGGCCTGCGAGGAGGAGGTTGCCTCCAGCAGAGCAGTGCTCTGGGGGGTGTGGGCAGGAATCAGAGCACAGCTTGGAAAATTGGAGGGACTTCTCTTAGACACTATTTGGCAAGATGTGACCGGTCCCAGTTCCCACAGTAATCATGTCAGACAAGTTGCTGATGGGGGGAAGCAAAACAGAATTGACCTCTTGCTCTTTCCTGCAGACGCTTTGAGTGGTACAAAAAGGTGTAGCAAATCCCTGGCTGCTGCAGAGAGCTAAGGGCTGCAAGGGGAAATCACTGCAAAAGCTGAGGCAGCGCTTCAGCTGGTACAGAGAGCTCTTCCAGCTGATGCCCCAAGGACTGCCTTACTTTGAGACAGTTGCTTTGCTGACAGTAACAGTATTTCAAATAGCTGAGAGCTGCAAGTCCCGACTTCTGTCTAGGCTGGGGTCTGGGAAAGCCCTTTGGGAAGGTGGAGAGAATCTTTGCTTGATTTGTCTTTTCTTCCGCCTTCTCTAAGCCACGTTAGATTTTATCTGTGCCCTAGGAAACATTGTAGAGAGGGCTCGCTAAATTTTAACACAAAATAGACAGCCTGACCTTTCCTTGGGCACAGGGATCTCAAAGCTTGAAACAAATGAGCGTGTTCCTGATGGAGAAGTATCCATTGGGTTGGGAGGGGTAATTGCAGGAGACAGGCAGAAGCAAGTGACATTGGCTACCTGGCTTTGGCAGCATTTCCAGTGGAAATGCCGTCCACATGAGACTTTCTGATGTGGGCTTCTATGTGGGCAGCTACTTTGCAGGGGAGACTTGTCTTTACTACATCTGGTCCAGAGCTGGCTCAGCAGAGACAGCAGATCCTGTGGGCTGGGGGTGGGCTTCCCCCATTCACTCTCTTGTCTGACAGCAGCCACCAGAGAGCTGCTTGGCTGCTCTTCCCGTGTTTGTGCAGACACTGTGTTTCACAGCAGAGGTTGTCCCTCGAGTCGCCATGAAGCTGAAAAATACCCAACTATTTCTGTTCCAGCCCTGAGCTACGTTGTGTTTTCAACAAGGAGACAGGCAACAGGAGAAGGGGGTTGTCTCGCTTTTTAATTACGATCCTTGGGACTTGCAGCTGCAGCGGGAAGCAGAAAAGGCCTCGGGAACAATTATTCAGGATTAAGATCCTGAGTTCTCCCTCCCTGCAGACTGTCAGGGCGCAGCTGAGGCATGGCCACTGACCCTGCCGCCTGCGGGTCCCTTATGATCTGACTGATGTGCTGGGGTCACGGCTCAATTGCACCGGGGGGGAGAGCTGCTGGATGCCAGATTCTGACAGAGCTTAGAAACTCCACCAGGGAGGCTGTAAAAACAGAAGCAAGCACAGGAAATAATAGCCAATAAGCAGGGCTTCCGATACAATCATGTTCTCATTTCGGTGTCAAGCAGCAGGCCGGGAACGAAGGGAAAAAATACTATTCCCCTTCCTTTTTTGGCAATAATGGCTTGTAACCTCAGAGGAATCTCCAGCCTTTGGGGTCTGGCTCAATATTTTCTCGCTCCACCTGGCTCAGTCTCATAAACACCCTGTTGAGCACTTACTGTCTTTAGAAAACATCCAGAGAGATGGCTTTTGGACCTCACCCTTCCCTGGCACTCATCGGGAACTGTGAGTTTCTTCACTTGGAGCCAACTGATGGGTTTCTCAGTGATGCCCAGATGCTGTTGGGCCAATTGCCTTAAAAAGGCACGTTTAAATATTGAAGAAAAATCATAGCTAGGTTCTGAATGCCTTGCTTTGCTTAACTCCACAATTCATAGAGCCTTCACTGAAGCACAGCTTTCTTGCCCCCAAACCAGCTTGCTGTCTTTCAACAAATATACACAGGAACTGAATGGGAGGAAGAGCCTGCCCTGAGGACAGCATCCATGTCGAGGTATAAATAGCTTCATTTCACTGGAGCCAAGCAGCTTCCTCAGACTGGGAGGCCGGATCCCAGTCTATAAACTTGCAAGTGTATAGACCAAACTGGCGTGGCAGAGCTGGGCTTTGGGGTGGATAAGCAACTGGCCCCCTAGGACAGGGACCAGCAGGGTCCCCACTGACTTTCTCTCTCCTTCAACCATGGAATGTGTAGTTCAAGGTGTTTCATTTTCTACCCGCTTTTTCTTCAGTGACCTTTGTAGCGTAGGAGTCTGAGTAAGACCTTTTAGAGCAGGGAGGGCGTCTGACACAATTAAATTGCCTCTGAGAGAGGACAATCTCGGAGGGTGACTTAGAGAAAACAGCCACCCAGAGCTGTTTTCATGGGGAGCCTTGGCACAGCAGTCTCACAAAAGCAAGAGGACATCCTGTGACTTTTTTTTTTAGATTAGCACTGTTCCAAGCGCATCGCCAGTAAGTGTTCCATAACTTGAGATATTTTTCTTAGGGAAAACGCTCAGGAGGTCCCAAAAGATCCATAAGATTTCCTGCACGTGCTCCCGTCATGGAGTGCTGAAGGCCTGGGTAGGCAGCCAGGGCATTGAATCAGGACAGAGAATGGAGTTTTCAATGCACTGTTTCCTGAAGCGTAGGCATTGGGCTGGGTTAACAATATGAGA
The DNA here is from genome assembly GCA_013400055.1 of Nycticryphes semicollaris. Taxonomy (NCBI): domain Eukaryota; kingdom Metazoa; phylum Chordata; class Aves; order Charadriiformes; family Rostratulidae; genus Nycticryphes; species Nycticryphes semicollaris. The sequence continues at coordinate 199,229 of VXBJ01004003.1, read as the reverse complement.
TGTGGGGCATCTGAGCAGTGTGTAATGAGAAAAGGAAACAGCTCAGCACAAGAACTAGGGTGGATAAAGCAACGAGGGCTTAGAGTAACACGGAAAAATCAGAAAAAGGAAATAGAAAGGGAGAAAAAAAAAATGACTGCAGGACCTAACAAGTAACAGCAAAAAGCTACCTTTCCGATATGAGGAAAACTTGCTGGGAAGGCAGGATAGGGGCAGAAAGAGGCTATTTTCAAGAGATGTAAAGGGACAGGAAAATGTCATCCATGTGAATCAAACATGTGTGTTCCCCTAGAAGTGCAGAAGTTGAATTTAGCCGTGTGGCTGCATCACAATCCCCTTGGGATGGACATTGCGCCCCGTCAGCAACACCCCGGGACTGTCAGAGCTGCCCAGCAAATACACGGGGTTTCTGTGTCAGTTTGCTGAACTATTCAAGTAGTATCAGACAAACTCCTTGCCTCTCTAGCATGGGTTTCAGTAAAAGGATTCAAAGAATCATATTGTAGCCTTTACTAGAAAAATGAAATGAATTGATTTTCCCAAGTTTGTGGGGAACTGAGCAGTGAGCCTGTTCAGCACCAAAGCAGTTTGTGTCATCCCTTATTCAGCTCCTTTATCTGACTACTCCCAATATCAGCTTGGAAAATCCAAGATGATTCAGTGGTTTAGTGATGCATTTGTCAAGTAGATTTGAAAAAAAATATCAGCATTTTGCGAGAATATTCTTTTAACAAAAATTTGTATTATAGAGAGGGTTGTGTGGGATGTTTCATACACTTCATCACAAAGGACCACGCTCCTCTGAAGTTTCTGCTTCCGTTTATTGTTGGATCTGAACTCAGTGATTCTGACACATGGGGGAGAGGGAGCTCAGTGAGGACAAAAATGAGCAATGGGCCATTTTTTACAGGAAAATATGTATAATGCAGTAAGTGCGTGTCACAGATGTGAAGGACAAAGCAGCATATAAATGTGTAGGAGAGAGAAGAATTACAAAGAATGTTGTCGGGGAGTTGTGCGCCTGGGGAGGAAGGAAAGAGAAAGGACTTGGGTATTTGTGATGAATCTTAGGAAAAGCACTGCGATAGCAAAACCCTTCAGGATAAAAGAATTTAGTCTTAAAAGGAAAAAAGATGTTTAAAGAAATCGGTATATCAGTTATTTGAAACACAAAACTAGATGGGGCAATCTAGTTTTCAAGTCCCGGAGTTGAATGAGATGGGTAATTTCTGGTGAATTCAGCTGACATGAAAATCCAAATATATCCTCCTGCTTCAAAATGTCAAATCTGGAAGTTGCCCCAGCGCTGGGACAGTGGGGAGGTGGGATTTGTGAAAGCACCTGAACTGGGTTGCATGTTCTACCTAGCACCGATCCCACAAAAAGTCCTAACAACAAAATAAAGTGAAATTCTTACCTTTAACAAACACGTAAATCCTGGCCATGAGATTCTTATTAGATGGGGAGTCATCACGGATGCAGGTGAAGTAACCGGTGTCGTTAGCTCTGGCTCTCCTGAGGACAAACATGCTGCAGCTCTGCCTTGTGTTATTGCTACAGTTACTGATGTGCAGCCGAGGGTCTTCCTTCTGGTCCTCCCTCAAAAGCCAGCTCACAGAAGTTGCTCCCCTGTCAATGTGACACACCGAAATTAAACACAGAGTCATGACTTCAGAGTTTAGTTTTTATTTTAACACTCTTCCTGAATATGAGTTTGTGTTTCTAACACTTTGAACATTAGAATGCACCAGAGAAAATTACACATTGCTTCCAAGTTGAGGACTTTGCTAAATGAACTTATATTTTCTTATACTAAGGCTGCATGGAGGGAGGAGAACATTTATGTAACTTTGCATCACCTTTCTTGCTTAATCAGCAGTGACTCAATCTTGATTTTTCTGAAGGGTCTGGAACTAATCAGATTATGAATCTTAGAATATCTGCTCAAGACACGTATTTTTTTTCAATTCACCCTGCCGTGGCAGTCAGAACACAAAGCTGGCAGATGATACACCATTCCACCCACCTGACCCATTTGTTGTCTTATCTATGATCCCAGCTAATGTCAAATGCAATGCTACATGGTTCTCCAACAAAAAGTAAGCCTTTTAATAACCTGTCACAGGACTCAAAGAGAGCTTTCAACTGCCTGTTACCAGGCACTGGTTGCAGTAGTCCTCTTGTGCTGGAAACATCAGGCCACACCATGGGAGCAGGAGCTCCTGGAACTCTTTCCATAGAATCATAGAATGATTCAGGTTGGAAGGGACCTTAAAGACCATGTAGTTCCACCCCCTGCCCTGGGTAGGGACACCTCCCCGTCCAACCTGGCCTTGAACCCCTCCAGGGATGGGGCAGCCACAGCTTCTCTGGGCAACCTGGGCCAGGCTCTCACCACCCTCACACCAAAGAAGTTCTTCCCCACATCTCATATAATATCTAATATCTATCTAATATCTTCTGCTTGGGCTGCATGTTGAGGGTTCTTGTGATATACTAGTACATGCTCTACATGTTTAGGAGATGAAGTTCATGGTCTTTCTGTAGTAGACTGGGTTTTGGTGGTCAGTATGGAAACTGGTGGGGTGTGTGGGTAGTTGGCTGTGGGTTTTTCTGGGAAGAAGTTGATATCAGAGGGAGGCAGTTCTGTCAGTCTGCCTTTGCAGAGAGATGCCACCCTTCCAAAGGACAGGGATTTGACTCACCCCTTCTCACTCAATGATTTCCCATTGACCCAATGGCATTTGCTGAGCTGAGAAAAGAGTAAGAACCTCTGGATTTCCCCAACTGAGTGTTGGCAGAGAGAAATCCGGTCTAGACACACCGACTCAGTACAGAGATCTAACACCAAACATATCTAGCAAGTGAGCTGTGTGACTTTTCCAGTTAGCTAATAACTGGAACTACTCTTTCTGTGCCAGTGGCTTTGTAGTGGTCAGTAGGTGCAATAAGGGAACGCATTTGCCAGCAAATTCAGTGACACTTAAACAAACATCCTCTTGGCCCCCGTTTCTGCCCGTCCTTTTGTCGCCTTCCTGAAGATGATGCGGACACGGGGCTGAACTCTTGAGGTTATTCCCAGCACGTAGCTGAAGGAGAGCACTGGGAAAAGTGTGAATATCCTCTCTGGTGAGCAGCCTCACCCTTCTTGGACTTCTTGACTTGGACAACCCACCTCATCCATCACACCAGCTTCCTGTCCTTCAGAGAACTGGCTTATTTTGTGACGCAGAGGTCCCTACCCAGTGCTCCTTCCCCACCTTACTAACGTCATTAATGACGTAATGACCGCCTCTGTCCAAAAATGGGACTCCTGGCCCGGAATATGGAACGAAGTCACTTCACCTTCAGTCACTCAACTCTCAGCTTGTCATCGTGTCCCTGCTCTTCTACCGTCACCAGGTCTGGTGTCCATCAGGGCTGGAAAAGTGCAACCCTGCAGAGCAGGTCAGGGATTTTGGATGCCTGTGTTTCCCACTTCTTCCTCCTGCATATTTTATCCTGGTGGAGGATGAAGACTTTGGGATTTTCACACATTTGGCAGAGGGGAGTCATGGCAGTAGCTTTGGCCCGGCTGCCAGAAATCAGGAAAACCTGGCCAAGAACCTCAGATGAATGGAGTTTAAGGGAGAAGGGATGCTCACACCAAGTTACCACAGTTCAGCAGCTCCCTGCTCCGTCTGCTGTCTCCTTCTGTGCTCCACGCAGCCCTAATGCCCCTGGGAAGCAGGAAGGACTTCAGAGCTCCCTTTGGGCCGGTTCAGAGCTGATCTGTGAGTGTGCAGATGCTGGTGTGTCAGGGGAGGCAGGATGACAGAAGGACCCGACACAGGGAATCCTGCACTTGTTGTGCAGAAGCCTCACTTCCAGCTCCTGTTCCCAGCTCTTGCGTGACTCGGGGAGCTGAAGTGTCCCAGAGCTCTGTTCCCAAGCATGCTAGTGTATGTTTCTGTATCTCAGACCTGTCCTGTGGATTTATTGCTTTGCATCCATAAAGCAATTTGGGACAGAAGTGCTAAGAATTTCTTCATCTGGTGAGATGAGGAAAATCGGGTATTCCCACAGGTTAAAAAGGCAGTGGATAGAGAATTGCTGAAAAAGTATTGATTTAGTTGGTCTGGAGCACTACACTGAACTCATGTCCGCCTTACATCCAGATTTTAAAGGGCTGTTTAAACTTTATTGCCACCATGCTTGCTGCTTGCCAAGCTAAAAATACCACTGTAAGGTTGTTTTGACCTCCTAAACCACACAGCGAGCTGGAGGTGTTTGGAAAAAACCTGCTTTACACTCCAGGAGGCATCACAAATCTACACAGTATGAGTCAGTTTGTCTTTCACTATAACAGCGCATTAAATGGACTAGGACAAAAATGAGAAGGGACATGTGTGTCGGCATAAACTACAGCTTAGATTCACCTTCCCACTGCTTTTTCTTTCTGTTTCCAGTAACTTCTGTTGGAAAAAAACATCCATGTAGTGGCTACAGTCAAGGGGACTTTGCAAGAAGGTGTAAAAGTAACACATGTGTGTGTGAGAGAGAGAAACTGTGATGGTCTGTATTACCTTAAGCCTTCTCTCCTACAACGCTCTCAGAAGACATTAAAAAACACCCTCTCATAGTAGCTTGATGTATAAATCACACTCTGAACCAGTGACACCTCGGTCTGAGTTTTTTTGTGTGCCCGAGCAAGCTGCTGGCTGGGTGACACACCAGAAAGTGCTCTGTCTCTGTCTTATATGGAACTGTGTGCGAGTCAGCTGGGACCAAACGCTACAGCCCCCATTTCCAGGGCATCAGCTCCCTCCAAACACACACACGTCATTACCAAAGTGTTGCTGGTTTCTTGCAGGGCTGGTTTTTACACATTGTGCCAAAAACTGAAGAGCTGCAGTAATTCACAATATCAGCAGTCTAGTTTTTTCATGAGCCCTGGCTATCTTTGATTTAAAGAATATGGTATGTTTGAACAGGTCAGGTCTTCGAATGTAGACATCCTAACGGCAGGTTATTGAGCTGTCATTCCATAGGCTAGATGGTATTTGAGGTTAGGAATTTTAAGCTCATATATGTGTATATGTAAAGAGCTAACGACATGCCCTGATGATCTTGTTTGTTGTTTATTTATGGACAAGGAGCAAGAGAGTGATTTTAGCTGCAGAGGAGCCTATTTGAACCTATTTTCAGATGAGGATTTTCCAGCCACGTCTTTAAGCATGGTGTATTGTAATGGTGGTTGTCCCCCTGTACTGGGCACTGGTGAGGCCCCACCTTGAGTGCTGTGTCCATTTTTGGGCCCTTTCCCACAAGAAAGACATTGAGGGGCTGGAGCGGGTCCAGAGAAGGGCAACGGAGCTGGAGAGGGATCTGGAGAATAAGCCTTATGAGGAGGGGCTGAGGGAGCTGGGGGTGTTCAGCCTGGAGAAAAGGAGGCTGAGGGGAGACCTTCTCACTCTCTACAACTCCCTGAAAGGAGGGGGGAGCCAGGGGGGGTCGGTCTCTTCTCCCAAGTCACAGGCAATGGGACAAGGGGAAACAGCCTCAGGTTGGGCCAGGGGAGGTTCAGATTGGAGATCAGGAAACATTTTTCCATGGAAAGGGTTATCAAGCCTTGGAATGGGCTGCCCAGGGCAGGGGTTGAGGCACCATCCCTGGAGGGATTTCAAAGCCGGGTTGACATAGAGCTTGGGGACATGGTTTAGTGACCTTCTTTTTTGTCAGAGATAGGTTGATGGTCAGACTGGATGATCTTAAAGGTCCCTTCCAACCCACACAAGTCTATGATTCTATGATATCCCCCTCCCCTAAGCTTTCCCATGTGCTCATTCAGGGTTTTGCTGTTTTACAACAGAAGGAATCTGGCCAAGCTGAATGCTGACCTGAAACTTTCCTCCCTCTTCTATTACAGCCCAGGAAATTCTCCTCCACCCCAAAACATACGTGAGGGCAAACAGCATGGGTTCCCAGCTGGCTGCCCATCTACCCTGCCCAGAAGCTGTCCTCAGCCACAGGCATCGATACGACCAACAAACCCAGCATCGCTGGAGCGATCCTTACCTGCATTTTATTTTCAGTGTTTCTCCTGGTAAGATGACAATCTGGTCCTTTGCAATGCTTAGCGTTGGCTTCTCGACAAATTCTTCCTCAGCAAGACCTGCCCCAAATAAAGAAGAAATCACCATTAGACAGGCTATTTGGCGTGGGCAGACCAGCTTTTGGTTTTGTAAATAGTTCCTCATCTGGGGGCCCACACGGTGCTTGCATTTATAGGGATGCAATTCAGTTGAGCCTGGAGTTAGGCGGAAGATCCCCTTAGTCTGTTTTTAGTTTCCCTCATCTCTTTCTTTTCCAACATTGAGCACCTGCTAACAATCTTTCTCTCCTTTTATTTAGAGCTAGCTTTGTTACTGAATTATTGCAGTTTTAGGAGAACAGTTTGGTTTCAAAAGGGTTTTAAACGCATATGAAAGTGGAAGGAGTTGGGTCTTTGGGACGCAGTTTGATGTGGGAGCTCATCTGTTGCCTTTTAATCAAGGGGAGAAGAGAAAACAATGATTCTGGGGAGCACCCCTTTGATTCACAACTGCGAAGCATCTGCTGGATTAAAAGCAATATTAAAAGCCTGCTGTTTTCCAAAGCACCACTCACAACTACTGCATCTGAACTAAATAGCGAGCTTTGTGGTGGCTGTGTACTGCTGTAATGCTCATAAGCACATTTGTGGTGGTGTCTGGGACACCATCATCAGTGTGACGAGGTATGTCAGGTCTCTGATGACAACCATCTTTAGTGACAGTAGTGATAAAGGGCTCTCTCATCGTCATCTCCTGGCTCAGGAAATGTCTTCTGCATGTGAAACTGTCCTCAGTGAGATGCATATCTGAGGGCACGTCTCTGACAATATAATTTTTGGAAAGTGCAACTGAGACGAAACAAAAGTGAGGTTGGCCAGGCTGGGTTTCTTGTCCAAATTCAAAGTAACATTATCAAGGAAAGTAGAAAACAGACTTAGATAAGTATCTCAATTTCCAAAGCTCTGACATTAAAGCCGTGTGTTTTCTTTCCCCTCCTGCTCTTCAAATCTATATCTTCTCCTTTGCCTTGAACTTGATAAGCCAGAAATCTTTAGCTGGGCTTATAACAGAGGCATTATTCTCAGCAGAATAGGGAAGATAACATATCTTGCTAAAAGAGAAACATTAGGGTTTAACTTTTCAACTGGATGAAACAGTGATTTTCTTGCTTCCCACCTCCCAACTCTCATCTCTTTTTTTTTGTTGGATTTGAGTAAAATGCTCTGAGCCTGGCATATTCTCACAGCGTGGAGGGTGAATCACTCCCGCCTTGGAGAGTCTGGCTTCTTGCGTGAGCCTTTCGAAGTCCCATCAGTAACTCAGCAGAGACCAGTTAATCTCACGGCACCAGAGAATCCTTCCCAAGGGGGATCCTGCCCAGGCAGCCTCTTGCTGGACTCCCTTCGGAGACATTCTGACCCTTCCTGGAGACTTTAAACTAGTCCTGCCTGGCCATTACTTTACCATCAGAGATGGTAATCTTACCCCCACTTTTGTATAGCTGCTGACACTGTAGCTCTGTCTCCAAAGTCCTTTGCAGAATAAGGAGCTGGAGTCTGGCCAGCACAAACTCCCTACCTAAAATCTGCTGCTACATGTAACAGCATCACACTTAGCAAAGAATCAACAGAAAAAGCCCCAAAACTCTGCAGGAAGAGACACAAGCAGGCTCTTGCACTTGACCCCGAGTCCCCTCCGGTTTCTAGAAACAACCAGTTTACCCCCAGCACATGTTATTTCATCGTGCTGAGGTATTTTGGTGTCTTAAGACCATGTGCTGAGCTTTGCAAAAACAATCAAAAAAATGGCCAACAGCTTTGAATGTGTTTGTCAAGTGTCATTTAATTTGCTGGCTGTGGGTTGGGGGGGGTCCCGTGGGGCTCTCCCGGGACACGGCTCTTACTGGGATCTGCTCTGGGCTGTTTATGCTGCGACTCCAGCCAGGTGCTGCTTCCATTTAGCAAATCCTGGGGTTTGAAATAATCCTTTATTTCTTTCCTCTTCTGCCTTCGGTTGTTCTTAGGGCTTAGAGGGGACTTAGCTGATGTCTTGAGGCCTGAATTTTACCTCTCAAGAGCAAGTGTGACACTGTCGGTGGGGTCTGTGGCAGTGCCAGGCAGCTGGTGTTAGACCTGATCTGCTACTGGGACCAGACAGCAAGGCGGTCCTTGGGCTTTTATACTGTTTGAGACTGTTTTTGCTAAAAGAAAGAAAAGTATTTTTCAATTATTCTGTTTATACTTCTGAGCTACTTCTTTCCCAAAGTTTATTTTGGCTTTGGCAGCTGAAGAAAAGAACAAGCAAAGTGTAATTTCAGTGCTTTTCTACCTCGTCTACAGGACGAGAAATTCCTCTGCCGCGCACACATTTGATCGCTGCTGCCAGGTGACAAGGGGTTTGTATCAACACAGCGTGTGCCCCTTCTGGCACACCAGAGCCAAAGCTGAGCAGACCAGGAAAAAAACAAATGGGAGGGCAAAACTGCAAGAGTAGGGGGGGAAGAGGTTAGGCTGTGCTCCATCAGGAGCCTAAACACCTGAACTGGCAGGGTGATGCCTCACAAAAATTTTAACCTCCTGTGGTCCCTTCAGAGCTAGGTTTTGGTTTTTTAGAGGCAAAGCTGAGGATAGCCCCGGGGCGTTCTGGATGAGAAGAAAGGGATCTACTCCACTTTCATATTTGGTTTATGTGTTTGAGGAGACTCGTGGCTTTAAGAAGGTGTTATGGTGAGCAGCTGCAGAGAGAAGCAGGCGTGGAGGCGGCATCCTGCTGGGCAGAGCAGCCCCTCTCTTTCCTCAGCCCCACATCCTAATGTCAGTTTAGCTTCCAGTTCTCATTCACACCCGTCTGTGGGTGCCGGGGGAACTGGGATGGAGGTAGCTGCTGTTAAGCTTGTACAAAGAGTTAGTCTTCCAGGACATTGTGTGCAGGTCTCTTACTGGCTCCTAAACTTTTGATGGCAGGGGGTGTGAAGCACTGGCAGGTGTGATCTGATTCTGGGAAGGGCAAAGTTAACCCAGTGCTGGCATCCCATAGAGAAGCATCGTTTAAATCTGCTGCGTCGCTTAGTTGCAGCGATTTTTCCTTCTTCTTAGAATGAAGGTCAATGTTCACCATTTCGGTTTTATGGCTTTAATCAATAAATGCCTCTCACTTCTCAAAAAAAGTTTTTCACAGCTGCACTTTATATAAAACCTCTCAGACTTTGAAGAACGTCTCTCCCAGGTAGTACTCTGTGGTCTGCTATAAAACCAGGATCTGCCCCAGGTTGGGGGGGAGACCTGTGCTGCTGGACCAAGTCCTGCTGAAGCTGATGTGCTGTGATTGCACAGCTCAAATGACAATGCCTAAAAGAACATTCTCCTCTTCTCTGCTAAATAATTCTGGTCCTGCTCTAGGGCTGCAAGGGTCATAAAATTAAAAACAAGTGCTAGTGCCAGCCATGTCATTACTGTAGGAAAGCTCTGCAGAGGACCAAGCAGCTTGGCAGGCTCTGCTCTGCAGAAGGATGTATTAAGGTCCGGGAAATGGCATCGGTACCATGGATGTCCCCAGTGTTTTCTTAATGAAGCTATGACTGCTGCCTGGTGGGGTGAGGAGCCTGGTGCAGCATCCTCCCTTAGACCCTCTGGCATGGTTGGGGATAAGATGCTGGAGTTATAATACTGCACAAGTAGCAGAGATTTTGCCTGTTGCCTCCTGCAGAGCTACAGATAGGTCTCAGCACAACGTCCCTTCTGTAAACCGAGGCAGGAAGACAGGCTCCTCCTGGGAAGCACCGTGTTGCACCTGATGTTGGTTTCTTGCCCTCAATTCCTTGTTGCCAACCCAAGTTGACTACAGCAAGACTCGAGAGCGTGGCGTCACCAGGCTAAAGATAGCCCAGAGAATGAGCCCTTCTGTCAGGCCTTCTGTCCAGAGCCTCATTGCACCATTTCTGTTGCTGAGAGTTTATTCTAACCTTCAGTTTAGCCTTTAACATTCTGCTCTTGTCGGTGAAAACCCCAAGCACAGCACAACCACACAAATCCTTGGGAGTGAAATGTGAAAGGTTGACTGATACATTATCCAGGGAGGAAAAGTATATTGAAAACTGTTTTTTCCTGGGATAATCTGATTTTGCAGCACAGCCAACATTAAACATGAGAGGATCCACAGGCAGAAGGGTAATGTGTGACCTCCTTCACCTCTCTGTCAGATGATTTCTAAGTCTATCTCTCTTGGCTAAAGGAGAACCCTCCCTCCCACACTAAGCCTGATTGTTCATGCTGGGACCATCAGTGAGCATGGAGAAAAACTATTTTTAATCTCTGTTTCTTATTGTAACAGTTTTCCTCCGAGCATCCTCTGGGCACTGTAACGACCCAGTAGCTATCCCCAAAAGAGCACTCACAAACGTTTGTGAGACTGAACGTGTCTAGGTATCGTACATGGTGACAGCCAATGTCAATAAGATACCCGATTAAGAGATCCACATATCCCTTTGGGGCAGCGCAGCACACAGAGGAGGGGAAAGCTGAGAGAACAGTATCAAAGAGCACCCAACCTCTGCATCAGATGACAAAGAAATAATTGCCAGGCAAACTGGAGACCGCAGCGATGACAGCTAAATGAAGCAGGTTAGACTAGGGCCCCGATTCCACAAGGGCTCGGGCACACAAATAGCTTTTTGCACATGATTGAACTCCAGGGACTATTCATGTGTGTAAAGTCACTCTTGTGCATAGATCTGGGCCCTAGGACACATCACAGAACTGGAAGTCGGTGTTTTAGAGCTAATTTTAGTGGGGGAAGGGAAGAGGCATACACACGACATTTAGAAACTGTTTTGTTCACCGCTGGCAATAGACTGGGGGGTAGTTTTGTAAGCTCTGCTTATCTCAAAGCATTTCTGAGTCAGAGCCTGGGTCGGGAGCATAATCTGTGCTCTGAAAACACGCTGGAATCAATGGGGGCTGTACAAACAGCCCTGGTCACCAGTAATAAGGTGGTCACCGATGGTATGGATTGCGCAGATGAAGAGCTGTTACCTACACCGCCTGCCAGGGAAAAAACTGTTGGGGCTCAAGGGTTCATTGAAAAGCTGTGTGTCTTTAAAACAATGGCCTGAAATAATTTTAGGATTTATTTCAAGGTTACCCCCTATGACAAGAGAAGACACAACAGTACTGCCAGCATTACTGTATCGCAGGTCTTGCAATATTTGGTGGTTTTATGATGTCTTCAGCACCTGGAATCATTTTTCACTTGTTACAATTGAGTATTTTTCTATTCTTTTAAAGGCTTAAGAAGACAATAGCAGATAACTGAAAAGACCCGCCTCCCCCCTTTTTGTTGTGAATTTGGGTGGGAGAAGGACATCCAGTCTTTGATTCTGCTAGGCTCATGCATTGACATTCAGAAAATGGCTTATACTCTCAAAATGCAAAATTTTCTAAATGAAATATTATTGCTAGTACTGACTTTCCCTGCAAAGGAGAAGGGATGCTCTTGTGGTGAAGATCTTGGCTGTAAGCCAGGAACAAAACTCTCAATTTTCTTCTTTCTACTGGCTGGTGAGTTCTGTGTCCAGCCACCTCATGGGTACCGTGTCAGTGCAGAGGCCAAAGGCCACCGTGATGGGCTGCAGATGGGGAAGGAGTAGGTCAGAAAGGGCTGTGAGAGGGTAACTGACCCTCTAGACCTAATGTGGTTTGATGGCTTCTCGCCTGTTTCATTTCTCTCCTGATTTTCTCAGGAAGTTGCTTTTGATCAGGTTGTTTGCTCTCCTAAACCTCAATTCTCCATGTGTATATTGAGGATAATAATTTAACTTCTCTGTAAAGATTTAAACCCTTAATCTTTTCCTCTGCATCTGTGCAGCGCTTAATGTAGGGGGGCTGTGACTTCCCATCAGGTTTAGATACAGACCAAACCCCTGTCCCCTGTAGGTTACTGGTTTGTTCCCTGCTGAACTACTTTTCATACTTTTCCTAGAGGAGGAGATGCGTAGGGGTTTAGACCCTGTCCTGTAGGCCAGGGCTGGAGCTTCCATTCCTACAGTAGCTGAAGAAGTGGATCCAAAATTAAATTAGCAATCACAAACTCATCAGGAGAGATGGCTAATGTTAACCCAAGAGTATCTTCTGGCAAAACAACAGGCTTCGTGTTTTCATTTTATTTCCAAGCCAGAGGAGCCAGTATTTGTTTAGCTGACTCATGAGAAAGGGGAGCAGTTCACACCCATTCTTCTGCTCTGCCTGCCACAAATAGAAGCTTTGGGACAGTAGTTTGGGTGTAAATGTTCCTAGTGACAACAACAAAAATTAAATCATTAGTCTCAAGTGGAGGAGATATCAACCCCAACACAGTAAAAACAACTGCTAAGTAGAGCAAGTGTTTAAAGATAAGATAAGACATTGGCCCCCCTCTTGGGATTTGTCCCTACAAGGCTTTTCCTCACCCATAGATGCATCAGCATTTCCTGATGGAGTGGCACAGGGTCACTCTGGTTTCCTTCTGCAATCAGCAGGAACCCTCCAGCAAGGCCACCTTATTCCTTTGTGTGCTGACGCCTAAAAACCCCCGTGTCAATTAACAGGAACTTTTCTCTGGCTTTCTGTAATCAAAACATAACCTTCGGAGTTTGACTGCACCTGCTCAAAGGCACCTCCCTGAACATACAATGCCCCGTGCTTTCTCGGCTGTCCATGATAGGGATCGCCGTATCAGTTGCAGATTTATGGAAAGAGGTCACAGAAAGCAGCTCTAGGTCAAAATTGTTTGGTCTTTGGCGGCGGCAGCTCATTAATCAGAGCCATTGTTTTCCCTCTGACACTGCAGAGTGTAGAGTCCCAAAGAATGAAAGAGATATCACCACCCTGTCCTTATGTTGAGTTATGTAGCGAGGTGACACGTCCTTTCTTTGTAACTGGATGATAAGTCCAGAACTTAGATCTACAGCCATAAAATAAACATGAAATCTGGGAAAGGAGGTGGCAACATCTGCAATCATCTGCCACGCACTCAAGCACAATTTAAAGTATTTAGGAAATGCAGTAATCTCATGTCGATGGAAAAAAAAAAAAGGCTGGGAATGTTGTTATTTCTTGATCCAAATTATGGCAATTCCTCTGGGAAAGAGAAGAGCTGGCACATCTCCATGATTAGGAAATATGCAGACCCAGTGGGAACGAGGCACACACAATAAAAAAAGACCCCGCTATGTGCTGAAGACTTCAGGGGAAATAAAAATATCAAAAAATGTGAGGTATGAAACTGTCCTTGCCTCTCCCCCAATGTGGTCTCCAGGGAAAAGCTTTAGGGTTGCAGATGCAAGTGTTTCCAATGATTCCCAGACAAGATTACTTCATAGGCGCTCCAGACATAGCTTTCATTCTTCCTCGACTTGACCATCCTGAGGAGAGGGCACATTCTTCAAACGGGGCTTGGGAGTGAGAGGAGGAACAAGGGCACACATTGGTTCCTCAGATGAACCACCGTGGTGAGCGGCCCCGGCAAGAACGTGACGTACTTCTTTGCTGGTGGCTTTGGCCCCAGGCTTCACCCTCCGCTCTCACTGCCATCCACCACAGCACGTGTTCTGCCTGCCCTTCACCTCCTCCAAGTGAGGACTCACTCCTACTCAGTCTTCAGATATTACAGAGCATTTATCTGGAAGTGCATCTAGCCAAGATCTCTCTCCCTTCTCCAGAACACTCTGTAGGAAGGTAGAAGCCCATCTAGATCTGTCTCCGCTGGGTCCTTTCCAGACTTCCCTGTGTCCCTGTGTCAACTCAGAATCGTCACCATGGGTGAACTCCTGGGAGCCTTTTTGTCTATTGATGGATAGATGGCAGGATGTTTTTATTGCCTGTCATCCCACCAGTTCCTCCCAGCCACAGACAGCAAACCATGGATCGAGTTATGAATCCAGCTGGTCAAAACCCTACAGTCAGATCAGAATTGCTCTGTGCGGGGTAATTTGTATGCGCTGAGTAGTTACTTAGAAAGTTTTGGATGCTAAGGAAGGAATGTTTTAAAACTCTTTTAACTAAATTACTTTATTATTTTGAGTAGCTATCAGCAGATTAGCTCATTTATCAAAGGCGACATGTAAGGCTGAAAAGTCAACAGCAGTAATTCACAGGCTTCATGTGTGTCACCGCACAGCACTAAACGCTGTGTTCACTCACACATCAATGGGATTGAATTTGGCACCTCTCTATATTTCTTTCGAACTTATTTGTTCTGTACAGCTGCAAATAATGAAAGCAATTGTTGTGCTGACTCTGTTCCAAGCACTATTCCCCAACCTGCTGGTGTGCACAGAAAGAATCACTCACTATTGAAATCTGTCTTGATACGAGCCAGGACCTCTCACGAAAAAACAAGCAGTAACCCTCTGTTGATGCAAGCAGTGATTTTTCTCATGTGCCTACCCAGTTTTAACATTCATACTGGACTTTTAACCTGGAATAAAGGGGCTGCCTATGCTCAGAGTAAGAGTAAAGCTCTCAGGCTGGATATTTTGTTGAAGAGAATGGGCTTTTTTTTCAAGTTGGAGCAGGAGTAGAAAACTTTACAACAGGTCTTCCCTCCTTTTTAAACTTTTTCTATTGAAGTGACAATAGTGACAATAGGCATCAGATTAAGAAAAAAAAACCCAATGGTTTTATTAGTTTTTGTGTGGATATGATATGGTATTTTTTCTTTCTTTCTTTCTTTCTTTCTTTCTTTCTTTCTTTCTTAATTATTAATCAGAACATTACTGCGCACTCCCTGTGCCCTCCGCTGCCGGGGGAACTCGGTGTGCCAAGGCAATAGGAAAGCCGCTCACAGGCCGGTCTGTCCACAAGGCAGGAGACAGGGAGGTTGCAGTGGGGATGCTTTTTCTGGAGACACGAAATTGCCTTTTTGTTCAGCGTTTGGGAGGCAATGCAATAACCCCTCCATATATCACCTTATAATTCATCCCGACTGCCAGTAGAGGTCAGACTTTCAGCTGGCAACACGCAATATTAAGGAGGCATTTCTACAAAAGCGACCATCAGTGGTGAAATGAAATTTTGGCCACAATTTAATAAAATTGTGCTGTTTTCACACGTGTTGAAAATCTGCTCTGGTATCTGGTTGTAGAGACACACTGCGAGAGCCACAGGTCTCATCTACTCCCCCACCATCTATGAAATATAATCATGAAACAACTTTCACTAATAATTTAGAACCATTGGATTTATTTCCTAACCACAGCTTTGGTACTGTGGGGCTTGGAAAATAACACTCACATAAATTAAAAGCAAACAGAGGAAAATGAAAGTTCCTCAAGTTAAAGAGGTTGGTAAATTCAGTTTCATTTGGCCATACCACACAAACCAAAGCACTGGTCAGTATTAACCCAAAATACCATCCCACATATGTACATATATTTACATTGCTGGTGAGGGATGATAACTTTGAAATTCGCCTTGCCTGGCTGTTTCAGTTCTTAGCCAGAACAATCATTAACAGAGAGATTTTGCATGTAACATAAACTAATATTAACAACTGACACCGTATTTCAAACCATTGAGTCAATTAAATTATTGTACTATATGTCAGCTTACTCCTTTGACAATAAAGTACAATGATAATTCTTCCTAAGTAAAAGACTTTGGAAAAGTGTATGGTGGATACCCTGGAGAGACATTAAAATGACCAGAGAAGAGGGGAGGGAAGTTATGAAATCCCTGGAATTCTGATTTAGCACAAAGTATGCTTATTCAGAAGCCTTGTATGGGCTCTGCCAGCACTCAGCCTCTGCCTGTGTGCATTGGATGAGAGGAGGATGCTCACTCAGGTCCCCCCTGTACCATCTGCACACTAAATCATAAAATCATAGAAAGGTTTGGGTTGGAAGGGACCTTAAAGACAATCCAATTACCCTGCCCTGGGCAAGGACACCTCCCACCAGACCAGGTTGCTCCAAGCCCCCTCCAACCTGGCCTTGAACCCCTCCAGGGATGGTGCAGCCACAGCTTCTCTGGGCAACCTGGGCCACCCTCACAGCAAAGAATTTCTTCCCAATATCTAATCTCAATCTCCCCTCTTTCAGTTTAAAACTGTTCCCCCTCATCCTATGGCTCCCCTCCCTGACCAAGAGTCTCTCTCCAGCTCTCCTGTAGGCCCCCCTTTGGTACTGGAAGGCTGCTCTAAGGTCTCCCCAGAACCTTCTTTTCTTCAGGCTGAACAACTCGAACTCTCTCAGCCTGTCCTCATAGGAGAGGTGCTCCAGCCCTCAGTCATCTTCATGGCCTCACTCAGGTCAGTTACTCCCAAGCCTTTCTTCTCGTTTCATCTGCCATTTTCATATGGGACTGTTAGAAAACCTCCCAGAGTGGCTGTACTATCTCCTTAAGCACTGTATGGTACTGAATGAACTTTGTAAGATCTGAACAAAGATGTTTGAAGCCCAGGTGATGGGAATTATCGGGACATGCCATGTGGATCCTGTCTTTTCTTCTGGAAGTCTTTGTACATGGAAATGATTTGTTTGCAGTGATTTGAGTTGGTAGAGCGGGATGGGGCTTAAGAGGGAGACTAAGACAGCCCTTCACTTGTTTTGGTTGGTGAAAATTCTAGGTGAGACTTAAGCACTGTAGTGTGGGCCTTCGACACGTACAGAGCTCAGTAAGGAAACCTCTCCAATGCCTCACGAGCCAAAGGATGAGGAAACTTGTCAATACATCTAGGCTGCTGCCTCAGCTCCACTGAAGGCAAAAATATCTCAGTGCCACAGAGCTGTTTGTTTTTAAGAAAGCATAAATTTACTTGCGTGTTGTAAGTTATTATTTTAGAGTATAATTTTCTCTGTGTTCTTTGATATTCAGTAGCCCAAATCTAAGGAAGGGAACAGTTAAGGTACTAAATATATGCAACCAGATCTCAGCTTTGTAGCTTGACTCAGACATCTCATGTGTCAGGGATGCTCATAGAGACAATTTTGCCTCCATATGAGTGTTCTGCCAATTTTCTTAAGCAAAATGTCAGCATGGCTTAAATGCACATCCTTTTTGCTGCTAATGTGGTTATTTGCCACATTGTTTAACCTGAAGACCAAGAGCCCTTTTGATGGAACTCATACTACTTTCTTACAGCACCCTGTAAGAGGGTTATTAGATGCCACAATAATAAACTTTTTGTAAATCAAAGTTCTTAACAGGAGAGATTGGAATCACAGGTGATTCGATACCAAGGTTAGCTATTTATCTGCTTTTTCTGATGCAACTGGTATGAGTCTAGGGAGAGAAATTAAAATCTTCCCAAGGTTGAGTTATATCAGCCTGTGTAATTCATCTCTCAAAGGAAGCAATGATGCCAGCCCTATCTTTGGGAATATTTAAAATTAGATGAGATAAAGTGTTAGGAGATGTCCTTCAAAAAACATTTGCTGGTGACCTACATGAAGTAGTCTCTAAGAGCTTCAGCTGCCACATTGAGGCAGTATTAGGGCCATGATGTTCTGCTGAGATGCCCAACCAGGGCCCGACCTGGGGTACCGGTCTCTTCCTCTTCCAAGCTTCTTTGGTGCTACCTTAGCACTGCTGAGATACAAAGGCAGAGTGGGTCTTCTCAGCTTTGGACTCCACAAACTAGACCTCAAAAGAGGACTATGGCTGTTTTCTAAGAAAAGCAAGAGCTTACAGAGGAATTTGGATGAGGTTCTGCTGAATGATAAGAGGGTGACTTGCGAAACAACCTCTGGCCATGCTCCATAGCTAAATCCTAGTGTTGCCATCAAGCGAGATGACTGCCCGCTGGCCACCAAATGCTTGGGGATTAGCTGCTCAGAGAGACCACCTCTTTTCTTAGGCCACATGCCCCAAGGAACTTCTTGGAACTTTGTCGCTGTGAGTTTGACAGCTCTGCTCCTTAGGGGTGCTCATGGGTCATATGGGCAGCATCACACAAACTCGAGTGGGAACTGGGCAATACGTATCCTCAGGCCTTTCGCATTCCTCCTCCCCATCCATTCCTCATCCCCAGCCCTCTTTTCTAGGAAAAATATCAGCTTGCACAGAAACACTT
Source organism: Nycticryphes semicollaris (assembly GCA_013400055.1). NCBI lineage: Eukaryota > Metazoa > Chordata > Aves > Charadriiformes > Rostratulidae > Nycticryphes > Nycticryphes semicollaris. The sequence continues at coordinate 181,110 of VXBJ01004003.1, read as the reverse complement.
CTTTGCAAAGAACATCTGTGTCCTCCTGTGTGATGAATCACTGACCTGCAGAAGGAGCAGGCCAAGGAAAGGCCACCAGAGGGATGTGGTTGAAATCAGAACAGGGAAGGTAGATGGTCAGGGTGAAGCAGAACAAAAGCCCACCCTGGTTAGCATTGCTTTAGCGTTTTTCCTTGAGCTATAAATCCAGAGGCAAATGAGCCAGAGCCTCCTCAGATCAACTCAATTGACACGCCACACGGAGCAGAGATGGATTTGATCAAATTGCAGGGATGGTACGTGTGAGAAATGTGTAAAAGCTTAGTGTCAGTAAAATCTGCTTAGTGGGTATTTACGTTGTTTTCTCAGTTTCTTAACTGTACCCATTAAGAAGAAATGGGCTGAAACCAACGTTGGACTTGACTCTGGGATCTGTTTTCGATCAGCTCTGTGTTCCACTTCTGTCGGCTTTGTCTGTGTGCCTGTCTCAAGAGGCTTTCCCTTTTTATTTTTCTAGTTTGTTTTGAAGGATGGGAGGTTGCTATTTTGGGAGGCAAGATAAAAGCTGTTTAACTCGAGATGGGGAGAGAGAACCTAAAGATCTCCTCAAAAACCAATCCCAGTTTTAGTTTTCGTTTCCGCAGCCCCGGGCGATGTTATGATCTCTCTTGCCTGCAACCTCCCTGGGTAGTTTGGCCTGATGAGGTCTGGAAGCTGGTTCCCTCACTGGTTTGCATTAAGCTGGAAAGTACCAATCGGACCCAGGGAATTGGCTGCAAATCATTTGTGAAATCCTTCTTAATGACAAACTCCATCAGGCGGTGGAGCAGGGCTTCAATCACTCCCTTACAGCCTCCACCGCACCGTTACCCTGACGTGACCCCAGCGTCTCCCCTGTTTGTTAGGCTTCTCCGCAGCTGTGACATAATGTTTTTGATGGCAGGGTTTGGAGGAATTCTGCTTGTAGCAAAGCAGGAATCTGCTTCGAATTAGCACTGCACATATTTATCAAGTCTACATAGCATGGCTGCCTGTTGACAACAGTCCCTTCTTCTTTTCCCTGTTGGCTTGATCGATCTGCCAAGGTTGGGAGGAAAAGCAGTGGCTGGTGGGTGTCCGGGCGCAGCCTCCCGCAAGCCCAGAGGAGGGGCAGCAGGTGGGTGACACACCAGGTGTGATACCAAGAGATAAACTTGCTTCTCTAGTGCCAAATCCTGACTTTTGGGTTTACTTTGAGGGACTTTGGAGGGGGGGGTGTCAGACACTTAAATGTCTCCTTCGCCTCGCTGCCCTGGTGCTGGCTCTATCCTCCAAGCTGCTCCTCAGCTAGAGCAACCCCTTCTCTGCCAGGGTCGGTCAGGTTGCAGCAGGTCAGTTCATCATCTGGAAAAAACCATGGCACGGGGGAGATGGTTGCACAGTGACCTTGGAACGAGCAGATTTGCTTGGTGGGGTCCTGCTTTTAAAGCTGCTTTACTGCAGTCACTTCCAAGAAAATAAAACACTGCCAGGTACCCAGGAGCAGACCCGGGTTGCATTAAAGCCACCTACGCCGCTTAGCAAAAGCTGGGGAGGAAATTCTTCTCTCTTCATGTCTAAATATTTAAGATCTATTTATTTATTTTAATTCCTGTTGTGCATAGGGATAAAACACAAATCCTTCAAAGGTTTTTCTTATTATGAAAAGCAGCAACAGAAAAAGACCCATCTAAAAATAGCTGGATATTTAGGGCAGGCCCCGGTAGCGGGAGACACAGATTCAGAGGTTTGATTTCACCAAGGAACGTAGTGTCTCCAGCATCCTACGCATCCATCTCAATGGCAAGGGCATGGCACTGTTGGGCTGTGACCAGAAACACCATCCTGGCTGGCAGATGGAGAACCTTTCCTGGAAATCTGCATCTAATCCAGCCACTTTCTACACAGAATTTAGCCACAGTGTAATTTTCTAATGAAAAGTTGTTTTGTTATAAAACCCCCAACTGGATCTATTTTTACCATTGATTTCAAACAGAGCAGAAACGGGCACACCACTGTTTTCTTTTCCTAAAAATCTCACCTCTTCAGCCCAAGAGTTCATTGCAATTCCTATAGACAGGCAAAGCATGCAATTGCCCTTTGAACAATAAAAATAGTTCTTATGCTGGATAGTTATCAAAATCAACAAATGTGACTCTAAAAGTAATGAAATGAGGAAAGCAGCTCCTGTTTTTGGAGCTCTCTCTCCTGACTACCTCTTGCAGAGTATCAGAAGCCGTGGTAAGAAATACAGAACTATATGAAAATCACTAAGAGAAAAGAGAATAAGGAAAATCAAGTGAGCGCTGAATGAAAGCAAAGAGAAAACTTTATGTCACCAAGAAAGAAAAGTGTCATCGTTTGGATTCAGGAGGAGAAAGGTACCAAGGTGGGAGATGAAAGAATAATGCAAATGCACTCAGGCAATTAATAAGGTTCCTTCCCATCCTGAATCCACACATTCACATCAGCCTTGATGGTTTCAGAGATTTCAGGGAACTAATCCCAATTATGAACTCCAGATCTAAGACACCAGAGGATAAGTGAGCAGTTTATCAAGGCAGAGCAAGCATTTGCTGGGGTCTTTCCTTGCTTCTTTCAGAGGTCTGTTCCCTGTTGTCTCCATCAGTCACTAAAATTTTTAGTACAGCGTATGAATTTTGGTCTGGCAGATGTAAACGCCGTTCCTGAGGGATTTTTCCAAATGCTGAAGAAAATCAAGAGGTTCCTAATGCCTCTTGCTGAATATGGTGGTATTTGTGCATGATGTATATCAGGGGAAGGGGGATAAGCAACACCCACTACAGAGGAACAGCTACAGTGAAAAAGCAAGTATTGCACAGTCACATAATGGTGCTTCTTACTGTTTCTCTGGATGTGGCATAAGGTTACACAGATGCCTGGATCTGCATCACCAAGCCAAGATGAGACCAGCCACTAGTCTCTCCAACGACATGCAATACTTTGACTCAAAGAAACACACTCATTTTCCAGCTGGAAAGGGAGGCTGACCATTTTGTTGCACTCTTAAGCTATTGAACTGTTCATATCAATTTAAAACAGACTCTTGGGGAGAGTACAAAAACAAAGATGAATTTTCAGGCTGAGACCTCAGATGCCAAATTGTAAACCCTTGGCTAAAAGGTCTTAGGGTAGAAACAACTGCAGAGCATTAACTGCATAGCAGTGGTTCATACAGGAGCCATAAGAATAAAGATAGTATTTAGGAAAATTGCGAGGCATTTCATTTGGGCTTTACTGCAAGGTCACAGGATGCAAGCAGCTTTGGGAGAAAAAAAAAATGATACTGTTTGAGAGTAAAAAGAGCTGTATGTCAAGCAGCAATCCTGCAAACCTTGCTCATGAGAGCTGTTGTGTGGATACAAATATCTGTACAGTGGGAATACTCCTCTGAGCCCAGGATGGCTCCACCTTGCTGTCCAAGATAAAGAGATCATGACGCTGAGCAACAGCACCGTAATTATGGGGCAGTTTCCTCTGTGAGGAAAGAGAAACTCTCATGCACTCACACCACCACTGGGAAGAAGGGCAGCAGATCGATTTTGGTGGTCTTAATTTATTCAAGCTATTTTAAAATTACAAGTCCCTAAGCAAAGTATTAGATCTGTTTAGCTTTTTTTAAATCCTCCTGAAAGGGTTCTGCTTGTTTATTTTTCAGAGAGTTTGTTTGTTTGGCTTTTGGCTGTGAAAATATAGTTCATCTTAAGAGATTAAATATGATCGAACCAGGTTATCAAAGAAGCATGATTCAGTAGCCTGTTACGGGGCTCAGGGAACACAATCCGATTCACACAGGTATAATAATTGTGCTCTCCTGATGTGTGGGTGCCACAGCCCCGAACAGGAGAAGTGTTAATGTTTGAGTGCAGTCCCTCTGATTCGGGCCAGTCTAACTGCTGTGCACCAGCTGATTTTCTCCTGATCTCCTCGAAAACACATACGAGTGTGTGCCTGGAGCATGAACCGTGCCGCCTGGAATGCGTGTGAGTTAACGATGCTGAGCATGACCCGTTCACTGAAAATGCCTGTGTCTGAGTAATTCTCTCGGTATGATTCATTCAGCTTTGCTGTTCCTTAGGCCAACCATACAGTTGGTTTAGAAGGTGTGTTATTTTATTGCTGCAATGAACGAGGGAACTTTCTCTTTTCCCCGGTTTTCAGACAAACGTGGGATGTTAGGAAGGGGTCAAAGAGAAAGAAGGAAAATTGGTCATTTTTCTTCTGAAGTTTCCAGTTCTGAACTTGGTTAGGATCTTCCATGTGTCCTGTATGGACTTAGACCCCTCTTGACACAATCTCTTAAGCCAATGAGTTACAGCAGGAACTGAACCCAGCCGTGACTTCAGTCTCCCCAGCCTTTCCTGGGCATCTTATTCACTAGAGGAGCAAGATCCCTGGCAACAGATCCAAACAGCTGCTCACACTGGAAGCAGCAGTTCAGGCCGTTAGACATTTCTACTTTGCATTAAGTTTACAAGCTGAATTCTACAATTTTACTATGTGCCTCCCTATACTGGCATTTAAAGGGAAAATAAATCTGCAGGTGTGTTACACGGTAGAAGGATTATAGAGTTGTAATTGAGACATCTAGAAATGAAACAGAAAGCACTAAGTAGGAACCTTCCATTTGCAAACTTCTGCAATGTGCTAATTTATCTGTTCGACTGATAATTCCTTAAGTGAGTATTTATTAGTGAAGACCCAAATCCTGACGATTTGGATAACAGTAATGTGCAAATCTTCTTTCCCCTTCTCATTAAGCCCTGCTTTAACTGTGAGGTTTAGGATCTGCAGTCTTTGCTGACCCTCCAGGACAGCCTCAGGAAGAGGGAGGAAAGGAAATCGTTTTGTATTCAGATCCAAATATAAAATCAACTTGATATTCTTTTCTCCCTTGTCAAGCAATTCACGTTCCTCCCCACTTGTGACTTCCCACGACACTGCAAAATCAGTGCATTTTGGTGAGTCCTTAATGCAAAGTCCAACAGAAAACATAATCCAAGTACAAAGTTGAATGTTTTTTGATTTAAAATGCAAACAGGGTAAAATCTGCAGCTTTAGCTCTTCTGGTTTCTTAACAGAGAAGAGCACCCACCCCAGTCCTGTGCAGCATTCAGCAAAAGACAACAGGGTTCTTTCGGTAGTGTCTGATTCCTGTTCCAAAACATGGTGAGGTTCCTCCTGAAGCTCACAGCTATGGTTTCTCACCCCTGCCACTCTAAGTCTTCCCAAACTGGGACAGGATGGGCAGTCAGTGTCCCACAGGGTGCAGTGAGAGGCAGTCTGGCTGTGAGAGAAAGCAGGAGACACCAGGAGTCACCTCCAGATAAAACCTTTTGCCCCACAAGTCCCATCTACCTCCTGCAGGTCTGTGAGGAACACTTATGGTGCTGACAAGCCCCGAGATTTTGGCTCCTTCTTAAGAATTAATTCCATTATGCTGTGACACGAGCTGTTCTTCCCAAAGTGGAGATCACCTGGTAGTGCCTCTACACCAAGGGAAGCTTGAGAGGGCAAAGCTTTGAGCTGGTGCTTTGGGTGGGGGTGAATTTGCACCCCTGGCCCCATTCATTGGGGGTTCATTGTGCACATGGATCCAGCCTCTCTTTCTTCTTATAATGTGCTTTCATCTCTCCCCAGTTGTAAGAAACCAGTGACCACCCCACCCTGTCATACAACAAATGTAGGGCTATTTACCACTTTGAAAGGAAATCCCATGTCACAACCCCCAGGAGCACAAGGAATAATGTCCGGAATTCCTTTATCTGTGACTAGCCCTGGCACACAGTCTCTTTCCCGTCTCTTAAGTATACACAAATATATTCTTTTCTTTTGTCAAGGCAATGGGCCCAGATTTTAATGATGGTTTATTAAAAAAAAAAAATTAAAAAAAAAAGAAAGAAGGTTTTGGCAAGACTCTAGAACAAACGTTCTCTGACTTTAGGCCCTTTTGTTCTTCAAGCTGAAATGTTACTATAAAGAATAAGGAAAAATGAATCAGTGATCTTTGCCCTCCATAGTAAATTTGACCTCCACTGTTTTAACAGTACCTAAAATTGGTGTCCTGGCCTAATCAGGGAAGTAACGTCATAAGTCTCTCTCCCTGACTGCTCTGCAGGATGATTCTGTCTAAAGTGATCGAAGTGACTCTTTGGGCATTTCACAAGTTCTTTAACCCTCAGCTCCTAGGCCTCTCTTCATGTCTCTGTACCAAATTTTGCCCAACTGAACGTCGTGCTTATCTTATAATTTTGCAGAGTGATGGAATAAAAGGCACTAATGGGCACTTGCAATTCTGAGGGCAGTGCTCCCCTTGGATGAGAGGGTGGAAAGCGGTGAGACGCGGTGTGCCCCCACCCCACGCATGTGGGTTGAGAGCTGCGACCGTTCCTGGCACCCTCCAGGCCTTGCAGCATGGCAACATGTTCTGCCCACGCTATAAAGAAGAATATCAGGGGGTTATAAGAGTCTTCCTGTGTCCTGACAGATACAGGGCATCTCTGTGATGCTTGTGCCTGTCTGCAGCAGGAGCTAGAAGGCTGCAGGGTTATCCTGAGCAGAACTGGGTGCCTGTGCGTGGGCAGAAGAATCAGGTGCTGAGATTTGCCTCCTTCCAGACCAGCAGAACAATGCAGGGTGCAACATGGACCACCAGCTCCAGGAGAGAGGAGAAGGTACTCTATAGGAGGAAACGCCTGGGAGCAAGGAAGTTGCAACAGAAATATTGGCACCAGCAGTCTGAGGGAGGACGGGGAGGCAGGCAGGAGAAGGAATCTTTCCAGGAAAAGAACATTTGTATCAGATACTTCCAAAAATAAAATATCCTCATGTCAGAGAAATGTTCTAAATATTGGCAATGCTGCTGGCTTGCCCCACCACTCTTTTCAGCACTCTTAGAAAGTATTTATGATCCGTCACTTTTGAGTCCTCTCATGCAAAAAGAAAGGCACATGCTAATGGGGGACCACAGAGCAACCCCAAGCGATTCACGGCACCCTCTTCTCACTGGGTGGTGATATTAGAAAGCTGACAGCCTTGTTGCAGTACAAATAACTCACCAGCTGGAGTTTACTGGCTCTTTTATTTATATTCCTACAGCACACAGGCAATGCCAGATGTGCTGTCCCTGATTCATGTGTATTGTATTTGATGTCTCTCATCAGAATCAACCCTGGGCTAAATCCAGAAACTAAACTGTTTTTAGCAGAGATAAATATTTAGGCAAGTCTGTGATTGGCAAGAACCTGTCCCCCCCTTTGCATCCCCTTTAAAGCTGAAATAAAGGTAACAGCTCGGAGCGTGAGCACATCAAAGATCTTGTCTACACAGGAGGAACGTGGTGTGCTCTTGCTGCCGACTGAGCGACTGCCATTTAAAAAGTCTCCAAGGGAGGGGAGAATTTGGCAAGAGAGGACCTTCCAGTGGCTGAAACCGGAGCATTTACACGGCATTGTGTCTACGTGCTGGACCACAGCATCAAATCAGCACCTGCTCTTATCTTCGTGCTGTCAGGCTTTCTCCTGTCTCCAGGGCATGACAGACGGTTGTTGACAGTAGACGCTATCGTGGACTCTGACAACAGGGGGGAAATAAATTACACTGCTCACTCAGCCTTTTGTCAGGTGTGGATGTGTGTATGGTAAGCAGACTTTGGATGCCTGTTAGCTCTAAGTCTTGATTTCCCTTTGCCCTCTCTGTTCTAGTCACAAAATGTGCATATAACCCAAAGGCTTCAGCTCACTTACTTCTTATGTGATCTACATCACATAAAAAAATCCAGCACACCTCTCTGAGCTTTGGTGCAAGCTCTCATGAGAATGGCCTCTTTTTCCTGTGTTGGGATCTTCCACAATTCCTGCAGCTCTGGCTTGCCTGTCCTGCCCTTGTGGTGGGGACAGCCTTGACCAGAAGCCTTTTCAGAGCAGGAAGGGCAGTCTGGCTGTGCAAGGCTCAAGTGAAGGGACTGTAGGAGAACTTCAGGGTGGTTCCTCTCTTGCTCAAGTCAGTGATTTCCTTGTGTCACAGCCCATACACGAGGAACCTCTCATACTATCCTGCTTACAACAGAAGTACATGGTACTCTGAACTCCTGAGGGGATTGACTAACCATGTGAATTCAATTCATGCAAATCAAAGTAAACTAGTCCCTTCCATTTCCCTGCACTGTCACTTTGCTGTCAGTGACAGTGATTTAAGGCGACCTTACTTACAACTGGGCTCTTATTTCACAACTTTATTTGCTTGACCTTAGTTTTCCATATGGTCCAATGCACTGAGGAGATGAGCCCACATATTACAAATCATCTAGGCTAACGGTGACTCTAATGGATCACAAGTATTCCTACCCTCCATGGCAAAAAAAAAGACTCATATCTTTACCAGCATTGTCCCAGATGGGGACACCCACGGTGGTACCGACAGGGTCTCGTTATAAAGTTGTTGCTGAACTCTTGTGACTGAACTTTTGTGAAGACACACGACTGTTGTGCAACACAACTAGAAGTCGGTTCTTAGTTTCACCAAGCCGGTTTCTGGCTGCGGGCATGTCTGTTCCGGGCAATGCTGATTTATTTTGCATGCAGGTACTATGGGGAGTACACAACCTGACAGTGTTGATATCACTGATAAAAGCAGGCAAGCAGCACAAACGTAGGACAAACGTACCCAAACTCCTGGGTAGGGGGGTTCAGGAATACCTCCCTGTTTTGTACCCCGCCCGATATCTGCTTTTGAACGAGGTCAGAAGAGATTGTTATTCCCATCAGAGCATTGCTGTGTTGAAATGTGGAATTTTTCAGGAATTTTTCATTAACGTTGGCTCTGGCAGATAAAATATTGGCCATGCCAAAGACAACATGCTTGGGAATATGTTGCTTTTGAGCACAAAGATACCATACCCTTAGCACTGCAGTTCATGCAGCAAATGGATTGCCTCAGCTGACAAATAGAATAATAGCCATGAAAACTGATAATGCCCAGGTATTTTGTTTTATTTGTTTTACCTATATATTTTCATCTTAATTAAAATGCCAGGGTAGCATATTCCAGTGAAAGCTCATTTGCGCTCTTCCCTCTTAAGTGAGAGAAACCGCTTGGTAAGAGATTAAGCAATTGTAACTCTAGCTGAGCCTTGGAGGGAAAGATCAACTTTCTACTTCTTCAATAATTTGATCTTTTTCTGGAAGTCTTAACTACACATGAAAAAAAAAAAAACCCACAATAGATTATTGGTCACATATATCAAAAGCAGCGGCTGAATGAGTGCTAAGTGTTTGGTAGCCTTTTAGGGCTGGTGTCACATACTTGTTTTGTTGCAGAGTAAGTGATTAATTCGTGACAGCAGTCATCCATAAACCCATCAGGTCCCTGAGAGCTCTGTGTGAGAGTCATTCTGTGAAGCAGACTTCTCCCTCACCAGCCAGGCATGGCCAGCACACATTCATACCTCCCTCAACCTCCACAAACCACCACAGAGATGATCTCCACTGCGACATATTCATTCCTGGGGCGTCTTTCTGCGCCCTGTCCTGGGGCTTCTGTCTCCAGTGTCTCCTCCTCACTTCATTCTTTGAGACTTGCAGCCCCCTTCTTCCTTTGGCATCCCCTTTGCAACTCCACTCATGCTCAGGCAGTGGACTTCTCTCTCCTAATCCCAACCCCAACCCTGACCCTCATCCTAACCCTACACTGTGCCCAGCTCCAACCCTGACCTCACCTGGGCTCCTTTTGTCCTGTTGGCTTCTCTCCTGCCAGGGTGCCCTGGTAGAGATGTCTTAGTACCTGCTGGAGATGGAAATGTTTCCTTCCTTTAAACTGGAAGAAGAGAGATCTGGATTGAATACCAGAAAGAAGTTCTTTACTGTGAGGGTGGTGAGACCCTGGCCCAGGCTGCCCAGAGAAGCTGTGTCTGCTCCATCCCTGGAGGAGTTCAAGGCCAGGTTGGATGGGGCTTTGAGGAACCTGCTCTGGTGGGAGGTGTCCCTGCCCAGGGCAGGGGGGTTGGAACTTGATGATCTTTAAGGTCCCTTCCAACTCTATGGTTCTATTATTCTTACAGTAAATACTTAAAGATCTGCCTGGCCATCTGCTTGGGAAAACCAAAATGCTTTCCAAAGAGGAACAATGTCTCTTTTTGTCCTTCTTCTCACCTTTCCTCAAGACAAAATCTTAACAACTATTAAAATAAGCTTTAGAGGTTTAGTCTCCAGGTGTGAGAAAAGAGGATGCATGAAATATGTTGTCTTGTTTGTGTCTGTGTGTGTTTGTGTGTGTGTGTGACAGTCATCTTTTGTTTTCTGCATGGCCATGCCCACCCTCTAAGGGCCTTTGGGGGTGAAGATCCAGTACACTGTGCCCCAAAATGAGGAAACCTTTTGTGAGAAATGATACTTAAAACCTTAAGCTGTAGCTTTGGGTAGGTGCAGATGTTGTAGCAAAACCCCCGTGGCTGAGAAAGGACAGTGCCAAAATGGCAATAATAATAATAATCATCACAACAGTCTGCATTTCTAAGATTAGGTGTGAGATGGCTTACAAAGGGATTTAACCTTGCAACATGTTTGTGAGGTTGGTAAGTAATTGCTATCATATACTGCTGGAAAGTGAGGACAGATAAGATAAGTATCTTGCTTAAGGTCACGCAGGAAGCCTGCAGCACGGCAGGAATTAGAGCTCAAGAAAATAGGCTCCAAGTTCTGTGCTGGGCTGCAGGATCATCCAGGGAAAGGCTCTCCTTGGCTTCTGCAGGAGCTGGAAGGAGCTGGCACCGGTGAATATCTGGAGTGGGCAGCAGTGCCCTCTCCTCTGGGGGTGGCCAGTGGGGCAAGCGCTGGGGGGCAAGGAGGAAATGGAGTGCCAGAGGGTATTTTGAGCCCTTGCTTCACACTGCTCAGATGCAGCTCTTTCCTCCTGCCAAAAAGCATGCAAGTTCCAAAACAACTGAACTCCCAGCAAGGGGGATTTCTCCTTTTGCTTCCCAACTTTGATAAATCCAATATTCCCTTGGTCTGATACCTATAATCACCTTCTTTCTACTGGGGTGGAAGCAGTAAGAACACAAATGGGTTTGAAGGGTGTGAGGGCTACCTTCCTCCACGGGGGAGGGGAAACTCCCCCTAAACACTCAGTCACACTCCAGGCTCATTAACCAGCTCTCCAAGAAGTACCTCCAACGTAGATGTGCACAGGGGAGATGAGAACACACTCTCAATCTGGAATCCTTTAACTGTAACAGACACTCAGCGGGGGAATCCATTAGACAGGAGCTGAAAATTAGCTTTGCAAATTTCTCTGTGCCAGAAGACACAGTCAGAATGAAAACTAAGAGGCTTTTTTGGAATATAGCTGCAATTAGAGTGACACTGCATTCATTTGCACCTGTATATGTGTGCGTGCCTCTGTGTGTGTGTGTGCTTTGTGACTCCTCCAAAGAAACTAGCCACCTACTGCTTATGTGCGGGCCAAGAGGCTGAGGAAGGTGCTGATTTAAAAGAAAATAAAGAAAAAGCATAGCCTTGCAAGCCCTGTTCATCACTGCCGTGCACCTGGTGGTACCCGAGACGTGTAGAGGCCGTGCAGGACGGTGTTAGCAGGGAGTGGAGTGTGGGACACACCTCTGGGATGGGACAGGCAGCGTTGCAGAAGCAGGAGTCACCCTCCTCAGACTGTGTGAAACTGGTTGCAGAAGGCAGGGTAGCAATGACTGATCTAGTCTCTCATCTTTTTCATCTGCTTGGCGCCGTTCCCATGCAAAGTAGGTGAGAGCATGACATGTCAGTGCAAAAGAGCAACAGCCAAACCCCAGTTCTACAGAAGTCTGTCTGGAGGACAGGAGAGAGATTCATTTCTGACAGTTCACCATATCCCAGCCCTAATCCTTACAGCCTAAAATGCCTCAGTATCTCTGTAACTTCAAATGACTTTTTCCCTGGTGATGGAAGTGAAAGATGAAGTAAATCTACTGCAGTTCCTGAGCTGTTTTTTCTCTTCAAAACATTTATCGGCCCATCCCTCCAGGGAGGAAGGGAAGTGCTAATCTCCCTGATTTACAGAAGAGCAGAGGCACAAAAGCAGAAACTGTACCTGTGCTGCAGAGGAATGCAGTGCCAAAGTGCCCGAAGCATTCGAGGTTTGGGTTACCTAAGAGCTGAAGAGTGCAGCTCATGCAGCAACTGAGCTGTAGTCCTGAGCAAAGTGTCCACGTTAATTAGCACAGTGAACACAGCTGTAATTGCATCAGCCACTTCCCATCCAGAGATTCTGGGAGTTCCCGTATCATACCCTGCTGCAGCCCCTGTTCTGGAGGTGGTGCCGCCAAAGCCATTGCAGATGTGACCCAAATGAGCTTCCCTAAGGTGTCTGTCAAAGGACAGGGCACTGAAGCTGAGTTACTTAAGTACCATGGCTTGTGTCCAACCCTGACATCTTTGTTGGTTGGAGCATGGCATCTGCCCACCAGCACGCCATCATCCATCCCCTAGTACAGCCCAAACACACAGACCACCCAGCCTGGTCTCCTCTGCTCCTGGTCCTGTTCACGCCAAAAGTGTCCCTCAGAGCACCACCACCTCTGCTGAAGCAGTCCCACCTCAGGCCTGTGCTGCAGAGAGGCTGCTTGACGTGCAGTCTGTCTAACGAGACAGCAGTTCAAGGCAGAGGAAGGCATCAAACCAAATTACGCCTGAATTCACGTTCCTAAGAATGTAAAGGAAATGCAGCCAAAATGAACTATACAACCACAGAAAGTTAATGTATGCTCATTTGTATATCAGCCCATTGTCCAGAGGACTCTCCGTTTCCTCTCGGGCTCTATAATGAATAGACCTATAAGAGAATGTTATGGTGGCAGAGATTTCTCTTTTCCTTCTATTTAACTTTGAACAATATAGAATCAAAACAAAAAGGCAGCCTTTCAAAGGCTGGCAGTACAATACACACTGAAGGACATCACTTCGACTGTTAAGTGAAAGAGCTCACGAGAGACCTTTGCCCTGTGTAGGCAGAGAATTCCTCCCAGTTCCTTAATGAAATACACTGCAAGGAGATCAGCACCTGAGATACCCTCCTTAGATCCCACCACACCCACGTGTGCCACTGCTTTGCTTTCACTGCTAGCAGATGTCAAGACCACAACTGAGATAAGCAGAAAGATTTTAAAACAAGATGTCTGAAGGAATTAGGTTGCTCTGTGCTCTCCTAATGATGCTCTTTAACCCCTTTTACTGTCTCTTTTTAAGTCTTTTAAGTCCTTAAATTTAAGGAGCCTGTGCAGGGTAACATCAGACAAGACCAGATATGCTGGTCAGTCTGGGAATTAAAGAATCAGCAGCCTGAAGCTATGGCTCTGCAAAGCATTAGCTCCTCGATTCATCCAGGTGAAGTGTTTATCCTGAGCCAGGGTGGTGATGGTTTTAACGATGCCAATATTAACTATCATTGCTGCTCCAAGGACGCAACAGAAATGCATAGAAAGAGTTTAACCACTATATCAGAAAAGCCCAGAACCTGCAATAGCAATCCCAGCATCGTAGAATAAAGCCTTCAGTATTTCCCTCATACATATTGTAAAGCACTGGGCTCTGGATTTTAGATCACACTTGGCCTTTTGTTCAAGAAAAGAGCTAGTTCATCACTAAAGTGATTTCCACCTTATCCATCACAAAGTGAGGTATGACCCGGGAAAGAAGCAGCCACCTGAGGAGAAGGGGTAGCGACAGCACCACCTCTGTGTGAATGCACATCCCTCTGACCCCTCCTGCACAAGGAGAAAATCTTCAGTGGGTTTTTATTTGATGCAGCAAACCAGCCCCTAAAGGACACTCTGCAGTACTGCACAGGCAGTGAGAGCTGCCCAAGGCACTTGCAGACCCCGGACAGAATAGTTGTGTTTACTAAAGGATCTGGTTTACACTGGTAAGAGATTCACACCGTCACCTTTGTATCTTCTGTTTCTGGCCAAACTGATTCTACCCAGTCACTGACCTTACAATGATCATTCCTGTGTTCCCAGGCAATAGCAGCCAGTTTCTGAAAAATACCTTTATCTTTTTAATGTAAACTATCGTGAAAACCTTATCAATTAACTCGGAAAGATCTTGAGTCCAAAATTTTTAGGTCAAGTGGTCAGACTGTGGGAGGTCCCGGGCACAGACAGACAGAAGGGGAGAGTGTCAAAGTTGCATTGTTCAATGCCAGACACAAATCCTTGGGGCATTTAAAAGTCTCTGTTAATGTTTTAAAGTACAGGGATGCTGCGGTATTGTACAGTGGAAGAGCAAATAGCCTTGAACAGCAGCCATGCAAGCTCTACTCCATGGAAATAAAAACTAGCTCCATTTTAGCTTTACCATTAATCCCACTTTGAGCACAGAATTCTCAGCTTTACGGCCCTGATTTTCTCAAAAGTGCCGGCCAGGTTTGGCAAGTGAAAATGGAGATTTATACCCAGACAAAACTATCTCCTTTCCTCTTCTTTTGTCCTTCTGCCAGAAACCCTCCAGAAGGCTGAAGATACTGTCCTGAAGAATGTTAAACCCAATTGTGCACACGATCTTGGGATGGGAAAAAGGAGAACCTTTCTCTTGGGAGCGTTAGTCTGCGCTTGTAGACTCGTGGGATGTCGCAGTGCCTGTTGTGGCTGCCTGCCCTGGATGATATTGTATACCATGCTCTGACATGCTGGATAGTACATTAGGAAAAGAAGGTTAGTCATTTAATGTTAATGTTATGCACAGAATTCAACAGAGATCAGCTTCAGTAACCAGAAGGCGGCACACTTCTTCATGAGTTATTGAATTAAATTAATAATGGCATTTCTTCATGTAGATTTGAACACTATGTTTCAAATGCAAAGTAAACAACAACAACAAAAAGGCAAAGTACACAGCTAATTTAGACCAAATGTTTTTAACCTTGGTGTAAAGTTCAACCTTTGGCATAGGCTGCTCAGCAGCCTGCTGTCTCCTTGAATTCACCTCGCCCAGACAGTTCCTTCATCCCAGGAGTCATCCCTGACTGAGTCTTTGTTTTGACCTGCACTTCTCTTTCATTAGGACAAGGTGATATTGCCCAAATTGACCCAGAGCATGAAGCTACCCATGTTTATTTGACTTGGTGGGAAAGCCATGAGAAAACAATCCAAATGTGAGCACAGCCTAGAAACCCCAGAGCAATTCCAAACCAGTAAATGCACCACACCAAAGGCTTGGGTTTATCTGCTTTCTGGACGAAGTCAAAACCTGATGGATCAGTGGATTAAGTAATAAAACTGTTAACGGGATCATTAGTGGCTTCACGGTAACAACCGGCCCTTACTTTCCCAGAGACTCATGGTGTCATTGTATTTGGAAAAGTCATCGCTGAGTGGGATGATGAGCTGTGAGAAACGCAGGGCTCTTTCAGAGTGAGATGGGCCAACTCCATTGAGATCGCAGCCAGAGGAGGCTCTGCCCCGGGGAATCCCTCCTCATCGCTGGGTTCATGCTGACAAAGGCTCGCGAGGATTAATTACTCTCTCTGGTAATTCCTATTGGGCCAAACCCTGTTCTCTTGCTTTAGCTGTTTGCTCCATCCTTACTCAATAGAAAATTTGCCAAGGCTGAAGGAAAGTTGTTTTAAGCATGAGAGCCTCCAGGAGGCTTAGCAGAGTGGGATCCTCAAAGCCAAAATAAATGTGAAGTGAGAGCGGACGCTGGAGCGCTCAGGAGCAGCAGCAGGGGCTGCGGGGCTGCCTCATGCGACTGGGGGTTGCTGCAGTCTCGGTGCAGGGGCCACACACCGGCTTTCCTCCATCGTAGAAAGGCTGAGCAGGTTGCTTTGCTTTCTCACAGTGAATTTTCCCACCCAAACCAAATCAGGATTTTCCGTCAAGGTCAGTAAAACCTCTACATTTCTAAACCATGCAGTGAGAGAGCAGCTTTCAGCCAGTTCTTTCCTCACTCAGATTCTACCAAAAAAACCCCAACCCCAGTATAAACAACCGTAATAAAATAAATGTTCTTGGTCATGCAAAGGCAGATTCAAAGATAGGCTATTGTCTTCAGCCAAGCTACAGCTTTAAACCTGTGTAACTGAGAGCAAAGCTTGTCCCAAGTGCTCAAACATGAAATGAGACTAATCCAGACATCATCCATTTGTAGAGGAAAAAAAAAGGTGGCAGGCCAAAAGGTTAGCCAATTCTCTCTGCTTCACACCATGTAACGGCTTACACTGTGCTTAAAAGGTTCTCAGGGTGACATCATTGTTTAGATTCACTTGAATCATCCTTTAATTGTACCAGTACAAAACCCTTTTAACTGGCCAAATTTGCTGTTTAGCTCTGTCCTGCCGAGTAAGAGCTGATACAACTTCCTCACCTCCAGCACATCCAAAAGCAGAGCTGGGGGAAACATTTCTCCCCACACCTGGGCTCTGCGTTATTATTACTCCTGATACTCCTCATGGGCTAAGGAGCGAAGTAGTACCTACACTTTTAAGCAGTGGATGCCTCTGAAGTCCCTTCTCTTTGCCAATTAGCAATGACAGCATTAATTCAGGAGTGAATCAGCAGTGATTGGAGCGGGTACCCTTCCCTGAGCGGAGGTGGGGGACGTACCTAGTGACCCAGTGCCGGACAACACGGCACCTGGGGGATTTATTTTGCTGCAAGTAAAGACAGAGACCTTGAGGTTTGCAACTGATAATCCATAGTGCTTTACTTCCCTCCTTTCAAACAGTCTTGCATGCGCCTTCCTGTTAAGGGTTCTGGGCAATCTCTTCCAACAGCCGTTTCCTGTATGAAGGCGTATTGTAATTAGCATTGCCCACAAGAAGGGCTTCCAAAAGCTACTGTGTGGGCATGTGTTACGGCCCCTCGGGGAGCCAGCTTCAGGCAGCTGGAAGAACAAGTGAAGAAGCAGAGGGGAAAAAAACACATTTTATAACTCCGGGAGGACACGCTGTCATAGGCATCTGCACATGAAAGGTCTGAAACACCGACCCCTGAGCAACCCAGCCCAAAAGCTGGGGAAGTCCAGGGTCAGTATCAGTTTTCAGGGATGATCCCTATGGCCACAAAAGGCCAAATTGAGCCCTTCTCAGTAGCTGTGAGGGAATCGAGGATGAGAACTGGGATTCTGGGAAGGCCCACACTCACATCACCCACTGCAGGCTTCTGGGGACAGGAACAAAATTGCTTTAACTCCTCAATTATTGTATTCAGCACTGATTTCAGTTAATAAGGTATGAGTTAATGGCAAACCAGATGAACACTTTACAGATTAGTTGTTGCCATGTGTTTCTGTGGAGTATCCCAGTGAACAGACCCATTTTACTCCCAGCTCGAGAGGAACAGGCGAAGTAGCTCGATGGTGGTCAATGCTTTTCCTGCAAACTCACCTTAGTGTATCTGAAGGGAAGCATTTAAGGTGTGCGAGTTCTGAGCTGCGGGCTCTCAGGAAGCAAACATTTTGGCTGAGGTGTTTTACATGCATGGAGATTTTGTGGAAAAAAAAATAAAAAATGGAACAGGTAATGACTAGGTCAAGCTTCCTTGACCCTCAAATCAAGAACAATCCCAGCAGGGCTGAAAACTCCCCTCTCTACTTCCTTGGCAATCATGTTCCCACAGTTCAGAAAAACACAGGAAGATCTAAGGAAACCTATGTGGAAATGCAGAAGACAAAAGCAAGTGATCTGAAAATAGAAGGCCGGTCCCTATATTTCCTTTACATTCTGGGCCTGAGTTTAGTTTTTGGCTGAATTTTGAAGTCTTGGGGACCATATGCTTTTGCCATTCCCTGCAGGGCACAAAGGAAAACTGGCTTGTTCAGCTTTTCATCATTCGAAGGCTTAGACGAGGTTCTTTCCTTCTTGCTCAGTAATTTCAAGGACTCAGTGCTAAAGTCTGCGCTGCCTAGAGCTGCAAGAGACGCCCTGAACCCCGGTTACACACACCCCATGCACTCGCTTTGGCTTCTCCTGCATCTCTAGATATTGGGGAGGGAGCCTTGCAAACATTGCTTCTTGTAAAATTGAGTTCAGCAGGAACACTCAGTGCATCTGCTTGCAGAAAACAAGAGATTCAGCTGCAGGTCACAGGCAGTCCCACTTTGTCTTGCCAAAATCTCTGCACCAGGCACAATTGTAGAAGCAAACTTCATTTTGGTAGAGGGAGGGGAGACTGTGCAGTCTCCCGTTATGGAAATGCCGAGAGATTCCTCTTGGCTTTTTCTAATGTAACAATTCAAGGAATCCTGAGCCCTGAGGGGAGTTTAGGAGATATCCAGGAAAGAGGGGGAGAAGAGGAGAGGGGTGTGGGATGTAGTGAGGACAAAAAGTATGTGCTGTAAAGAGCGGCCAATCCAAGGACTGGGAGGTGTGGGTATGGGACTGCCTCAAAAGCAATCCGCAGCCTGACTCTCTGTCTGTTGGGGTGCATGGCTGTATTCATGGAATCAGGGAATTGTCAGAGTTGGAAGGGACCTCTAGAGCTCACCCAGTCCCACTCCCCAGCTAAAGTAGGGGTGCCCAGAGCACATCACTCAGGACGGCATCCAGGCAGGGCTTGAGGGTCTGCAGAGAAGGGGACTCCACACTCTCCCTGGGCAGCCTCTGACAGGGGTCTGCCACCCTCACCCCAAAGAAGTTTTTCCTCATATTTGAATGGAACTTTCTGTGTTCAGCTTGTGCCCATTGCCCCTCGTCCTGTCACTGGGAACCACTGAGAAAGAGTCCTGCTCCATCCTCCTTCAACCCACCCTTCAGATCCTTGTGAGCATTAATAAGGTCTCCCCTCAGCCTTCTCTTCTCCAGGCTAAAGAGTCCCATCTCTCTCAGCCTGAGAGACTGTTAGGAGCAGCCTAATACCAAAGTTACCAACATTAGCACAGGGCAGTAGCTCAGCTGCGCTCGGTGTGTGAAGTCGCTGCTTATATTTCCAAAGCTTTTGAAAGCACAGAGCTTAGAGAGCCACTCGGGTACACGGAGAGTAACGCCAGGGGTGGCTGTGTGTGCTGCAAGCCCTGTCTCAGCTACAGCAAAGCAAAGCCCCATCGCTCTGGATTCACCTCTGTAAAGCGGGGATGGAACTCGATCCAAGAGATTCTTTCCCATTTTATATTCTAGTTATTGGCGAATGCAAGACACATGATCAGCTTGTAAAAGCAGTTGCAAGATTTGTCTGGTTCAGTTCCAAAATGATGTTAATACCTGGTTTGGGGTGAAGTGGGGGTCCCTCACACGTGTGTTCAGTGCTCGGGCAGCCATCAGTTTTGCTCATCGTGGCCTCATGAGCTCAGGCTCCCCTACCTTCTCTGAACCTTCCTCCTTCCCCACTTGAGACAGCGGCTCACGAACAAGTCTCTAAGGTCACACCTCTCATACAGAAAACCTTGCTTCACATGATTTGTTCTAATCTTGCCTTGTTTCTGATGATTGCAAGCTCTCTGCTGCTACAGTTCTGCTCCCTGGGGCAACCTTCAAGCATGCGCTTATATTAAATGCCATTTCCAGATAATCACCTTGGCTGGTTGATTTTGGCAGCTTCTACTCTTTTCTCTGTGGCCTTAAAAAGGAAAATTACAGAAGTGCCTAACTTGGTGAGGAGACCAGTTCTCTATTACAGACATTTTATGCCAGCTTACTTAGGTAGCCAATTTTTTCTTTGGTGGCTGTGACTGAGTACAGTTGGATGATCTGTCGGAAGGTGAGGACTGGAGGAAGAGAAATGACTTGACAGTCACTGAGAAGCCACCGTGTCCTGTCAGTCATCTGAGCTGCTTTCTGAAGGAAAACCCTAGGGACAGATCTATTTTCTTCCTAGCTGTTGTTTAGATGTTCCAAGAGTCTTTTAATTACTTCCACTTGTAATTCCCATTCCAGTGACATCAGACTGATTTAGAGCAAAAATGGAAGGCGGAGCAAGGCTCATCAGAGGAACTATCAACCTAAGCCTGTGCTGTTCAGTCGGGCTAAGCCTCAGGGTCCTTCTCCTACTCACTCTGAAAGTCACACTCTGCCTCCTGGAAAATTCCTGCCTAGTTTTAAAAAATGCAGGTTGTTGTTGCTGCCCCCAAAACTGCTTTGCAATGTAAACTGAAAGCAGCTTCTTTGTTCGTCCTGTCCTTTGCGGATGATCAAGTCACCCTCGTGCATCTACTTTGCAAATGGCTTTGGAAGCACGAGATGAGATCTGTCTCGGAGTGTGTACTGCACAGGGCAGATTTTCACCCTCCTTCAAACTGCGCTGACAATTTGGAAGATCAACTCACAAAAAATCCAGATCACCTCCCCCTGTCTGTACCCAAGAGCTCTCCTGTGGTGGCTGGAAACCTTTTGCCCTGGTGCACAAACCCACTGGCAGCATAAATATTATATATCCAGCCCAACTTGATATATTACTTCAAACTGAAGCAGATTGAGCTATTGCTTTGTACAAATATTTTGCCATAAAATGAACAACTCAGAGAACACATGAAAGGCCAGAGATAACTCAAATGTGCCTCGTCGCTCTTACTTAGGTTGATAAGTATTAGCAGACCAGTGGGGAAATATGCACAGATAAATATTTTTTAAAAGTTCTATAAGTTCTTCCAACAGAAACCTTCAACAGACAATCTGGTTTGTATTCTCAGTGTTCTTTTGGGTACAATGCTGTTTTTGAAGAAGTTCAGGGAGCATTCAGAAATGCTTTACATTTTTTTCCTTGCCTTAAATGGATGAATTAGTGTAAAGAGATTTCCAGTTGGTTTTGAATGTGGCAGCTTCAGCCAGGAGGCTCATATATCACAATCTTAAAAAAAGGTCTTCTCTGCTTTTTATAACATTTTCCCACAGTAAAGCAAATGTTTAGGAATAGCACCAATTAAGAGAGACATTTTTGGTTTACTAGAACCGATCAACAGCCCAAGTTGTCAGCTCTCCAGTCCTCAACTTCCCAGCCCCGAGTGCATCAGAGACAGGCAGGACCATACCCTTCATCCCTGAGCCCACAGCCCCCTCCCTGGCTACACACAGGGAGCATCCCAGCCGCCAAACCCAGAGGAGTCTGGGCTCCTGACCCTTTTGATTTAGCTACTTGTAACCGGTGTAATTGAAATATTATAGCAAGCTAAAGTGCCCATCCTGGTATACTCAGTTTGTAAAGAGGTTGCAAAATGATACAAACAAGAAGATAATTTCAATCTCAAACTCGGTTCAATTTCAAAGCGATCCATCAGGACCTAATTTTTATTTTTGAATCCTGTTAGTTTTCCAATACTAAATCACTGAAATTACTGAATTTACTACAGTACTTGAAAAACTACTTGGATTGCTCATACATTAAGAACTTTTTGATGATAGTGGCAGGGGGTAAAAGACAATGAATTTTTCATGCAAGGTTTAAGGTGTTGCTAGTGTGGAAAACTCATTACAGATTGTTTTTGAAAGTTTGTTTTTTGTTTTAACTGACCCACTCCTTAGCTAAACCATGCACCAATATCTGCACAATAATTAATGCATCAAAAGTTTTGAGTAGATAGACCTTAACTAGGACTCTTAAGGAGCTGAGCATAAGCTTTGTAATAAACAAAAAGAAACTGGAAATTTAGTGATACTCATAGAACTGTCTCAAGAAATGTAAAGATGCATAAAATATTTTGAAGCTGTGTTCTGTAACATTATTGGGATGATGCTTCCATGGAATCTCCCCCCTGCTAAAGACCTGAAAAATGCCAGATAAAATAGGAGTTCCCTAAAGGAGACCATCCCTTCATCTGGATGAATTTAATGGCTGTGGTTAACCCCTCTCCCCTGGCATCAGTGGCACCTTGCAGCCCGGGCAGAAGGTAAGAAGACAGCGGTTGCCAACTGCTGCTGGAGGAGGAGAGGGCACTCAGGCTGCTTTGCCAGGGCTTGGCACACACTGAGAGAGGGTCCTTTCACTTGGGCACCTGGGAAGTCCTGAGTGGGGAGGTGTCCCTCAGCCACCTCGGCCCTCACACAGCACCTCAGGTACCCAGTGTCTTTCACGGCTGTAAAATCTTCCATCTGCATTGCAGATGAAATTGTTTTCATTTCAATCAGAATCAAGAGGCTTCAGCGCAACTCTGCCTAATTTTCACAGAATCACAGAATGCTCTGGGGTTGGAAGGGACCTCTGGAGATCATCTTGTCCAACTACCCAAGTAAAGCAGGGTCACCCAGAGCAGATTGCACAGTATGGCATCCAGGTGGGTTTGGAATATCTCCAGAGATGGAGACTCCACACCTTCTCTCCCTGTTCCAGGCTCTGCCACCCTCACAGAAAAGAAGGTTTTTGACCCAAGAGGTCCCAGAGAAGGTTTAACCTACAGCCTGCAGAATAGATGCCTCTAGTGCCTTGGGAGGTCAAACAGAGTTTCATTGAAGTCATTGCTGGAGGTGAACTTTGAGGGAAAGGTGACTTGAGGAGTTAATACCTCAATAACATCAGTGCTATCAAGAATCCTCCAACTTCCTGACCCTGTTGTGCTTTGGCTTCCAGCCTAATTAGGGCACACAGAGACAGCACTAACATATTGTTTTTTCCTAAGGATGGACAAAGGTCTGACATCCATAATGCTGCTTCCAAATCCATCATCACTCTTTGCCTCCAGGGACAGTTAGTGATGTGCCTGCCTTCCTGTCTTTGCCCCAGGACGTGGCCATTGCCTTCTCTCTGCCTTCCCTCTGCCTTCTCTCTGCCTAGTGCTGATGGGAAAGGGAATCTGGACCAAATCCCAAAGTTATTAGGACTAAAATTATTAGGCCTTATTGGCCTGACACTAGCCAAATTATCAAGGACTTACTGATAAGAAAGGACCCAAGTCAGCCCTGAAATGTGGGTGGCATCTCTAGCCATGCTTTTCACCCACCTCCTCAGTAATAATTTTCTGTTTCATCCTGGAGCCTCGGGAACACTTGTGGCAAGAGGGGCTTTCTCCCCCCTGCCAAAGACTTGGCATTATCTCTCTCTGCCCCATCCAGGTCTGCGGGGATTTATGCCTTTGTGGAAATGGCACTGGATTTCTGGTCATGTGCCTTCTGCAGGCAGCTTTTCCTGAGTATTCAGCCCTTAAAAACTAAGGCAGCCTGCAGCTGGCTGCTCACACACGTGTCAGCCAGATGGAGCAGAGCACAGGAATTCTCCGAGGGCTGTCTGAGCTTCCCTGTGCCCCAGGTGCAGCTCAAGGTGTGGCTTCTGGTGTCCAGCATGACTGCCTTCTCCAGGGTTAACTGGGACACTGCTGGGGCCACCAGGGTTTCTGTGGTGGAGGGAAGGGCTCCTTTTCACCTGTAAGCTTTGCTGCTTCAGGTTTTCTTGGGAAAAGCTGGACAAACCCTTTGGAGCACAATCTCAGGCTGTTTCAGCCTGGAGAAGAGAAGGCTCTGGGGAGACCTTACTGTGGCCGGTCTGTACTTAAAGAAAGATGGGGACAAACTTTTGAGCAGGGCCTGTTATGATAGGACAAGGGGTAATGGTTTTAAACTAAAAGAGGGTAGATTAAGACTAGATAGAAGGAGGGAATTTTTTACATGGAGGGTGGTGAAACACTGGTGCAGGTTGCCCAGAGAGGTGGTGGATGCCCCCATCCCTGGAAACATTCAAGGTCAGGTTGGATGGGGCTTTCAGCAACTGGATCTCATTGAAGATGTCCCTGCTCATAGCAGTGGGGGGGGGAAAGGGGAGTTTGAGCTAAATGGGCTTTAAAGGTCCCTTCCAACCCAAAGCATGCTGTGATGCTGTAATTCCATTTATTCACTGAGGGGAAGGTGCTGCAAGGGGGTATGTGGGACACGCTGGGGCTAGTCCTTGCTGATCAGTTCCTGGCTGCAGCAGGAATACTGAATCACAGAATCACAGAATCTCAGGGATTGGAAGGGACCTTGAAAGCTCATCCAGTCCAATCCCTCTGCCAGAGCAGGAACACCCAGAGCAGGTCACACAGGAACGTGTCCAGGTGGGTTTGGAATGTCTCCAGAGATGGAGACTCCACAACCTCTCTGGGCAGCCCCTTCCAGTGTTCCCTCACCCTCACTGGGAAGAAGTTTTTCCTCATATTTAAGTGGAACCTCTTATGTTCCAGCTTGCCCCTTGTCCTGTCATTGCCTGTCACTGAGAAGAGCCTGGCTCCATCCTCCTGATACTCACCCTTTCCATATTTATAAACATTAATACCTTAAATCTGACCGAATCCGAGAAAATCAAGGTCAGGGATGCTGCACGGGATTTTCCAGAAGCTACCCTCTGGCTGTCAAGCCACAAACAGGTTACGATATGCTAAAGAAATCCGGCGAAATCCTGATGTTTAACGACATCATGAAGATCGCGGAGAAAACAGCAGCTTGGGTCGGCGGGGAGGGGGGGCGGGGGGCGCGGAGAGCCG
>VXBJ01004003.1:117087-156482 GCA_013400055.1 Nycticryphes semicollaris | reverse complement strand
TAGACGGCCAGGGCAGCGCTCGCCCTGGGGACCATCGCTGGTGCCTTTGGTGGTGGTGGTGGTGGTGGTTTGGGGAGATGACAGCTATATCCTTTGCCGGGAGAGAAGTCCAGAAAACGGGACGAGTTTTCTTCCCAGCAAGAAGTTTCTGAGAGCCGGAGGGAGGGAGGGGAAGAAGGAGGCACAGAAAAGAAATTCCCACTTGTTGATTCCAGTTAAATTGTTCTTTCCATTCACCGCTTCATCCTTGGGCTGCGGATTTTGGTTGCCTTCTTTTCTTCTCGAGGTGCTTTTATTTTTATTTTTTTTTTCTCCTCTCCTCCTCCCTCCAACCCCCCTCCTTTCCACAATAACTTTATTCCTCTTTCCCCCCCTAATTAACGGAGTGCCGGGGGAGGGAAGGTTAGGAGAAGGCTTCCCAGCCCGCCTGGGTGGTGTGAAGTAACTCAGGGAGTTAAAAAGCAGAGCGAAACACCAGAAAAGTTTGGCAAAAAGTTTCCTGCAGTCAGTGAGTCGCTGCTCCGAGCTGTCCTTTCGCCTGGAGTTTGGGATAAGGCGGCCGAACTGAAAAGCCTTTTAGATGTATTTATCCAGGGAGGTGCAGGTGCTGCAGAGATCGGGGAGGGAGAAGGAATCTCTCAGCTCCAAGGAGTTTTGCGAGGCAGGACGAGAGGGAGCTTCCAGGTCCCCCCAGCCTGGCTACCTGCCGGGGGACACGCCGGGACGGGCAGCGAGCAGGCAGTGGGGTTTGGGCATGGCCAGAGCCTGCCTTAGGGGGTTCTCTCTCCCTTTTCCCCCACCCCTCTGGGTTTGGTTGGCTTTCACTGGGAAGTTTGATGCGAGCCCGAGATTCTTTATAGGGACAGGAAAAAAAAAAAAAGGAGGAAGGAGAGACGTCACCAGCCGAGGCAAGGGGACTTCACTCCCTCTCCCTCCCTCCCTGTCATTTCACAGAGCTCCTGGATTTCCTGTTGCTGCTGCCGCCGCCTGAGATGGGGCGAAGAAACGAGCCGACTTGTCCCCCGCTGCCTGCCAGCATCGCCTGTCCCTACAAAGCCGGAGCTGAGTGAGCATCAGGTGGCAACATCTCCCCCCAGTCCTGCCCTGCTTCCCCCAAAGGCAGACAGGGTGACAGCACCACCCCCACCCACCCCCCGCCAGGCTCTGGGCTCTCAGGGCTCCAGGAGATGGGGAAGGGACACCTCCTGAGAAGCAGCCTCCCTTGCAGGAGGGCTGTCTTTGCCCCCCTCCCCCTGGTTATTTAGCAGTTTGGGGTTCTCTTTGCTCTGCTCAGTGTATCCTGCTGGAATGCCACCTCCCTGCCCTGCTGCCTCCCTTCCTGTGGCAGCCACCCACTTGCTCTTGGGTCCCGGAGAAAGTTTCTTGCTTGATTAGGATATTTCACGCGACCCTCCTGGAGTTATTATTTGTAGAGTGCAGCTGCCCCCTGATCGCTCATGGCTTTCTCGTAGCAGCTGCTTCTGTGTCACCTGAGCATTATCTCCAGGCTCTTGGGTGTAGACAGATCCACCCACACGTTGAGGCTTCCAGCCTCTCCGCTTGCCTTTGCCCTTGCTGTGCCAGGCAGGATTTCACCAGGGGCGAGCACTCCCCACTCTGGGGGACAGCGTGGTTTTGGCGGGGGACACGCAGATGTGTCCCCTTTTGCCCCTGCCCTGGGAGAGCACAGTCTTTCCCTGGCTCCTTCAGCCACAAGTGCCTCCTGGACCAGCCCAGCCTCAGCTGCCAGGGTTGGACACTGTCCTTCACTAGTGTCAGGTGCCACAGGAGATGTCCCAGTGTCCCCAAGGGGCACTTCTGCGATGGGGAGGGAGCTGTTCTGTGCTATTGCAATGCACACACCAGTTACACGGCTTTTAACGTCCCCAAACCCCTGCACTGTACTGCTAATAAGGGAGTGGACGAAGCTCTACAGATTGTCATTGCCAGTAATGCCACAAATGAGGGACTGGGGTTAAATGAGCCATTCCAGCCTCACAGTAAAGCGCTGTCATTCCCTGTGGCTGAATGACGAGGTTTGTTTGCATTTTTTGTTACTCTTGCTCAGTTCATCTTGGAAAGAAGAAGAGAAGGATGGCAGGGGCATTAGACCTGGTACTGTGTGTGTCTCAAGGGGCTGAGTGGAACTGAACTGGGATCAGGATATCATGAAGTTTTCCCTGCCTCTTTTTAGTCTACTCTTAAATTCTTAATGCACCAACTGGGACGTGTGCTACGGTCAAATGCCCTAGAGCAAAGTGAGGCGTTGGGGTACAAAGTGGTGCAGTTTGGAGAGTTACACATCCACGTGTTACCCTGCCAGGAAAGGGGGCACTTCAGAAGATCAGTTTTGACGCCTGGAGTAGAAATGTCCCCAGCTGAAACAATAAATTGAACACGGAGCGGCCTCTCCTATTTCCAGGTTTATGAAGAGGAAGCGTCATTTCTCACGCACGATGGTAAATCAGGGACACTTTTCTCAACATCACACGACGTTACCAGTTAATGCCAATTTTCATATCAGCTCACAGATCCTTCTTAAGATGACAAATGCATTTTCTATGCCTAAAATTAATTTCTAGAACGGACAACTTCCTCCAGCTCTGTGTTGCAGTAACCGACTACTAAATAGTCATGGAACAGTAAAGACCAATCTTATAGGAAGCTTAACTGGAGAATGAAAATTCTATGCTAATTATAGAACTGTAGCTTATTTTTGATTTACAGGAAGGTGTTTAAGGATTCTTGGGAGGTTACTGACCAGCTGCTGGCAAGTCATCATCTATTTGTGTAATGCCCCAGGTAATCTTTTCTCTGCTGAGAAACTTAATCAATCTTTTACTTGAGACCAAGTGCTTATAAGTGTGTGTAGTTTCACAAGGAATTTGGTGTGAGAACCTGGCCAAACGGTCCAGGGGATTATTAATAATTCTTTATTTTCTCCCTCCAAATATGCAAAAATCAAAAATACAGTGGTGAGAATGGCAGGTTTTGTTCCTGAGCATCTTCATATGCCTGTAAGCAACCTGCTAGAGCTTTGCCAAGGCAGAGCAGACTTCCCGAACACAGCAGCATGTTCTCTTTGTACAGGTGGGAGGAGTGATTTGATAACTGGACTGGAACCTCTTCATAATAGTACTACTCATTTTGCCCTGACAGTTATTCCATCTGAGGAACTCAAAGCTCTTTACTAATATTAACAAATATCTTCACCTCCCAATGCTCGTGAGAACTGAAGTAGGGCTATAAAAGCCATTTCGTTTCCTAATGAAATGCTTTTAGCTTTCCAAAGGCACCTGGCAGTTGTATCACTATGACTGTAACTAAATAAAATAGCCATAGAAAGGGAGTGCAGCTCGCTGTGTCTGGTGGAAATACAAGATGACTGGGATGGAAAGCAATAACCTGTAAGAATCTGGCCAGAATATCAGGGCCGTGGCCTCATGCACCATGAAGCACTATGTATTTTGTGGGATCAAGGCAGTGTAGTCTGAGACCTGCACAAACTGGAGACTGACCTGAAGAGTTGCCTGGCCATCCCTTGGAGAATCTGCCATCCTTTGTAGCGTTGACCCGACATAGAGGGTTACACGCATCACTCCCCTTTGTCAGCTTGGCAGGGGATGGTACCAGAGGTGGGAACTCCTTCACTTTGTCTTGCTCCTCTCTTGGTGCTCATCGTAAGTAGTTGTGGAAGCACAGCAGAGGGAATGGCTGTTGATCAGAGCAGGGCCTGGGATTGCATCCTCCGCTGCGTGCGGTGTTTAGCCTTAGCCAAAGGTAAAACATATCTAATCTAAATGTAGCTGTCTGAATATGAGGTGTCTAATCTGGGCTTGTAATCTAGGCTGCCTGGCTCAGTGACTGCAGAGTTAGGCTCCCCTGACTCATCCCACCTGTACAAACCTCTGCGTTACAAACCTCCTTTGGCAGGTGACTCTTTCCCTCCCTCAGCAACATGGGGAAGAGACAAGGTTACCCTGTGAGACTAAATTTCAGATGGGTAATTCTGCCCTGTGTCTTCAGGTAGAAGCAGTTTGACGTGGACACAGCTTTTCCTATCAGCTTGAGGGAGATAGCCCTGACCAGAGGCACGTTCTGCAAAACAGAGGTGTTCTCCAAAGCAGCTCATGTCCTTTTAGGTTGGAGAGAGCTGATATTCCCAGATGTGGGCTGTGCTGGCAAGGGCTGGCAGGGGCTTCCAGAGCCGAGCTGTGCCTACAGAAAGAGAAGTGAGCAGAACATTACAATGGATTGAAAGACATTTTCCTGTATTACAGATCTTTGGGAGGAGAGGAGAAGGGTAGTGACCCCCTTTAAGGACAGTGAGTTGTCAGGCCCACAGGTTTTCATTGCAATGTACTGTATTGAGGTCCTTATCATTTTCCTGAGAGGACCCAGAACACTTTTTGGATGGACAGCTTTCCATGTCCTGTAAATTCAAGCTCCCAGAACAGGTGGAGGGAACAGGCAGGACATTGCAAATGTCCCTTGCAGTTTGCTGTGTTGTTCTGGGATAAAACAGCGCATGTCCCGTGAATTCAGCTGTTATTTATGTGATGTATAGGGTGCCTTGGAGGCATATGCTAACCTCCAAGGTGCTGGCTGCTTATGGGTCCCAAAGCCAGTAAACAGGAGTGAAACCATCCCTTCCTAGGGTCCATAGTCCATCCCTAGTCCTGCATCCCCTCGCATCGATGGTAGCATTGCCAACGGTAGCTGCCTTAATCCTGAGGAGAGCTGCAAAGCCAGCGCTGGGTGTGCCTCTCTCCGCAATCTGGTCAGGCTGTCTTTATGTACTCACATCCTCTAGTCTCCTGGGGATCGAAAGACAAGTTAACATTGGCAGCCTGTGAGCAAACAGGGCGGGGAACTTTTTGATGAAATTATTTTTCATTGGAAAATGGCATGTTATCAAAACAGAAACCTTCTGTGGGAAGTCTCAGTTTGGAATAACTTCTGCCAGGGATGCATTTTCTAGGGAAAAAAAGCACCATCCCAGCCTTGCCTGCAACTTGGTGATCTCCTCTGTGTGCAAGGGCTGGTTTCAAGACACGAGCCTGAATTTGGTCAGAAAACTGTAATCTCCCATCTCGGAGGAGTCCTCTGTTCAACAACTCCATTAGACATCCTTTGGCTGTTTCATGCAGCTTCTTGCAGACACATTTGCTTACTTACTCCTTTGTTTTGAAAAAAAAAACAGGAAAAAAGGACTCAAGAAAAGCCCATTTGGCTCAAAACCAGAATGGGAACAAAATGTTTCTCTAGCTGGGAAAAACATTGCCTGCACAGCTTTGTCGAAATACACAGTATTCAACCAGGCGATGCGAAGCCTGAGAGCAGGAGATGTGGGGCCAGCAGAGCCATGGGCACATTTCTAATGACTCCTCTGTGGGATGGAGCTTCAGAGGGAAGGACAGGAAGCACAAGCGGTCATTAACAGACTCTCTGTGCAACTTTCTTCTTTATACAAGAAGAGAAAACAAGACAAAGAAGGGTTTAATGAATCATCCAAAGCCACAAAGCAAAGCTGGAAGAGGCCTGCCAGTCACTTTTAACAACAAAGCAAAAGTATAAGTACTATATTGCAAGCAATTTTGTTTTAGTTTAGAAACTATCAAGAATGAGGAGTTCTCCTCTGGGGTGACCTTTTATCCATCCCTACCTGGCATCCTGGCAGGCTCCGTCCAGTTGGGGTTTGTCCCTGGTTGCGTCCATGGCCATCCCTCTGGCTCTTCCCTCACACAATCCTTCCTGCCCTTCCACTGCTGCAAAAAACGTGGGGACCTGCCTGAACAACTTCTCAAACACGTGTGTTCAGACACCAGAGGAACACAGAACATTTCATCCTTTTGCTGGAAACATGGGAGATTAAAGGATAAAGATTACTTACCTCCCATTACACGGCACTTTGAACTGGAGTCTGTTTTTTTAAGTTTTAACATGGGGGAAATGTGTGATGTTCCATCTCTTTGTGTTTCGTCTCTGAGGTTGTTTTTGAGCACCTCCTTGTAGCTGTTTGACTTGAATCCTTTAGAACCGAGGCTGCCTGGGGAGATCCTTACAGCTTATAAATATCATCTAGGCCTTGGGCCCGTACAGCTCTCAGGAAGAATTAACTGGTTTGGAGCAGTAGACAGACTTCTGAGCCAAGAGTACAAAACAAGAGAAATGTTAAGGGAAATAAATAGCCATCAACAAAAGGAGACAGGCACGGGGTTTGATCAGTATTTTGTTCTGCTAGAGTCTGTGGCAGAAAGACAAAGATATCCACCTAATGAGGAAGAAATTCATGAGCCAGGTTCTATCCGTACACAGCGTTTTGAGGTGCAAAAAATACTCCATCCCGTTGAGGTACCTTCATCCAGATCTTCTCCCTGCAGTGACCTTCCTCAGTCAGAAGCTGGATTTCATGTGAAAGGTTTTCCTTCACCAGAATGTGAACTTCAAAGTGCGAGAAAAATGGGTTTCATCCAGCTGTAGGTCTCAGAGCGAGCGACCAAGAACGCTCCTTTTATTTATTTTTATTTGGACTCTAATTCCCTCTTATTCTTTCTCTCTCCTTGGGGATAAAGCAGGATTTTCTTACCACTAAGGCTGAGAATGAGAAACACGGTTCGTGTCCATGGTCTCTACAGACATTCCCTTTACACTGAAGGCTTCTGCTCATGTCTCCAAAGCATGATTGCCAATTAGAACTGTCTGATTGAAATAAGGTGAGTAGAGGGACAGGAGCCTTAGGAAGAAAAAGCACAGATAGGCCTTGGCCACAGCAAGACAGAAAAACACTAGAGAATCCAGAGCACTCACATTAATTAAGGCACTAGCCACATCCATCACAAAAGTGCTAGGCTTAACTCAACCCATATCACAAGGCTGGAATCCTATACCGTGAGCTTTTTAACTTGGTATTGGAGGGGCACCATGCCCCAGTTTATCATTTAAGTCTTGACATGTATTGATGCTTAGTCCAAAGATTTTTAAAAACCATGTTATAAGTGTTACAGCCCACTCCAGCCTTCTCCTCCCCACGTTGCCTTGTGCAAATGCGGGGGGAGTTTTGGTTCTGCCTGGACCAGCCTATTTTCTCACCCTGTTTACTACCTTTTAGTGATTTCAGTAACCATAGAGCAGCTTCTGGAGCAATGTCAGATGTTCCCTTCAGGGAGGCCAGTGAGGAGAGGCTAGGACAGGCCCAGCTGTCCCACTCGCCAGGAAGGCCATCCAGCAAAGCTGCACAATCCATCTGGGGGACAAGGAGCAACGGGTACAAACTGGAACATAGGAGGTCCCAATCAAATATGAGGAAAAACTTCTTTCCAGTGAGGGTGGCAGAACCCTGGATCAGTCTATCCAGGGAGGTCATGGAATCCCCTTCCCTGATGGTTTTCAAGCCCTGCCTGGATGCAGTCCTGAGTGATGTGCTCTGGGCAACCCAGCTTTGGCAGGGGAGTTGGACTAGATGATCTCTAAAGATCCTTTCCAGCTCTGAAATTCCATGATTCTGTGATCTGTCAGCTGGAGAGCCCATGATAGTCTTGCACTGAAGTGTCATTAATCATGACGCTATTTTTTCTTCCTCTTGCATATGCTAAAAGAATATGCTCAGCTCTCTTTTCACTGAGCTGCCATCTTTCTGTGAGATTTCACAAGGAAATGCTTCTTGTCTCCATAGGACAAGCACTGAGATTATGGCTGGTTACACTAGCTCCAAAGTAAACCAGAGAGAGCTACATGACTCAGTGCAGCCAAGCCTAAGAGGCAAAAATAGCAGGCTGGTGTGCTGAGATGATGGAGGGAATCAAAGAGACACTGTCTACCAAAATTAAAATGTCTGCAAATGAGCTTTCAGCCAATGCAGAGCCAAAAGAAATGTTTCTTCCATGGACTTATTTAGTTTTGAAATCTGAAAGGAAGCAGTTGCTAAAGACAAATGGACATTGTGCTGGAGGTTTTAGAAACGAGACGTGGTGGCACAAAGACACTGATAGTGAAACTGCCATCACTGATCTTCATTGTCCAAGCCAAGAGGGACTGAATAAGCTTGAACTAAAGCCAACAGAAGTGAATACAAGTGAATGGGAAGATTCCCACTGCCTTTAATGAGTTTTGGCTCTGAACCTAGATGAAGAAACCTAACTAGCAATGAACAAACTAGATTCTAAAAATGCTTTCACCTTTAGCAGAACAGAGTGGTATTAGTAAAATAACAAAGGGAATCTGTTTACGATGCAGGTTTTTTTCAAGGTGGCCGTGTCCCACTTTGAATAAAAAATCTGAGCTTCACGTGTTGTGCTTGCATAGGTCAGCAGCAGCCACCAGGCTGGAATCTTAAAGCAGAAGACCAAAACTTCTCCTGGTTCCCCTAATGGAAAGCCTCTCCTCCACCAGCCAAACTGCCTGGAAAGGATGAGGTGTCACACTGAAGAGGACGGAGGGCAACTATGAACAGCCACGAGTATAAACACAAAGCACTTCAAGAAAATGAAGCACTTGCTTCAAGGCTGTGATGTGCCCTTCTTATGATAGAAGGACCTGGTACAGCCCTGGGGCACTGCAAAAACAAGACTCATTTGCACAATTATTTGTAAAATTAAGGAAGATGGTGCAGAGAGAGAGCTTACAGGAGGATAGTGGGACTCTTTCATATCTCTCTGTCCAGTTCCTGCTCACCCCAGGGAGTGGGTGTTGAAGGAACACAGAAAGAAATATTTCATATTCATTCATCCTCTATGCTTCGAATAGAATCCAACCTTAGGAGACCATGATGGCTTTTGCAGGCGGGCAGACTTGGATGTAAGAGTCTTTCTCAGCAAGGTCACCGAGTGAGTCAGCACAGGGCCAGGAATAGCGCTCAGGACCAGCACGTCTGGGTGACTGTGTGGAGCTGGAGACAACAGGCTCTCCTTTGTCTCCTGGCAGTCACCGCCCCGGCCGGGGAGTCCTGCTCAGCCCCTTGTTTCAGCGCAGTCCGTGCCATGAGTTTCAGAGATAAAGTAGCTTCTTGGATGCTATTTCCTGGGGGAAAAAACCCAAAAAACAACTAGCAAGACCTTGCCGCTCTCAGCGACTGCATTTTGCCTGTAAATGAAGTCAGATGTGTTCTTCCTGTGCGCTGCTCTTCCTTCTCCAAGTTTCTCCATTAGCAGTCTCTTAAACTCAGTGGGATGTCAGGCTTTAGATGGGAGGAATGATCGAGTTGTCAGGGCATTAGCTTCCAGTTTATAGCATTTTCCAAACTGCTTCTCCGCTAAAGCCTACCTGTATGTTCCTGGAAACGCCACGTCATCTCCCCATCCTTCCATTCCTCACCTGTGAAGCTGGGTTATGTGTACATCCCAAAGACACAGAGCTCTCATAAAAGTTGTGCTCCAGACTCTGCAGTACCACCAGGTACTGAGTACCATAGTTGCCCTGAAGAAGGAGTCTCAGCCTGGCAAGATACTAGATTCATTTGCAAGTTGAGAATATGCTTTGGGCTTAAATGGGAGAAGGATATCACTAGAGTCTCCTGTGGTGCCATGGCATGGGGATGAGACTGACTGGTCCTGGCAGGATAAACTGACACTGTGGCACAACAAAGCCTGCACCCCATGGCAGGTGACTTCTGCTTGTTCTTGCTCATATTCAGTAATGGGGGAAGCTCAGAAGTGCAAAAATCTATGCTGCTCCTTCTTTTTAAAAAAAGCCAAAACTTTGTGGTTTTTGGAGGCCAGGTACCTGCCATCTCATGGACTGTTTACTAAGATTTAAAGAACAAAGCAGTTATTTTTTAAAAGCCTTAATATCCCTAGCAATGCCACAAGGCTCTTTTGTACAGAGGTTCTTTGTCCTTTGGGCATCATGAAGAATGAAAAATACTGCAGGGATTTGGTACACTAAGCAACAGGGGTGGGAATAGCAGGGGCTTTCAACAGGACAAGCAAGGATTTAAAATCAGCAAGGTGGGCTCTGAAGACTGACTTGTGCATTTCTCATCCCTGTTTCTCTTCCTTATCATTTCTTTCTGTAAATATTTGTCTTAATGTCTTGGCTGGTGTGTTTAGCAATTGGGGTCAAGATCTCTAATCACAGCAACCGTTTTAGTTGTGTGTAAGGCAGCACTTTCTTCAGATGAGGGTTGGAAGTCACAAGCCTCTTTTAAAAACACAACCGAGACATGAAACGGCTGCTCAATCTTTCTTCTCTTGGCTTTAAGCTCCTTGAGCCAGGATTGCTCCGTTTCTCCACACAGCGTGGAATCTATACCAACTGCTGGAGAAATCACCATCTGCAGCTACCTCCACGTTTGCTCTGAAGCGGGGTGTCTCTTGGCAATCAGAGGTTTGTGGTGACAGGAGGTAACAGAATACTTTCTCTTTTTTTTCCAGAGTCCAAGGGCATCCTCAGATTTATTGCTACTGGCTTCATCCAAGATGGGAGCGCTTGCGTGAAGGCAGGTTGTGCCGGGGCAGCGACACTGCGCAGAGGAGCTCGCCTGGGAGGCTGTGGCCATTTCACAGGTAGGGACCAAAGGAGAGCTCCGCTGGGACTGCTTTGGGTTTGCCTCAGTCCTAGGCTCAGATATCAAACAAAAAAAGGGACCAAATCTCTCAAATAATGTTGGAAAAGAGGGGAGGAATTGCACTTCTCTCTGTCCACACAGTGTGTCACCCTTACTCCATGCCATTGTGCACTCATATTACATTCCTACGGGATCATAAATGTCTTTTAAAGGAGAAAACTTCATTGACTTACTCACAGTCCATAAACTGACACTGTGCAGGTGAAATGGGGTTTTTACTGGTGACATCTTTACCCTGCAGAAGGATTTAACTGGCAGCTGCTTTTGAAGGAAGAGGCAGCCTTGGGAAATGAGCCACTGAGGTCTCCTGCCAGCTCCAATGGGGGGATGGAGGTGTTGCAAGGCCAAGAACTGCCTCTTCCTTCCCAGCATTACTCCAGAGCGCTAAGGAAAGCAGTTGTCCTTTCAGTCTTTCCTTCAGGATTCATAATGGAGCTTCCTATTTCTACCTGCCAAATGCTGCTGGTTGGAGCCAACAGGCACAAACTACCAACACAGACAGCAGAGCCTCTTGAGAAAGATGTGACTGTTGCTTTCACACCAGCCAAAGACAAAAAGGCTTTCCAACTCTTCTTTCTCCTGCAGCTCCCCATGGCTTCAGATCTCCCGCTCAGCTGTCCTGCATCTCATTCAGCCACACCATTTTGTCTTCCTGCAATGATGCATGATGAAGCCCTTCATGTCCTCCCAGCTCTTTTCAAGTCATGCTGGCCTCTCACAGCCACCCTTCTGCTCCCCCTTTGTCACCAGCCTGTGCAGCCCATCAGCTCCTCTGCTGCTCTCCTGCTTCAGCATGGTCCTGACCTCTCTTTGCAGCCTGTCCTACCCTGTCAGCCTTCCTCATGATGTTACAGGTAGTGCTGTACTTTCACCCTCCTTACTTGTTTGGACAGTTATGCTGCATGTTGACATTGTCAAGGTCAGGTTGGACGGGGATTTGGTCAGTGTGGTCTAGTGCGAGGTGTCCCTGCCAATGGCAGGGGAGTAGGAACTGGATGATCTTCAAGGTTGCTTCCAACCCAAACCATTCTGTGATTCTGTGATTCTATGATTCTATAACTATGTCCATGCCTAGTTACTGTGCTGTCCCAGACAGTGCCAATATTGCTCTGTGCCCCTTGGGTTTTGTCGCAAGCAGACGAAAGCCATTGCATTATTCTGTATTTGACTCGTCCTACAACACCCTGCCCCGGGGAGGAGCAGGTCTGGCCCAGGGCAAACTGGAGGGAACCTACTTGTTTTGATAATATCACTCCCACTTTCCTTGATGAGGTAGTGATGATAGTTTGTGTGGAAAGAAGCGAGGTGCAGGATTTGAAAATTGCAAGGTGTGTCCTTTCCAAGGAAAGATGTCATTGTATGGGAGGTGTACCTGCGGGGGTAGGATTTCATACATCTTTCTATTCCCCAGCTACATTAGCTAATTTATTACTCCAGCAGCTTTTTGTTAATCTGCTAGAGGTACACTGCAGTGGCCTCAGAAAATGCAGCACTTCCAGTGGGACTATTTGAGGAGTAAGGGACTATTCAAAATGCATAAAGGTAGCAAAATATGGCAGATGGAAACTGATACAGAGATGTAACAAAGAGCATTTCAGAAGGTACTTTCTGCCAATTTTATGCACTCTATTAAAATTTAATAAGCATGAAACCACCAAGGTTCTGTAGAAATCTAACACTATCATACAAATTGTTTAAAAATATATAAGCTGCATCTTCTTTTAGTGTCTATTGGCAAAATCAGTAGAGCTATGCTGATACACAGCGTCTGTCTTTCTGTGCCATATAATTGAGTAACAAATGATTTGTCTGCCATAGATTGCTGGAGTGTGGTCACAAACTGTAGACTGAAATTATTAGCCTGTATTACAGCATATAGCATTCTTCAAGAAGAGTTTTTCCTTTAGTCCAATGGACATCAAAATAATTCTACAGCATAATCATTGAATAATAGCATCCTCCCAGTTCATCCTCCTGGCCCTGGAAACCCAAGCTGAAGTTTAGATGTCCCTTTGACAAGTAATATCATGACATTCATACAGCTCTGATATTAACTCAATTCTGTGTGATTTGACTGCTCTTTGTCCTCTTCCTTAAGTCAAGAAAGCAATGCCCCCGAATGACAAGGAAAACCATCCCAGGGTCAGCTGCTAATACTTGCTTTTTGCCATCCAGTTTGGCAGTAGCTTATTACCAGTGTTGGCCTGGAAAGCAACGCGATTTTGCAATGGTTTGCAGTGTTATGTTAACTATTTACTGCTTCAGTCTCATAGCAGTGTTCATGTCCCTCCTCCACCCCTGCCAGAGAAAAAGCAAGATAGGGACAATTATCTAGAAAAGGAAAGAAATGGATCTCATTTTAATAGTGAGTAGCCACTGAACACTTCCCTTCCCCTGGGTGAGTACCTTGGCTTCCTCCTTCCCAGGGGCCACATCCCTCTAGCAACTATGGTAGTTGCTTACACTGAAAAGTTGTGTTATTCAATTACAGTTCCAGCTTCCTTTAATGCAATTTAGCAGCTGGAAATCAGGAGGAGAGCCAACAGCATGGGAGCAGCCAGCTCCCTGTGCTCTTCCAGCAGCCGGACCACACTCTGTAGCGTGGGGCTGCTGCCTTTGCTGAGTGGCAAAGCAGCAAATCTTTCCTTTGGAGGCCAATATTCCTTTTGTTTTCTACCCAGGGCAGGGAAGAGAGGCAGGTTTAAGACTTGTGGGCTGCTTGCCTGCTTGCAGCGAGGCAGCACATATCTAAGGATGCTCACAAGAAATAAGACTCAGTTGGGAACAGCACAAAGGAATAGGTGAGGGAGAAGCAGCTCCCTGTGATGTATTGCATCTAGCAGAGAAACATTTAAGGACATAAGACCATCCATAGTACATCATATCAGATTCATCTGCTCCATCATCCTGTCTTACAGTGGCTCAAATTGGAGGTATTTAACAAGGCAGCAAGGAAATAGTCTTTTCCAGGATTAGTTTCCCAGCTTGCAATTGTCTGGGCACCCGCTGACTGGGAGAGGTGGTTTCGTCTTGCTTAATAATTTGGTGTCTTTGCTAATAACTCTCCTCTCGAGGGCATGTATGCTTTTATTACCAGCAGCAAGGTGTTCCACAGCCTGTCTGCAAGGTGCATGCAGAAACATCTCCTTTGGCTTCTTTTCAGCACTTCCACCTGCAAGTTTATTTGCTGCTCCCTGTGTTTCTCAGTGCAGCTCTCTGTGGCCTCTTCACCCTCCTCGTGCCACTCCCAGTATTTATTAGACCTACAGCATTCCCTCCCTCACACAGTTACCTGGTTTCCAGACTGGAAGCTCCCAGTTTGCTCAGCCAGTCCTGGCACTGAAGCTGTTCCATATCAACTTCTTTTTTTTAAACTTTCCAATGGAGATCACTCTCTAACTTGAAAATAATTTCCTTTGCAGCCATGGAACAAAGGGCCCTGAGGAGTGATGGAGCAGGCCATGACTGCAGAAATGGGATCCATTTGAGGTGGGGAAGGGTTTGGCTCCAATAAACCCATAATATATTCTAGGAGAACCGTGGAGAGTTTCCCACAAGCCAAGAAGCAAAGCAGAAAGCACTCTTGAAACTATTTTGGAAACGCTGGGAGCCTTTCTGAGACAAATTGCTCAAATGCCTGAGCCTGTTGCTTGGTTTCTGTGCTTGGTTCAGGTTTTATTTTCACCCACGCTCCCACTTTCTGCTGTGACCTCACTGGAATGCTTTAAGAAGCCACCTGTGTGTGATACCTTCCAAAACCATAAACCCCTCATTCAGAATCACCGTCTCCTGTACCCACAGCCCTGCAGAATTTCATTCTCTCTTTCCTTTCCCTTCATACAACTGACCTATGTAGCTTTCCCCCAAACGGCAGAGACTTTAGAATCCCTCCCTAATGCTCAGAAGCTCAACCTGAAGTGCCTTAGAGGAGGGTTAACCATAAAGAAAATGTTTACCTCTTTCTCATTTTTTTAAAAACTCTGGAGATGAGGATGTAAATTCACCAGTAAATCCCAGCCACAGACTGGGATGAGCCCGCAGTCTTGCTATGGAAATCACAGCGGACATCTGACAGTGCACTCGACTGTGCATTCCCTCAGATTCATCCTGGACAGACCACTGTTACCAGGGGCTATCTTGCCCTCTATTCTTGCATGATATGATAGTTAAAAGCAATGCTCCGGATGATTTGATCATTTCTCTTTTCAGCTGCCTGTGGTCTCTTGCCACGTGTTGTCTCTGATGTGACAGAAGCCCTGAGAGCCATTATATGGGAAACTCCAGGGAAAATGGAAAAGCTGCTTATTTTTCTTGGCGTCCAAATGATTGTTCTGGCCAAACGGAGTCCAGTTTTGTGTGTGTTTATGTCACACTTTATTATTTGCATGGCCAGTCCTGGTATGGGCTTCAGGGGCTGGTGGTTTTGTAATTTGTACAACCCTTGGTCTGCCTGCCTTTGCTGTCCCCCGCTGCAGTTGTGGCAGTTTCCTTTTTTATTACCACTTCCTCCTGAGGGAGCAGTAATTTCTGGTCAGAGGTTAACCTCATTTGCTGAAACATCCCACTTCTGTGCCAATAGATCTATAAAAATGGAGAATGGGGCCGAAGAGATGGGAAATAAATAAAATAGATATTCTTCAAATGGCACACGGAGCTATTCTTGTAGAGACAGGGAAACAAAGGAATTTCTCTCGTGGCTGAGATCAACATCAAATCCAGCATTCTGCCTTTGTCAGGAGATTGCAGCAATATTTTGGAGGAAGAGGACAACCCCTTGCTACAACCTGTTGGGTTG
Organism: Nycticryphes semicollaris; assembly: GCA_013400055.1. Classification (NCBI taxonomy): domain Eukaryota; kingdom Metazoa; phylum Chordata; class Aves; order Charadriiformes; family Rostratulidae; genus Nycticryphes; species Nycticryphes semicollaris. The sequence continues at coordinate 141,123 of VXBJ01004003.1, read as the reverse complement.
CCAGCTGTCAGGAGTGGTCTGTTCTTGGAGATGACTCACATTGCTCTGCTCTTTGACCACACATTCAGGTCTCTTTTCCATTGTCCATCCAGCACCGTCCTCTTAGCTGATGTCTTCTGGTCTTTTCCCCAGTAGTCACCAAGAGCAAATGGTCACCATCCCTGTTGTTGGCTATTGGTGTTGGTTAATAGATCAGCTCCTGGAATTAACGTTGACTGAGATGCACTAAATGATTTGAAGGCTGCTCAGGCAGTGTGAGCTGAGCAGTAATACTCCAGCTCCTTTGCTGTGCTGTGGGACTTGTACTTCTCACTGAGTCTCCTTCCCTTCTCCCTTGGGATGGGAGTTAATAGGACAAGCTCTCTGGTTCGCAGCCGTGGGTGGGCATCCTGTGTGTCTCAGCCGGCCTCAGGCTTCAGCTCTCCTGGGTGTAATGAAGCTACTTCTGTTTCCTTGGTAGAGCTCAGCCCTAATTTTGGCTTCAGCATAGATGGTTTTGATGGTGTTTGCTGGACAGAGCAGCTTACCAGCCTCAGCTGAGAGCTGGCTAGCTCTGCAGTGGATAAATCGGTCGATATGTTCTTAATTCGGTCCCCCAGAAATGGGCCAAATGTGACAAGGCAATAATTTTAGGTGCAGGGGTCATGTTTGGCTAAGAGGAGTCATCAGCTTTCCTGAAACTGAAAGAAAATATTCTAGCTGCAATAAAGAGCACTATAAAGCCCAGCTTTAAACAAATATTAGGCTTTGGTACTAACTGGAAGAAGCCAAATTTCAGGTGCCTATAGAAGGCCCAGCTCCCAGGAATGTCATCCAAATGCTCACTCTGCCTCAACAATTTCATAATCATGCTCTAGTGGCCAAGATTATTGGTTTCTGGTGGGGTGTTGTGCGTGGGGTTGTGGGTGTGGGGTTTAGTTGGTGGGTGGCTTTTTTGTTTGGTTGGTTGGTTTTGTGTGTGGGTTTTGTTTTTTTTTTTTAATGTGGTTGGACTCGATGATCTCAAAGGTCCCTTCCAACCACTAAGATTCTGTGATTCTGTGATTCTGTGATTTAGGTTGCAAAAGTCTCAAAGTGTTGTCCATCGAAGTGATTTTGAACATAAGTTAAAATTATGCAGGGAAGCTCCACTAATTAGCTACAGCCTGACATGGGGTTTGTTACTTGCTGCAGAATTTGCAAAAGCCTTCATCCAAGGGTACCTCAGCTCTTCTCCATCCTTCTCATAGCGTGGCCCTGCCCTGTCTCACGTAGACTCACCAGAACATGTAATGGAGAGGTAACATCATATCATGAACCCCAGTCCCGTCCGAAATTCCCATGAAAAACTTGTTTTCAAGTTACTCATCCCTGTGGTTATTTTTTGGCAGGTCCTGTTTGGTGAACTGCCCCGAGTTCGTTGTTTACTGGTGGGAACAGGGTGGGGATGGCTGTTGCACCAAGTGGTTATAAATACATCCCGCATCCTTTCAGCAGCGGATAAAGCAACTCCCCTGGCTTGAACCAAGTGACTCCAGCTCAACTTTCAGAGCACCCAAACTGCGTGATTGTGAGATTCCCTGGTGGCAGACAGAACATCCTGGAAAAAAAAAAACAAACCCAAAGCCTAAACAAAACAGCCTTCTGTGAGCTAAATACAGGGATACACAGGAAAAGCTTTTAATCTTGGATAGACCGTCATGATTGTCCTGTCTTCCTCTCCTCTAAAGAAAATAGGGATCCTATAAAACAAGTTTTACTACCCAAGTTGTTGTCTGATAAATGTGAACTGGAGAGGCGGGGTGGGAGAGGAGGGAGAACCTTGAGAAGGAATGAAATCACAGGGTCGGATTGAGGGCATTAATGCAAAACCTCGAGCTCCCAGAATAAATAGGCACAATTTCTCCAGGAAAAATGTGGATGAGCAACATCAATGTTGCATTTAATTTTCTTTGCTCTGTTATGGATAGTTGTTTTCCTGGGGATTAATGAACATTTTAACTGCTCAAAATTCCACCTCTGGCAGGAGAACAATGACAGGTATTAAAAATGTAAATCCCACTGAACTAAATGCACCTAGAAACAGCAGTTCAGCTCTGCAGAAGCCAGAGGGTGATGATTTGAGGCCCATGTCCATGTGAAAGTTGTCCTCAGGCTACAGGTTCTCTCTGGGGCATTCAGAAGAGGAGGTTTCAGTCTTTTGCTTCTCCTCTCAGACCCTGTGCCTGGCAGAGCTTGGCCAGATCTGGATCCAATCCAGGATCCCACTGAATTCAGTCATACACCCCAAATTTCCACATCATCCTCACACACCCAGGCTTGTCTTGAATCTCTGTCTCTGGCCACTTGGTTCAAGTCAGTCTTTATCCTGAATCCATCCCTGCTTAAGAAACAAGCAGGGATTTGGTGAGGAGGTAGTGCCGTGAGGGGAGTGGTGAGAAGATGGACCCCAAATGAAAGCCTTTTCCAAAAGAGTGAGTGTATTAATGACAGGAGCCCCACATCATGCACCAGGAGAGACCCCCAGGAAAAGTCAGGGCTGTTGTAGGAATATGTATGAGGAGACATCCTGACCCTTGCATGAGGGAGCAGCTGCCCAAGCCACCGTCCTGTCTCTGGGCACTGAAGCAGTGGGGCAGGGGTTGAGTCTGCCAAGCAGGTTGGTTCGTGCCAGATGCAAGGTGTGGTACCAGGGCAGTTGGAGTTGACTGTTAGGTGTATTTAAAGAGCTAACAAAAATAGTCCTGTAAACTTTGCTCTGGCTAGCATTCCTCTCTGTGGTGATGGTATGTGTTGGACTGAGCTACTAGTCTAGAATTGTCATTCCCATGTGCAAGAAACAGCAAAGTCCCCACTGGTGTCTACAGGAACAAGCTCCATATCATAGGATTGGCTTTTTCCCCCTGTGAAATGCTTCCAGAACAGATTGCCCAAATCTCTGGGCATTACATTTCTTTTCGGGGCTTGCAGTAAATACCTGTGTGGCTTCCAACGCTGAATTTTGGGGTCTTTATTTGAACACATAAGATTTCATTTCATTCTCAGGTTAAAATCTGGCTCTTGGAGTTGCTTTTTCTCAGCTTCCTCCAGTTACAAATTCCTACCAGCTCTTCCAAAGATGTTTTTTTATTGAACACAAGGCGGTGATCTGGTGTCACACCCAAACCCTGATCTTAGCAGCAATCATGCCTCCCTAAATTAATTTCTAGTGGCAACAGTAATGCCTCCTTCTAAGATAAGTGGAGGCAGCTGTGACTGAACTTGAAGGAGAGCATCAGGGATACCTGATGCTGTGCTGCCTGCATGATGGAGCAGCCGATCCACCCGCTAGGGGAAATCTGTGTGAACTCTGCTCCGATGTCCAAAGAACTGAATTACATCCTCTGCTTTTTCATCACCACCCTTCCCTCTTGAAGTATTAATAGCTTTATGGGGAAATAGTTTCAGTTGTAACAGGAGAAGGAAAACGAAAGACTAGAACAAGGACTCGGGCCAGATCCTCACCTGATGTAGATCCTTCATAAAAGGCACCAAACCTCTGTGTGTGTGTGTCTGTTATCACTAAGGCAAAAGATGTTATCGCAGTCTTAAAACTTCTGCAAGCAGAGAGACAGGCAACTGTGATTTTGTCAGCTCAGCTGTTTCTTAATCCTAAATATGTGTAGCATGTTCAGGACAGGTCTCAAATCTGAACTTGAAGGCAGAGCATTAACGTTTATAAGCTTCAGGAGGGATTTAAGCTTTCCCTTGATTTCGTATTTTACCTCTTGTTATGTGGTACATAGCAGTGTGGCAGGACCAACGCGTTGTCCTTTTGTCATGCCTTTTATTTAATGACTTCAAAATGCTTTGAAACCGTTCAACATTTGAAAGAAAAACTGGGTCAGTTCTGCCTTCCTTATTTTAGAGATGAGGACAAACAGGTAGAGAGGTTAAATGATTTGCCCTGCAAAAAGGAAATGTATGTACAGCGCAGTTCAGCAGAGTACCTCGAATTTTTGGCTCTGTTAGCTCTGCAACTTAGCACAGGAATGAGTTTCCTCCTCCTGTGACGATTACTTCCTCTGTGATCGTTGACAGCCAGGCTGCCAGCCAGAAAATTACAATTAAAGAGCCCCCAAAGAAGATCAGCAGCCCCAAACTGACCTTTCTCTCTCTCCAACAGACTGGAAGGATGATTTTGAGGGAGCTTTTAGAAGAGAATGGGACCAGTCCTGTGTGCTCAGCTGATGGGTGAAGGGACTGTAAAAAGTGTTGGGACCTCCCAAACCAGCCTTGTATCTGACACCAATAGCCCAGCCCAGCTCCCTGGGAATATGGGGCAGTACAAGAGCAAGAAATCACATTGCAGGGTATTTGCCCAGTCTTGTGCTGGGTAGCCAGCAGACGTAAGGTGGATTTCCCCTCTCCATTTCTGTTTGCTTTCATTGATAATCAACCCTGAATGTGGAACTCACTGTGAGGTACATTCCTCTTGATGGTCTCTTTTATTGTAGGGCCTCATGATAATGTATATTTTTCTGGTAGTGACAGTTTCTGCAGAGGTGAGGTTGCAGGAGAGTCTCGTTTTTCATTTAACGGTAAAATGAAGTTTCCAGCCATCATAAGTGGAGAAAAAAGCCGAGGTGACAGTTCAAAGAATACACAAGCTTGAAATGGTGCATACCAGGCCTTCTACACTGAATCACCCTGAAACAAAATCAGCACGGATTTCAGTGCGTTGTTTTATCACCTTGCAGAGGAATTGCAGGCTTAGAAAGCAGAAGCTGTCCTGAAGCATTTTAAGTTTGTCAGACTTATTCCCTATTTATGTGACATTACAGTGACAGTAGGTCAAATGAAACCGCATAGCATTTCAATAAAGTCTCAATAAAGTATCTCAGGAATCTTAAAAAGAGAAAACCAAATGCATGACTGTGCTACACCAGCTTAGAATTACAAAAAGAATAATCTGCATTTATAGCCACCTCCTATCCAAGGATGATAAAGTCCCACGCAAACTGGAAGGCACTTTGCAACCCCTATTTTCAGTCGCCAAGTACCTGAGGATTTCCTGAGTGGAAAAGTAGCTTACTAAAACCAGCTCCAGGGAAGTTCCTTCAGCAACCTTCACCTTTGACTTGAAATCTGCCTGTATTTACTTCCAGTTGTGCCTGTACCACGTTTGCTTTTAATAATCGGGTTTTGACTTATGAAGGAGTGTTTCCCCCAATCTCGTGATTCCCGTGGGACTGTCTCAGTGCTACTGCTATCAGCTCAAAGTGCTTTTGACCGTGATACAAAATGTGCCAGATAGGCCTTTGAGGAGAGTCCTGTTGTCAGCTATAAGCTCTCTTAGACTGAAGATGAGTGAATCCCCCCCACGCCAAATATATTGATTCTGTTCCTGCAACTTTCCTCCTTGAATATATAAACGCTGCCAAAGTACCTAGTGTGATGGCGGGATCTTGTCAAGAGAGTTGTGTCAGGCAAGGGATACATCAGCAGGAGGAGTTGGTGGTCCTGGGACTCCCAGAGATTTCCTAGATGGTAGCCAAGCTTCATCTTGTCACCAGATGTGACCTACAGCCATGGGATGTCCCCTGCTCTCACAGCATCTGCGCATTTTGATGCAGCCCAGCTGGGTTATGTGCACCTGGTGGTCCCACCACCCGTTTTGGTAGGAACTATCCATGTCATTAACTTTGCTCTGTAGCATGGCACAAAAACCTCAACAGATCAGGCTTGAGGCTGTTGTCTGAATTTTAAACTATGAACATAACCTTGGTTTCATTATCCTAACAAATTTTCCTTCTTTCCTGGGGGATCCTTCAAGAGGAAGGGAGAAGACAAGGTCTCCAAAGACACGACAGCATTTCCAGCAGGAAGGGCAGCATGTTCTTATCTAAGGCACTTACTGGAAAGGGAAGGATAGGAAATGTTGATTCATCAGTAACTGTTGTGGAACAAATATTTAAAAATGGGCTACATTTGTGTGTTGTTTATAAATAATCATATTTTTAAATGCCATGTCAAGAGTATGATTATGCTGGGAATCACTGGTGTGATCCTGGACAATCTGGCGACTTTGTGTGAAAACCAGCACATTTTTTTAGTTGTCTTCAAAAATAAAGAGGGTGTGGGAGTCCTTGGAGACAAATGGACGAGGGACCAAGGAGTTATTTAGAGAAACAGAGTGGAACATTCATGCTTGGCCAAGGAGCATGAGATGTATGGGGGCGAGAAGAACCAGCATGACTAATGGAAAGCAACAACAGTCCCAGCGAGGTAAATACCTTCTCATCCACTTGAAATATGGCAGGAGCTGATAGCAACTGCAGGAATGATCTTTTTAGACAGAAATTGATTTTCACAAGATTGCCAGTAGAGAAAGAGACTGCCTTGGCATTAGCAGAGCACACACAAAATCCAGTGTTCGCTTCCACCCCTCCAAATGGACAAAACATCAAGAATTTTGACAGCGAAGGACCTGACCCTCTGAAAAGTAATTTTCAGTGGACCTGCAGATTCTCTTTCTGCAGGCTGAAGGACAAAAATAGGTAATCTTCCCCACCTGACACTTTACTGCAGTCTGCCTGCCATTTTGGCCTGTGAGCACAGCATGTCTGAGCCGGCCAGGCTCGGACAACAGACAGATAAGTGGCTGCCCAGCAGCAAGGAATGAACCCATTCCTCTCTGTGTTCCATCTCTGAATGTCCCCTGCACTCTTCTGTAGCTTTACTTTGTGCTAGGCACACACACAAAAAGGAGATAATGATTATTTAAGGGCAGTAACAATGTTTATTTAAAATTATTTAATCAAAAACAGCAGCCAAAAAAAAAAAAAAGATGGTAGATGATACCTTTATATTTCAGTGTGGGCAATCATATTGTTGTATTAGCTCAATAACTGCCAACATGACACAGCTCGTTGCATCGTCCCCTTCTCCTCTTCTCAGCCACACCAGTGATGGCAGAAAACACTTTGTCATTGCTCCTTGAGACAAGTCCTTAGCAGCATTGTTTTTAAGCTGCTGCTGATTTCCATGTCAAAAGTGAGCAGATTTCAGGAGTCAGGCAGGGCTTGTCAGATGGTTTTAGGGTCTTGGGTGTTGAGAGCCTGAAACCCAAAACAGTCATGGGCTTGGGGGGGGGTGGGGTGGGGTGTGGAAGTCAGGGGGAAGAGAACAGAGCCCAAAATGATAAATTTCCCTGTTGACATGTACATCTGAGAGAGCCCTGAAATGTCCAAATCACACAAAATTGTCCCAAAAGCTTTTAAAATGAGGGCAGGTATTACAGCTGAAGACCATGTAAGCAATGAGTGGAGCTGGGCAGGATGGGGACAGCACCACGGTGGGTGGTGTCTGTCCCCCGGAGACAGAGAAGGGGCTTTATGGGGTGAGATCCTTAAATCTGATTCTTAAATCACAGCATAATTTAGTCTAGGAGGGAGCTCAGGCCTGGAGCTCATCTGGTTCAGCCAGTGCTCAGGGTCAGGCCAGCTCCATCTGAAATGTAATCATTATTTTAATAGGAAATTTTATTAATCCTCTTCCAGAAACTACCCAAAATCTGTTCCTCTGCACACTGTTCACCTGAGCACTACCTGGCTGAAGCTGGTTTGTTTTGTTTGAGAAATATTTTCTCCCTCCTTTTTGTAAACAAACGAAAAATATTTTCTGCTTCAAAATGTGTGGGGAGAGGAGCATGGGGAGGAGGAGGAGACCGGGAGCACGGAGAGCAGGAAATATCTTCCCCTTTTGTGAAGCGAAGAGAGAGAAGGTGGAGATGCCACCAACATGCAAGTTATTAACAGGGTTGAGGATGTGTTATTTCGCTTGCAATAACCAATGAAACAGGCTAATAAAAGAAAAATCATAATTTTTAAGGCAGATGAAAGGTAGTCAAGGAAACCCAATGTCTTCCCTTCTCTACTGTCTAGCCTCAGGAAAAACACATTCTCTGATACTGATGCCATCATGATAAAATCACATTTTAAAAATATCTATACCTGTGCTGCTAGTACCTCTAGATTATTAAAATGATGGGAACTGTTCCCATTTGTCTGGCAATTTCAAACCCTGTGCCACCATTAACTAGTGCATCCCCCTCTGCCACTGGGAAGAAACACCCAGGGCCAGCCCTGTCCGAGTGAATTGTGTGCTTAAGGACCACGGGGTTCATGTGACACCTGAGGAAATGTTTTGAAGCTCCATCAGGGATGGGAATGAATGGAAATGTCTGCCCTGCTTTTGGAGGGGGGACCTGAATCTGTGCTGAGACTGCGTGGGAGGAGAGGTAGGGGTAGAAGCAGGAGCCTGGCGTGGGCCTCTTCTGGCTTTGGTGTCCCTCACTGCTCCCCTTTGCAGTGGCCATCTCCATCCCAGATGGACCTGGGAGCACATGCTGGGGGATGTGATGGTGGCTGACCTACGGCCAAGAGCTGCCAGCAAAAATCTTCCCACCTCCTCGTGCATGGGCTCTGGGTATGAATTTAAGATCTCGCTCATCTTTGCTTCACCAACCAACATTTTCCCTGTTTCTTCATGGCTGGAGAAGGTAACTAGGCAGGGGTGCTTGTTAGTCTTGTGCCTCACACTCAATTTTGGCTTGTTAAGGAATGTGTGGTGTGGCTGATGGACCCAAAATCACCTCTGGACTGATTTAGAGAAGGAGAGCGAGGCAGTGCGGTCCCAGGCGATGTGGTACAGGAACTGACATCAGGTCACATTTTTATGAGAAATATTTACATGTCCGGGTCTGATAAAGCTTCATTGTGAAGCTGCCAGTTTCCTTCCAAGGGCTGCGAGGACGGCTCCGTCGTGGCTCGGAAGGAAACGAGGACGGGGTGGAGACTCGCCCAAAAAAAGGAAGAAATATTTTAGAGATGAACTATGGAGAATCCGGAGGGAAGCAGGGGCAGGGCAGGGTGGGAAGGGGGGGGGTCTGCCACCCGCAGACAGCGGGCTACGGTCCTGGCTGACACTCCAGGGTGTTTGCCATTCCCAGGGAAGGGTAAATGCGGAGATAACGGGGCAGGGGTGTGGGCGTTGAGTGATTTTTTCTAAAAAGCCAAGTTTCCTGTGGCCTTTATTGCTCCTGCTCTGCAGTTCTTGAGCTCTTCAAGAGAAACAGGAAGGTTGTTGCTGCCTTCCTCCTAACGTGGGGTCCCTCGTTGATGCTTCGCTGCCCCGGGGCTGCCCAAATTCACCCCAGCACCATCTTCTGAAAGGAACTGCACCTCCTCCCACAGCTGGACCTGACCAAAGGAGATAAAGGGCAGGTCTTATCCCATGGAAATCCTGAAGGTTCCAGGAGCTGCAACACGGTCACGTTTCCACTGGAATTGCATTTAGGTAGAACCAGAGGCTTCACTGCAGTTTTGTGCTTTTTCATCACATTTATTAATGATTAGTACAATAGTGTGAATTTCCACCCTGATGATGATGACAATAATGTGAGAACTTGGAGGAAGATAGCAATAAGAAGTAATTATAAGCAATAATCAATTAGTCACGCTGAGCTCTCTAGACAGAGTGCTTTTCATTCCAAGTGATTCCCGTGCACTTGCCCGCGCTGGCCGGGATGGTCCCCATTAATTTGCCGCAGAAGGTGGGGCAGCAGCAGAACTGGTCACTCCACTGCACCTGCATCTCAGTCTTACACAGATACTCGGTGCTACAGAGGACACAGATCATTAGGAAACTGCTTTTAGCTCATCTTTACTCCTCAGCATCTGCTCTGCTTTCTCCTAACTGATGTTGGGAACTGATAGTCCACCATGTTGCCTCAAAAGGTCTCAGGGGAGACCTTATCTTTCTCTACAACTATCTGAAAGGAGGGTGTAGCAAGGGGGGATCAGACTGTTATCCCAAGGAACAGGTGATGGGACTAGAGGAGTTGTGCCAGGGAAGGTTTAGGATGGATATAGGAAACATTTCTTCACCAAAAGGGTTGTCCAGCTTTGGAACAGGCTGCCCAGGGAAGTGGGGCAGTCGCCAGCCCTGGAGGTATCTAAGGACGTGTAGATGTGGTGCTGAAGGACATGGTTTAGTGGTAACATGGCAGTGTTGGGTTAGCAATTGGACTTGGTGATCTTAAAAGACTCTTCCAACCAAAATGATTCTGTTATTCTGTGAAAAGAGATCCAGAGCGTAGGACACAGTACATGGAAAGCACAGCCTGAGCAGTTGATGGTATCCATGGACACTGGCAAAAAAAGATAAACTGTTTGTTGTTTTCTTTTCTCTGCACTCAGTGATTTTTGCAGGGGAGAAATGTTTCAGATGCTGTTGCTTGATTGAAAAAAAATCAAGTAAAGCAGAGGCTGAGAAACTTTAGGACTGATTTCTGGCAACAGTTACAAGAGGTTTAGTGGGGTGAACTTTCAGTGTTTCAATAAGATAAAGTGGAATAGAAAATTGGTGTGATAAAAGAAGAGATTGGTGAAATAGACATTTTTGATGTGCCACCCTGAAATATACTGTATTTCATTAAATTATTCCTTCAGTTGAAGGAATAACATTTAAGCGCAATAAGATTAGGAATTTAAAAGACTTCAAGGGAGCTTCGTTTCTCTGCGAGCACATTCAGGGACATTCTGACATTTAATTTCTCAGCAGAATGTAAAGTGAAGCTAGAAAATGGGACACAATTAACATTTACTTAAAACTTGGAGAAAATTTTGCGTCGGTTCAAACAATGCAATCAGAATTGAGTGAAAAATTTGCTGGGTGACTTTGCATCTTTATTTCTGCTTACGAATGTTTTGTGAACAGCTTGCAGTTTTCTTAAATACACCCATTCAATTCTGGGAGGTGCTAGTTATTAATCAGATAAGTTTTATGAGTAATTCTCAGTTTTTCCTTGCTCGGTTCTATATTTGGATTTTCTGCTGCGATGGCTAATATTGAGTGGAGCCTTAGGTCACCCATCACTTTGTCTATTCTCTGACTGAGTGCAAATATATTCAGTTCTCAGCACCAGACTTAACTTCAAATGTCCTCTAATTTCTCTTAATACGCTCATCCTCTCCAGCACTTAGAAAGATCAGAAGGTCAGAAATTAATTTCAGAGGAAAGTGTGCAAATATTAATTGACCTCAGCTGCTGTGGCAGATATTTGATGTACCACTTTCTCAGTTCTAATTTTATAAACACTGAATACAAGAACCAGAAGCAGCATTTAGTAGAGGTGGTTGGAAACTGGCTCTTAACCTAGGACTTTTCTTTGCCGTTGCGCTCTCTGGAGACCAAGCTCTGATGACCAGCCTAGGCTGAGAGTCTCATTCGTAGATATCCAAACCTACGTGAAATGAATCCTGTTTGAAGTGAAAAAAAATACCCCCAAAATCTCAGACAGCTTCCTATCAAGAAAAAAAAACACCAACATTTGAGCAGACACATTTCAGTCACTGGTATCCAGTTTTGTACACCTGCAGATGCATCCTGACTCTACATTATATCTGGGCTCAAATCTACAGTTTTGCTTTGCTCCACATCCTCCCCTTTCAGCATGGGTCAGACTGATAGGCACAAACACCTATTTATATTCATATGAATCCAAATCAAACCCTTGGTGCATCATTGTTTTCCTGTTGGCTAGTAGAGAGCATCACTGCTGTATCTCCACGTTGCTACCCCCTACCATTTCAAGCCTTTTTTTTTTCTTTTTTTTTCTTTTTTTTTTCTTTTTTTTTTTTCTCTAAACTATTAGGGGATGAATGATGCAGCGTTTGAAATGGAGACATCACTGCTCAGGAGGTTTCCTGATATTATTCAGGGCTCCATGTGGAATTGCAGATCCATTCACATCACCAGCCGCCGCATTAGAAATGTCAGGGGTTGCGCGTACTTGCTGTAGCTCTCCACAGGGGTTTCTCGGAATATACGCTTTCTGTTACCCAATTTAGATGCTGAACATTGAAGTCTTAAGTGTTTGATTCAAAATTCAACAAATAACGAGTACTGAGGGTACGATTCTACATTGCATTAAAAAAGAAAACCTCCTTTTGGCTGTGAAAAACAATGTATTCTACAATTTTACTGTGAGTTCTCCACCTGAAGGAAGTTTTTGGAGAAGGAGCCAGGCTGGTATGGTACCTGATTAAGACACAAGAGGGGCTGAGGTCCATTCCTGCTTCTGCTCCATTGTGGGCTGCCCCATGTCGCTTTACTGGGGGAGTCTGAGAAACCCAGACATCACAGGCCCCACAAAGGAGGACTAGTGGCTTGAAGCTTAGAGGTCTATGAGAGGAATCATGGCTGTCCAGTGTGACCTAAGGATTTTCCTTCAGAACCTTGCTTCCTTACCTCCAAAACAGAGCTACGTGGCCAGCCCTACCTTGGGAGGGTGCTGTGAGGTGGTGTATGCTGAAGCAGTGAGGCATTTTGGTACCTGGTGATGTGTATGAGCAATGGAGTGTAGGGAAATTTGCACGGGGTTTAATCCAACTAGCTCCAGGGTCGGTAGTTGTCTGACTAGGGCCAACAGACCGGCCTGGAATAGTAATGGTGTAATTCCTGCAGGAATGACTTTCATGACTGATGGGTATCCTCTCTGCAGGACAGAGTCCTGGTTTGGGGTGGAGCAGAGCCAACTTTCTGTTCAGTGAAAGGCTCTTGCCTCTTGATGTGGCAATGAAGATCAGCTGAGTTTGTTGTTTACCCCATGGAGGGTCTCACCTGTGGGGAGGAGTGAACATGTGACCCCAAACTGACCAATAGGATATTCCATCCCCCTCTGCCATGTTCAGTATAAAAGCTGAAGGACCAAAGGATCACTTTTTCTTCAGTGGCTCTCTTTTTAGATGGCTAATATCTATGAAGGACCCTGGCTGTTCATCTGCCTTTGATCTGTGTATTCTTGAAGCCATACCTGGAACCGAGTTCCCATTTGTTGCTGAGTCCAGTCTGGAACTTCTCTAGTGCCTGCAGGTGACATCTTCCTGAGATCTTGATATGGTTGGATATATATATATGTGTACACTATTTATGTACTTGTTTTATTATTAATAATCTTGTTAACTGTCTTTAGCAGCTGGTTGTTTTACTGAGGTCCAGGCTCCTCCTGCTTGCATTTAGACACTTAACTGAGGCAGCTGAGAGAGGTGTGCAGCTGCAGAGGGGATTCAGATGTTTGATGGACTAAGGTTCTGTTTGCTGATGTCCCTCTCTTTATGGATAGCACTTGGGTGGTGGGCACCTCTGTGTGTAATTTACGTGACTGGTTTAGTAGCTTGTAGCACATATTGTCATCTGGCTTCTGCCAAATTTTTCCACACAACTTACAAGAGTGGAGACTTGTTGCTACATGTGCTCTAAGACAGTTGCCCAAAACCCCTATGGAGGGTGTTTCCAGCTCACTGGAGAGCTATTCATCTACCCTGTGCTCACTGTCAGGCCATTAGTCTTTCCTTACTTTTTTCTCTTTCATATAGTTTCCTCTAGTAGAGCAGAGATCAGAGATCTATGCGACAAACATGCTTATAAATGGCTGTGTTGTTCAGTGGCTTTTGCAAAAAAAACCTGTGCAAATGTTCCTGCAAAACAGCATTTTTAGCTCACCTGTCTGCTCTATTTGTCATTGGGGTTTAAGTATTTTGTTGTTTTCAAGGAAATTTTTTGACTCCCTGCTAGAAAAAGCCATGGAAATGGGAGCAAATACCAGAGCATATCACAAAACTTGTTAGTAATCAGTAAGTTGAACTGGTTGGACTGTCTGTTTTTATCATGCTTATATGCTGGGAACTTGCAGAAAGGACCATGTTTATATGTTTAAGAATTTTTTGAAGTGATCTCCTTTAGTAAACACAGGGTGAGGTGAAGGCTCTGAGATGAGTGGATGGGTTTAAAGGATGAGTAGAATTAGAGGTCGTGACTCCTTGGCCAGGGCTGCTGTTCAAGAGTATTACTAAACCCAGCTGTGCAAATTCAGGAAACCTGATAACCAGATCTCACCTCTGAACCACTGTTAAATGGAGAAGCATTAGAATCCCCAGAGTGATCTCCTGAACGCTTGATCTCAACAGGAGAACTGAACCTCGCCGCTGCCTTCAGGTGCTTCTGCTCAATCCAGAGCCAAGTTTAGAGTGTGGGTCATCTTTGCTTTCCAACCTTTTTAGAAAAGAACAGTTGATGACAGAAAAACGCAGAGGCAGAGAAAGTGCTGCTGTTTGTCAGTGGTGAGTGAGAGCAAGGCCAAAGGAGGAAAAAGCAGTTTTCTTTGTGTCTTTCATTAAACAGCAAAGTCAGGAGAGGTGCTGCTGAAATGAGAAAGCTGAGATGTTTTGGAGAAAGGGGAATTGCAGGGAGCAGTCATAACCTGAAATGACCATTACCATACCACTGTAACCATTGCTACTCCTCTTTGAATAGGAGTGCAGTGAGGATGTGTAAAACCATCTATTAATGACAAACTGAATGACTGTCATGCCCACTTGGAGTGAGACAAACCATCCTTTAATATGGCTTTTGGTAAAGCTTTCTTCCTGGTGTGTTTTGCTGGGAAAATGGAAGAGGGGAGATGAGAGCATGCTAAAAATTAAAGGACCTGCTTTGTTTCTAAGTTATATTTTAAGCTAGCCCATGTTAGAGGAAGATACTCCATGAAAATGTGGTCAATAATAATAAATAAAATCTGTTGCTCCACTAGCTGAACTGCAGAGTGGACTGTGTATAAACACACATAGGCAACACATGACCAAAAAAAGGTCTCTGTTAGCAGACAAGGTGGCATGACAGACCACTTAGGTGTCCCTTTAACATTGAATGAGGAACAACCTCGGGGACTGCAGCCTGGTGGTTGCTCTTCACATGGTTAGCTCAGCCCAGAATACCATGTGGGAGTGGGAGGGAGCACAGCTTTTGTTCCTGCAAAATGACCAACAGGAATAAAAATTCTGAGAATTACTTTCAGCCGGCAAAGGTTTAAGATTTTCAGATCAGAATCAATAAATCCTGCCAAATCCCGCCGAAAGACAGAAGGCCGGGTGTTTACCAGTCACCTTTGGAAAAAAATGGAAGAAAAATACATTTGTTTACCAGTCTGAGTGAGTTTGGGGGAAAAAAAATATCCTTGTGCTCTGTTCTGGAAAATAAAATGTGCTGAGAGCTCGAGAACTCCCAAGGCAATAGGCAATATATGCTTCTAGAAAGGCAGGTATTGCAGTAAGAGAGGTACACCACAAATAGATGTGGATAGAACAAAAAGGGTTAGGTTGAAAGAAAGGGGTTTGTTAGGAGAACAATTAAATATTTATCTTTTGAGCTATGTCCTTAAGGAGCTGTAGGGCAAACTGAACGTAACGTTTTTCAGAGGCTGTGTGTAAGGAGTTTTCCCTTCCCCACTTCTTTTGAGTCTTTTTTATATATATATATTTGCTACAGGAGATTCACTGTTTCAGTGCCTGATTGGTATAATCTAGCTGTTGTCCACCCCAAGCTTTCCTGGACCAGCTGTTTCACTGCTTGCTCCTCTCCAAAAATCATGATGTTGGCTTAAAAAACCAGAAACTGAGGTCTTCACTAACAGGGCAGTGGGCTCCGTGCTTTGTAGTCGATGCTTGGAGGGAAGATGTCTGCCTCAAATGTGCGTGAAGGGTTGGAGATCTGCCTTTACATCCATCTCCCTGAAGAAATGTGTCCCTTGCAGTGACAGGAGAGGACACCCCTCGGTTCAGGGGACCACCGCTCTGCTGCGGACAGCAGGTAACAGCCAGCAGCCTGCGCTGTGTTAAGTGACCTACCAGGGATTGTTCTTTCCAGACATTGTGCCTGTTCTTATACAACTTCATATGTTATTTCTTCATGCTTTGGCCCTCCAATTTGCTTGTCCCCAGGTCCAGCTTGCTGTGACAAATCCTACTAGCTACTAGATGACCATTCAGACAGCTTGTGTACCTCTTAGCCCTTCTTTTTCTTTGGCAGAAATCAGTACAGCTTTCCTCAGAAACTGTCTGGGGCCAGTCTTCAGGCAAGGTTCAACCTTTCAGTATATATTCTACCTTTCAGTATATAACTTTTCAGTATAGCTTTTGTTTTTGATTTTTCTTTATTTCTTCCCCTTTCCTTCTCCTCCTCCCTCTGGAAGTGATTGAATCTTGATTATGGCAGGTAGTTGAGAACCAATCCGTGCCACCAAATTGCATCCCTGTTCACTTTTCCTCCTTTACCGTGTGCACCTTTCAGGGCTTACACAAGTGCTCAAAAACTTGTCGCCTGTTACTCTGGGTTGTTTTCTCCTGTGTGACTTTCTCTTGCAATCCATGTGTTGTTCTACACTTTGGCATCAACTGCACAGCACAGTTCTCCTTTCAAGTTTGGATAGCTAGGAAGTATTTGGCCTTCTCCCCAGTCCTTCTGTCATCCTTACTGGAAGTAGACATTGCAGCTGGGAATAGTTGTCCCCCCTGTGGTGGTCGTCAGGGGTCTGGGAAACCTCTCATGAGTCTTTTGGTCAAGGGAATGGTACAGAGATGGCTGTTTGATGGACCATGCCATCTGGTTTCCCTTGAACCAGAGGTTGGCCAGCAGCTGCTGGTGAGGATGTCCTGTGTGAACCCAGCCCACATGGAGGGGCTTTGCTGGTGGCTTGGCAGATCCCTGTGGTTCCACGCGCTTGGGGACCTCATGGGAGACAACACATCCTTCCTCTTTCAGCTGTGCAGGACCAGCTGCTTCTTGGAAACACTTTGCCTTTCCATGGTTTGAGGCATTGGTGACCACAGAGAAAAATAGGTCCTTTCAGCCACATCTGTAATTATTTATTGTGCTGAAAGAGAAGTAAATTTTGTAATGCATTGACCTTTGTCCTAATAATATGTATCACTTCAGTTGTGACTGATTCTTGGAAAATGGCGGTATTAGGTTGCAAAATTAATTTAGTAGCTTTTACTTTCACGATTGAGTATCTTTTGCTTGTATTATGTTCCACTTTCTCCAGTAGATATGTGGCCATCTTTTGTATTTTCTCAGTACTCAACAGTGGAAAAAATGGAAGCTCTTCATAGAAGTTATGCCAGAAATACTTTTGTTACTCATGCTGTTTGCTGTCTTATGCCTGACACGGACTAGGGGTAATTGAGGAAATTCTTCTGCACCAATGACAATAAATATTGGTGTCCGTTTTCTTCCACTGAGAGGTATTTCTGTGCTTGTTCCAGAAACTGAAATGACTCCAGTTTCTTTGAAAGGCATTATCTTAAATTGTTGATCTATTTCCACCGCTGTTTTTGTCAGGATCACCTTCAAGGACAGGATGTGATTTTATTTTTTTTCTAAACAATTTAAAAATACAGAATCATTTGGATTCAACCTGCCATAAAAGTGTTCTGCAGCACATTTGATCATAAATAAGATGGCTTGGAGAGGCTAAATAGTCTTCAGCAAATTTAGTTCATTTGCAGCTACTCGTAATCCTTCTCCCAGTCATTCCCAGTTCACTGCTTTACTTTGACTCACAAGATGCAAATATTGCATGGGCTCAGGATGAGATCATACAATCATTCAGGTTGGAGAAGACCCTTTGGATCAAGTCCGACCATCAGCCCCACTCTACAAAGTTCTCCCCTACACCAGATGCCCCAACACCACATCTAAATGACTCTGAAACACATTCAGGGATGGGGACTCGATCACCTCCCTGGGCAAAGATGTTCCATCCCAGCTGAGGAGATCCTTTCCTGAAGGCCAGCTTTTTAGGTAGCCATATACTCCCCACCTCTGCTGAGTACAAAGTATGGAAAAACCCCACATTTCTTCAGACATTGTGTGAGCCTGAGCTTATCCCTAACGGAGCCACAAGGATACATGGGAACCACACATTGCAGGGGAAGGTAGGAAGCCAGGGCTCTAAGAAGAAAGCAGTGGGAGCAAAACTCTGCTTCTGGTATGGAGCACAGCAGGGTGGCCATGGCCAAACCCACATGTGATGGAAATGCCGCAGGAGGGTTTCCCCACTCTCTGCGTGGCTTGGTCTCGCTGAAGTCCGTACGAGCTACTTGGTGCTCCACAGCAGGGCTGGACCTGAAGAAAACTACTGCAAGCTAAAGCTGTCAGTTGGGAGAGCAACTCGCTGGAGTCAAGAGCCGCATCTTCTAAATGTTAAGGGGCATGTCGCAGGAGATGCTTAACGGACCCAAAAGGTCACTGCTGCCCAAGCTTTTGCTAAAACAAAGGCCAACTATTTTTAACTTAATTTCAAGTGGGGAGCCTAAAGCCATAAGCTGGCCTGATTGCAGAATCCCAGAATGCTGTGGGGCTGGAAGGGACCTCTGGAGATGGTCTAGTCCAACCCCCTGCCACAGCAGGTCCAGACTTCTCTGGTGATCAGAGCTGTATGTGTAATGTGAGCCCGTGACTGCCTGCGCTGCGAGCTGCAGCCAAAATCTGTTCTGACCTCTGCTGGTGCCTGGCCCCCACAGTTGCAGCTGAAGTCCTGCAAGCACTGCTCCAAAAATCTGGTCCTGCCTCAGAGTTACTGTAAGAGACAACAAGTTCAGGAACTGAGGGTGGGGGTTAACAGGGAGAGACATAATTTATTTGCATTACTTAGTGGTGCACCCATCTTCAGCTGCCCACTGCAAATGAGGGGAAAAAGCAAGAGATTGGTTTCCAGGCAAATGGGACAGACACCGTAAGCTGCACAGCAAAAGGATCTTGTGTTCTGCCTGGAGAATTCAGGGCTACTTAGATGTGTCCCCTACAGGACACAAAGCTTTGACTCCAAGGCTGTTTTCAAAATTAAATATACCTATTTTCTTTTTAAGATGGATCTGCAGAGATCGTGTTAACGCACCTGCTGGCAGGAGTATAAGCACTGACAGGAGAAAGTCTGTGGCTGTTATATGTTGCTTTCTTGACCCTGGTTATTAGATCCATGAGAAGACAAGTTCTGGTCCTGGACTTTTTCCTAGTATTGAGAAATGTTGCGGTAGAAAGTGGGATTGCAGATGTAGTCTCTGTTCATATTTGTTTCTGGTATTGAGTAAAAGCTACCATGACTTCTTGGTGAACTTTATGAATCCAGCAGGATCTGAACATCATCTTGGCTGTGCAAGCAGTGCCAAAATTGCACCAGACTTTCAGGAAGTTCAGCTTGTCATCTCTCTGGTGTGACAAAGCTGTGTTAAGACAGGAAAAAAAATAATATGCAAATCTGGGCCAGCCTTGTTCCTCCTGGAATAGTATTTGCAGCAGGGCTTTCCTCAAATTTATGGAGGGCATCTGGAATATTTTTCTGATTTCTTAACAGTCTGGCAGCACAGGCCTAATGCTCAGTGAGGCGTGTGGTTTCCTTAGCAGAGATAGGCATGAACACTCAGCTGGTTTTCTGTGCAGTGATGAAACTGGATCACTTTCTGATTATAGCACTCCAGGGGAGCTGGGGAACGGGAAGACTTTTTTCTTAAGAATAAGCTTGGAAGACTCTTAAGTAGAGGAGCTGCTGTTTCATTGATGGCTGCTAAGAGCTCAGGACAGAGCTTGTGGCTCCGATCCTGGAGTGCCTGAGAGCATTGTTTCACTTGGGTTGATGGTTTGCAAATGGAGCTGGTCACTACCTGTCACAGTGATGTAGGCAAGACCAGAACGGTTTTGTATCCAAAAAGAATGATAAGACCCTTGCTTTTTTCACCAAGCCCTTAAATGACAGATCAAATGTTTCCTCCTCTAGGTCTGCAAGAATCAGGACCTATAGATGGCTATACCCCTGTCTGGACCCTTTCCCATATTTCACCCTCTCCATCATAAAGCACCACACTAGGTGTTTGCACCCAAACCCCCTCTGCTCTTCAGGAGAACAGTCTCCCAAACCAGAACTAAGTTGCATTTCCATACTGTCCTGCAGTGCCCCCTCGCTGGGCACTTTCCAGGGCTTGCCATTACAATTGATAATAATTAAAAGGAGTGCAGAGCAGCAAGGGGATAAATGCTTATCTCAGTTAGTTTCAAAGCTGTTGCAGATTGCATGCTCCAAATCACAGAAGGGAGCTGATGCCATGGGTGAGGAGCAATGGTTAAAAAAAGCCCTGGCTGCTTCCCAGGGAGCTGAAGTACTAATTAGGGCCATGGACAGTCAGCTAATTCAGACCTTAATGAGCCCTGAGGGACTGTGAGATAACAAAAGCTCAGATGGGTACACCACTGTGCCGCCTTGAAGTGGTGCTGGTTTATTAATAAGAGCCTTAACAATAGCTGTAGCCTCATACATGCAACTGGGAGGAAAGTGTGGAAAAGGAGCCTGTGAAATCTGGATGGTGGAGGCATGTCTCAGCCTTCCCTAATGGTAGCTTTCACCCATTAAAAAGGCATATGCACATTGGCAAGATGGGAGGTCTCTGTGGTGAAAGCCCAGAGAGCTGCAAAATTGCATTGTTAGACCTTGAGTTGCAAGATCCTGGGTTGCACAGAGAAATTAAACCTGATCAAGGCAAGACCAAAGTCTTACTCTTGTTTTGAGGCCTTTAGAGCGGATCTGAAATGTCTTCTCTAGGTAGTTGCTTTTTGGTTTTAGTTTGCAAAGAAGCCACAGTTCCTTTCCTATCTTTCATTTTCTTGGTAAACATCTTTTGTACCAGCACAGCAAGGATCTCTGTGTGTGCACAAACAGGCCTGTGATCTGACCTTGTCCCCTGTGTGGAAACATGGTGAACATCTAACACAGGATGCTTCCATGCCTCCAGGATATAAGCTGGGTGTATGACAAAAAGGAAAAACAAAATCCCTCACAGCTGTCCTGGCAACCTGCTCCCAGAGAGTACAGTGTACCTTTTTACCATCTTCAGTTACGTACCATCTGATGCACTTTGTGGTCACATACGTGACCATGTCCTGCTGAGCCTTCCCCTCTTGGATGTGTCCCCAACCCTGCCCGAGGGGATTGCTCCCGAGCAGGGGCAGTCAGCATTGCTGCTCTCCTGCTCCTGCTGTGGGTCTGAAGGCATTCCTACCCCAGTCTTCCTCCCGGGCAATGAAGGGCAGGGTCTGGCCTTTAATCACAGGTTTCCACGAGGGCTTGTTCCTGTCTGGCTCTAGCACCAATTGTCTCTGCATTTAACCTACCAAGAAGTTTGGAGTCATTGACACAATTTTTGCTTCAGAGCTCATTTCTAATGAATTAAATTTAGATTTAATTATTTCCCACACTTTTTCCTAATTTTTGTCTCCTTAGCAAGCTAAAATGCTAATTCTGGAGCAGGTTAGACTGGTTTTTAAAGAGGATAATGAAGAGGAGTAAATCTCTGCACACACAGTAGGTGCTCCCACCAAAGAATTAGGTATCACCTATGTTCCTTTCCCTCCCCATTGGTCTATACTTGTGTTACATTATGTGCATGTAAGAGTCTTCCTGAGGCTGTTACAATTATTTCTGTAACAAGAAAAATGGCCCTTTTTTTGCCAATCGCTGCAAACCTGGTCTTTCTGGGAGCCCCTTCCCTGATGTGTAACTCTTGCTTTCTGGTCACTGCGGTGCTGAGTCCAGTTGCCACTAATCCTTTCAAAATACCATGTACAATTTTCTTTTGATTTTCTACTACGTGTATCAATGTAGGCCTGGGCTAAATCTTTGAATATCACGGCCCTGCAAGCGAGAGGAAGAATTCAGGTGTTCTCTCACCTGCAAAGGTCTGTCTGGCCAGGGGGGAGAAAGATTAATTTGGTTTCCCTGCTAAAATCCAGGATGGGGCCTTGCTCCTTACCCTTGTTTATGCATCTCAAGAACAGCTCCTGGCTTTGTAAGTCACGATCACAAGGATCACACCCTTCCTCTCATTGCTGAAGTGTGTTTCCTGAGAAAGTACAACCTGTCTCCTCCATCTGCTGCTGCCATCAGAATAGCTGGGGCAGGGGGGGTTTCTCACAGAATATCAGGGATTGGAAGGGACCTTGAAAGCTTAACTAGTCTGATCCACCTGCTGGAGAAGGAACACTTCCACAACCTCTCTGGGCAGCCTGTTGACCTCTCCGCTATGTGGTACTCAAAAGCCACGCTGCCTGTGGCACCTGCTAATTCCGCCCCCCCCCCCCTCCAAAGCTGCTGGTGGGGACAATTATCTGCTGGGACAGGCAGTTGTATGGAGCTGGGGGTCATCAAGCTGCACACGTGGGGCACTGTGCAGCAAGGGGCACTGTGTCCCTCCAGCTCGCATGAACCTCTGGTGTTTTACCGCACGGGCAGTTCCTTTCTAATGCTCCCACTTTTTGTCCAAGGTAGAAATGGCGGCAGCAGGGACAGGAAAAAAGTGCTTATTTTTTGCCTGCTGAACTTAGTACTACAAAATAATGGGATATGTTGCAAATTGTGACCTTTTCATCATTATTTCTGGCATGAAAACCTGAAGGTCTTTTTGGCTAATATTCTTGATATATGAACCTTTGAAATGTCATTTTGCAATTCAAGAAGTACATAAAACAGTACAAGGTTGGTAAGATTTGGGGGACCTGCAAGACACATGCAGTTGTTTCCCTTGTCATGTCTCATTTGCAGAGCTTTTGCTTTAGGAAGTATTTTTAGACCAGGTAATGGCTTGCTCACTAACCTGTCTGCTACAATAGCGTGAGGGTATTTGGTTTTCTTCTTGTTATTTTGAGTGAAACCTGCCATGTCACACAGTTTTTTCAATCAAAATTCCCTGCTGACAGTTCTTTTGAGTCATCATCTTTTAGGAAATGGCTATTGGAAGTGTCTCATGAAGTGAAGACCTTCTGTTTCAGGCTGGTTTCCTGGCACCACTGCTCACCCCTAGCAGTGAAATACATGGAGAGAGACTGCAGAGTCAAATGGAGAGTGGGGGAAATATGATTCACCAGATATTTTCCAGCCTTGTCATTAGAAAACTGAGTAGGTGGAAGAGCTGGATTTGGATTAGGAATTCCTCATCCCTCCCTGGGATTAGCTCCCTTCTCACTGCTGACTTACTCAATGCAGAATTCATTAATATGACAATGATTAACCACTGGACAGATATTTTCCCTCCCAAGTCAATCAATCCTCTTTCCTTCCTTCCTGCTCCTCAGCCGCTTTCTTCAGCAGCATCCCCCTTCCTACGTTTTGGGCAATAAGAGGGCCCAGAAAGGCTTTGGTGTATTGGTTCCCATCTGGAACCCCTGTTCCCTGGGTTTTACCAAGTGGAGGATGAGAACAAGCCCTACTTTGTATTTTTCTTCCTCACCACTGTTTGGCCACTTCCCAGGTCAACAAAAGAAAAATAATTAGCAATGCTCAGAGCAATAACAAACCATGAAAATCTTTGCCCTCCAATTCAACTGTTTGGCATTATCAAGGAGAAGAAATGTGAAACAGTAACACTCTTTAATTCATTGTGTTAATGATTTTCACAGAATTTGTTTATAGCCACTTCAAGCAGTTTATCTTCACTGCTTTTTCTGGCCTCCAAGTACAAAACATAAATAGGGAAGCCGAGGCTGCCACTTACACAAATAAATGAAAATACTGATATAGCAGAAGTTGCCTGAAAGGAAAAATCAAATTCTTTCCTGTTCTGCTGAATTTGGTATGCATCAAAAATACAAGCTCTCTGCATTTCCAGTACTCTATGAAGAAGAAAAGGACAATCTTCTTTTCCCCATTAATAACAAACAGCTAAGGGGTAATCAGGACAGAACAACAGGGAGCAGCCCAACTCGGTGAATTTATTTTTTTTTTTAATCAAGAAAACCCTCATCAATTTATTGTCAGAGATGAATACTAGTGAGAGAATTGGGACTTGGAAATGGAGTTGTTGTCATACAAATTGTGTCTCCTTTCAAAAACACTTCCAATGGTATTTACTTTTTGTATTGATTTCAAGAAGCTCTGGCTACAATACAGGTCCTCTTCTGGCATGAGCGCTTCTCTTGAGAATATTTTCCAGGTGGTTTTCTGAACACAGAAGTATAGTTGAGAAATCAAATCAACAACGTGGCAGACAAAGGGAATGGCTTCAAAGGTTAACCCATTGTAATGGTTTGGCATTATTTTCTCGGCATCTTTGCTCGGACATCTTAAGCCAAAGATGCTCTTGTTCTCGGCAGAGAAGAACCTTTCTTCCCCTGCTTTATCTCTAAAAGTCTAAC
>VXBJ01004003.1:7063-117017 GCA_013400055.1 Nycticryphes semicollaris | reverse complement strand
CAGATTGCTCATTTTGAAAGAAAACATTTTTTTTTTCCCCTCTCATTTTAAGTGGAGATGGGCTTTAATGAAGAAGAGTTGCTGGGTGGGAAGGGATGTGTCCTCCTTACTTCTGATGGAAACAAGGCTGGATGAGCAGGCACAGCACCCACTGATAGTGTTCCCCTCACTGAAATAAAATCTAAATTTACCTTTCATGGCTGTTCTCCCCTCCTGCATCCCCCCAGTTATTTTTCATTTGGCAGCTCTCAACTAACTGGTCAGTTTGGATCAAACTCCATGTAAAGCTTTGATTTTTGGAAAGCAGTTTGAGGCTGAATGGGACTGAATTCAGGGTGTTAAAGGTCTTCCTGACTGAGCACGATGGAAATGGCAACCATGAAGCATGGCCAAGGTTGTTTCTTCCCATTGCTTTTCAATGTGTATTTCTGAGCAATGTCAGAGAACAATCTGCATTGATGGAGATGGAAGGACTGCAAAGTATTGCCACTTGTGATCATTGCTACTGTGAAGCTTCCAACTCTTTTGGGTTTAGGAAGAGTTCAGGCATCTGAAAATGCATTATCTTAACATTTGGCGAGATGAAAATCTGGAGGAGAGTATTAAATTTGCTTTTCATTAACACAAGCTAATTAAATCATTTAGCTAGCACTTCCAGTACTGAGAGCATGCTGGCCCATATGATTTTGAGGTTTCACTTGTTTCCCTGCCAAGTTCTGGTCTCCAGACCAGCTTTATTTTTGAGTAGGAGCTAAGGCCTTTTGGACAATGTCAAGCACCATCCACTGGATCTGCTCATTTGCGGTTGGATTGTGCAACTCCTACCCGGCCAATGTGACTAATTTTAGATGTGCCTCGCAGGGCTTTGCTTAACTACAGGCTGGAGGAAGAGCCCTGAGCACAACAATTAATTGTATAAGAATTCAGTACAATCATGAGTAAGGCTCATATGATGTAGCCCTTTCTTTTAATTCTGTGTTTTTAATGTGAACTTTGCTGTAGTCAAGGGTTTTCTCAGAATATTATTTATCATACACTCAGTTGCTAAAACCCTTTTATACCTCAGTAGCAGAACCTCCCCCCTTCTGTGGATTCAGCACATAGTCTGGGTGAAGGGGCTTTCTCCTGTTTTGTTCTGGGCTCATCTCTTTGTCATTATTCTTCTCACATCTTTGTTGGAGGTAGACTCTGTTTTCCTTTAATAAACTTATTTTTAGCTCACTAAAGCACACTTGAGATACCAGCCTTCCCAGGCAGCCATGCTGCTGCCTAAGCAACCCTATTCTTTCTGGAGCATTTCATGTAGGGTAGGTGGTGGGGTTTTTTTCCCCAGTAAGTAGTAAAGCTGCCCTGAAAAGCATGTGCTGCTTGGATGGGAGTTTTATTTCCCAAGAAGGGCTGAAATCCTACAAGTCAACAGCAAAACCCCGAGTCTCTGTACTGAAGTGAGGATGAAGGGGGGGCAGTGAGGCGTACTGTTTAATACATGGTATTTCCCTCTGACCATAGGACCCTGGAGCTGGCTGTGCTCTATTGGTAACAGAGACTCTGCATGGAAGAAACGTGGGGGGAAACCATTGCTGCAGCCCAGGGAACGAGGAGAGATGGGCCAGAGCCACGGCCATGGATTTGATCTTAAAGGTCTTTTCCAATCTAAATGATTCTATGATTTGTGCTTGCTTGGCTGGTTCTCAGCAGCTCATAAGAGGAGCTGCTCAGCCTCATCCCTTCCATTAGACAAGTTATCCTAAGGGAGTGCCTGCTTGCTGTCTAGTTTGAGATATATATTTTTTTTTATTCCCTTGTTGCTGTCATTTTGCTGCCATAACTCCAAACTGACCGCTCTGTGCTGTTCACTCAGCACCAGAACTCGGGTTTTATTCCTGTGATCAGGAGCTTTACAAATGTCTTCTGCCAAGTGCCACATCCATCAGCGGCTCAGTGCCACCAGGTACCACCATGTTGCTTGCTCCTGGAGATGGTGCCTCTACCCACCATCAGCATCAGCAGTTTTAACCTCCCTGCCTGGCTTGCTGCTCGTTTACAGCACTCATAACACATCTCTGCCTGGGACTGCGTCGTGGAAACTTGGCTACAGTGGGAGGTAGAGGAAGAGTAAGAGAAAATTCTCAGGAGAATGAGCTGGAGAGAGAACAGCCTGTGTACCACAGCAAGAGACAGCTTTTAAGGAGGGAGCTTCTCAGATGTTTATGGAAACCTGCCCCAGGTCTGGAAGGACGTGCACAGAGAAATGCTGGAGAACTGGATGCGGGGAATGACAATGATTAATGGAGGATCCAAGGTGATAGCAGGGAACGGGGCTGGAAAGGAGTTTGCAAGTGAAAGCCAAGAGCCCTGCAAACCGAAGGGCCCCTTATCTCACTGCTGCCCCAGCGAGAGAAGGTGCAGTGAGGAGGCTGTGGAGCAAGGCTGGTACTGCCTGGCCAGGGTGACATGGTGCTCTCTGCACCTGCACTGGCTGCTGGCACCAAAACGTGAAAAATGGAAAGCACAAAGAGACTTTTATTTCCTGCAAAGAGCAATTATTAAAAGCATCAAAAGTTGAGAAGGGGCTGCTGTGCTCCTGCCTTGGCCATTGCTCCCAAGACTTTTCAGAGATGTCCTATCTAGCTGGGATCCAGGCTTCATCAGACTAATTTTGAATTTAAAAGAGCTCAAATTATGCCATTTACTGCACTTGAATCAAAGCATGGGACCCAAACAGCTAAAGGCAAGGATGCCCTTAACCCAAGTGCAACCTAAACAGCTTGTACTCTAGCACCAGGGCAGGAGATAAGGTGAGGGGAGATATTGGGGGGAAATAAGAGGGGAAGTGACAGATTCCAGTGGGTTCCTGTGCTGGGCAGCTTTGGGACACCCATCCTGTCTTCATGGGCTGATTTTTCTCATTACCACAATGAATTTGCAGAGGGCAGGGTGTATGTGCACACAGTACCCAAGTGCAGTGCTTTCCCAGGCTGTGCTGGGGCTCCTAGGCACCATTAGGTGAATAACCAGAAATAATGTCACTGGAAGAAATGCTGCTGTTTAAATGGCTTGCTCATGGCTTTGTTTCAGCTGTTACAACATTGCAGAACTAATGGCCAATCACTAACATTACAGCAAAGTCCTTGTCACAAATGAATGCACACACTGAGCTTTATTTCTATAATGTCATCGGGCTGTCGGATAATAAGAAAGAAGAATCTTGCCTATAAATTGCAGCACATGTTAAAAATCACAAGTAGAAAGCAGAGGAGCTTGTGAATCACCTCACTGATCAAGAATTTACAACTCTCAGTGCTGGTCAGAGCAGGGAAATGTAGGGTGATGACAGAAGTCTACATTTTTTGAACAAGCTGTACCAGCAAGATGTGTCTGGGAAGGGAGAAGGCAATGAACTAGACACAAAAGAAAATTAAAAAAGCAAAGAGGAAAGGCAAAAAGGGGAGGAAAAGAAAAGAAAAAGACAGACAATAAGAAGGGAAGAAATACATCAATTTCTAAGTCTAAAGCTTCTCAGAAAGGTGGGAGCAAGACCCCTCTGAGCTGCTGGCTGAACGCTCTGAGTAATTGCTGGTGCTGGTGTTGGTCATGGCCACCCCGGGGCCATGTGGGATGGGATGGACTGGGATGGACATGGGGCAGGTTGTCCAGTCCAGCCCTCCCTTACCGCCTGATGTGGGAGAAGGGATGTGGTGTGGGGATTCTGCATCAAAAAGGGATTCCACATCAAAAAGGGATTTCTTCCAGCTCTTGCAGCCTTTCCTCAGCAGTGTGTGCCCAGCCTGGAGAAGAGAAGACTGAGAGGGGATCTCATCAATGCTTATCATGATCTAAGGGGTGATATGTCAAGACAGCAGGGCCAGACTCTTCTCAGTGGTGCCCAGTGACAGGACAAGAGGCAATGGGCACAAACTGGAACATGAGGGAAAAACTCCTTTACTTTGAGGGTGGCAGAGCCCTGGAACAGGCTGCCCAGAGAGGGTTTGGAGTCTCCTTCTCTGAAGACATTGAAACCCTACCTGGATGCATTTCTGTCCAACCTGCTCTGGGTGGCCCTGCTTTGGGAGGGGATTGGACTAGAGGGTCTCTGAAGGTCTCTTCCAGTGTGTGAGTGTGTGGGGCTTGGCTGGGGCTATTTAGACACTGCACAGGGTGAATGGCAAGAGGAGAGTGGGGCTATAGGGCAAGGAAACAAACTAGGAAAGCAGATGGAGAACATGCTTCTGGCATCTCTCCAGGCTGTGGGACTGGGAGGTGGTGAACTGCACTGGCCGAGGGACAGGCTGGCCATGGGGACACTGAGGATGGACTGGGGCCGAGCATGGGCTGCTCTTTGGGGCCCGCTCTGTGCCAGGCTCTCCAAGACCATCTGCTGAGAAATGCTTACTGCTTCTTCAGCAAGGGGTGGTGGTGGTGGCACAAATGTCTAGCGCTGGCATGTTGGGGTGGCCCTTTGGAGCTCCCAGTGAGACATAAAAGGCAGGTCTTAAGTTTCACCTGCACAGGGTCCCTGGGCATGTGTGACTGCTGCAGCAACCACTGCGATCTCTGCATCCAATTCCCTTTGCTCAGTACCACCGTAGTCCATTCTGGAAGCTCCTGACCTTTCTGTTCCTTTCAAACACTGCTGAAATTTCTTACTCTGGCACGCTCTAAGTGATGTCCCTCCTCCAACACACCACCCTCTTCCCACCACCATCCCATTTCCAGTCTAGTCGTTCGCCAGCTTTAGCACTGACCCCTGTTCTCGGGAGCCGATTTAGCTTCTTCAAGACCAGCTTGAAGTTGATACGAGCCATAAGTCAGGAGGAACAATTTAAATAAAAATTTAAAAAATTAAAAAAAAAACCCATTATATTTTAGTTAGACAAGTGTTACTATGTCATTAATACTGCCTTTGTTAGCTAAGTCATTTTACAGCCCACTTAGCCTGCAATCTGCCTGCTGTTTGCTCTGAGCGCTCTGCTGGACCGGACAGGGACAGCAACCACGCTCGGCTCTGCTGGCTGGGATTTTTGGTTTTTTTTTTTATTTTTTTTATTTTATGCTTAGCTTCACTTGAAGGGTCTCCGCCGCAATGTTTGGACAGAAACGCTGCAGAGGCAGGGTTATTTATTTAAACCATCTGTTTCCACTGGCACAAAGAGAGCCCGTCACAATATTTCTGTTGGGCTTCAAACTCTTTGCGCACCTGGCAGTGGGGGTACAAGTCAGCAGATGTGAATGAGCAGGTCCTGCTGTTACGAACAGTTCGTGCTAGTCTGGTGCAGGTATAAATAATGCCTGTCACCGAAGGCAATGCCCTTTTTCTCTTGCCCTTCTCTTGATTCCTCATCCTCCAGCCTGGGAATAGCACAGGAATTATAACCCGGGGGGCTGGAATTCAAACTGGCATTTCTACAGCAGTTTGTAGCAGCCTTTCCCTTCCAGCAAAAGCTTTGTGTTTGTCTTTGCAGGGGAAGTGTGGCCTTTAACCCTCTCCATGACTGGGTATTACTAATGTGCCTTTTTATGAAAAGCCAAAAGGATCACAGAGTCAGGGCAAAACCCCAGGTCTGAGCAGTCTCCACATTGCTCTCCCCCAGGGTTGTTATCTCCAGCTTTTTGGGGACCTGTTACTCCCTAAAATGTAAAACATCCCCTTTAGCTCCTGACCCTGCTTCTAGTTTCAAACTCAAAATGCCTCTGTCTGGAGAGTGTCAATTAAGCTGTGAACATGGGCTTTGGTGGGTGCTGCCTCTTGGGTATGGGCTCTGATTTCTTGTTCACCTTTTCCCCAGGAGACACTGTGAACACAGTCCCCGCTACCTCAAATTCCACAGGCCGGTTTCCCGTGTGGTGGTGAAATCATCAGGGTCAGCACGCCCGAGGTGCAAGAAGCGGATGGGAAAAACCCCGACGGGCTGTTCCCCTTTGCCAGGTCAGTGTTGTTACCACCCACTCCAGCAGAAAACCGCATCGTGTCCGTGCACAACAAACAACACCTCTTTCCCCCTCCAGAAATGTCATTAACGGAGCCCCTGGGTGGCACTTGTGTTATGTGTGAGGCTGAAACCACTCATCTGCAATCAGGCAACAAAATCAAACTTGTTTAATGGTACATCCAGACAGTAAAACTAAGCCCGGTGTAACTGCGGTAGCAACACCGATAACAACAGCGTGACACATCCTTGAGCAATTGGGCTGTGCCCTCATCTCCCGGGTGCCTCCTCACGCACAGCCAGCCCCGTGAGCACATCAGTCCGCCCCTGCCTGGTGGCACCCAAACATCTCTTGCTTTTCTCCATCCATTGCCTTTTTTCCTCCATCTTTCCCAGCGCTCCTGCCCATCCCAGACACACAGGCTGTGAGTGCCGGCAGCCGGGCTGGGGCGGGTGCTGCTGGCAGGATACGTACCTGGTGGGTCGAAGCCCCTTTGGCATCACCTTTGCAGTCACCTTTACTGTCACCGGCAAACGGCAGCTGCCTCCGGGTGGCGATTTGGCAGGACCAAAGGCGGTGGCTTTGTGGAGAGCCTGCGCGCTCGCAGTCCTTAGAGAGCAGGCACAAACTGTCCTGGGAGCAGGACCAGAGGTGGTGCCACCCGTCTCGGCTCTCACCACAGCTACGGGTATTTATTGTATTTGCTCCTATTTTCTTTTCCCGGTCCAAAGACTCTGGATTTCCTTTGTATAGCGTGAAACCACCGCAGCAGCAGGGCTGGCCAGGGACTCCTCTCTTGCTGCCCCGTATCTGTGGGGATTTGAGGAAATCAGTGCGTTGGTCACATATTCCCTCAAAAACCAGCCTGTGGGATAAGGGCTCTGTTAATGGCAGGAGGAGAGAATAACCCTCCCTGGTCCTGACCCACCTTGTGCGTACACACAGCACCCATGTCACAGGCACCAGTGCTTTTGCCTGTTGAAGGAAGGCTCTTGGTGACTGTCACAGGCTTTTGTGTCACTCAGGTGTCCCCTGTGAGTGCAAGGACCCTCCGCTGCTGGCCATGGACACCATCACAACAGAGCTTGGCTCCAGCCAAACAGAAAAATAAATTGTGAAATAAGAATGATGTGGTTTAGGTTGGATAAGGCAGCAAGTTCTGGATTTATTTTACAATTGTACTGTTAGTGCCATTTGCCTGTCTCATCCTTTGCTGGAGTCGGGCTCTGTAAAAACTGCACGCTTTCATGTCAGCTGGGTTTGGATGGGGAGCAGAGCGTAAGGCTGCTCCTTTTTGGCACAGGAAAAGCACTGGTCTGGTCTGCTGGGGAGTTAAACCACAGCAAATGGCACTTCTTTGCACTTATCCAGCTTCCAAACAGAAAACAAAGACCTAGTGAGACAGCTCGTATCCCTGGAAAACAATTCCACTTTAAGATGTGCTAAAACACCTTTGACTCGCAAAGGTTTGTGGCCCGGGCTGCACAGGAGTGACCGATGGTGGAAAAGCTGTCCAATGCCCAGGTCAACCGGCATCGGGTTGATATTAAACCATCCTGGGCAGAAGGGCTCAGCAAAGCTCTGCTCAGACCCTTTATCCGGATGGGCCAGCGCTCGCCTGGGGTGAGGAAACAGCCAGGGACTGTCTGAGATAAGGACAGCAGCGACTTCCACTTCTGCAATCGGCTTATCTGTTCAAACCTGCTGCTCTCCTCACACTTCTGTGGCAGTTTGCAGCAAATGGGATGTACTATCAACCCAGCCTGTATTAAACCTGCCTTAAAACCCCCTGTCTTTTGGAGGAAGAAGTACTTCCTTTTACGTGGCTGAGCTGAACGATTTCCAAGCATTCCCAGGCTGGATCAGTCCAGTCTATAGATCCATGGCTCAGGTACTGCTTTCATTTACACCTGCAATAAGCCTGTGGTAGGTCACTGTGGCTATTCTAATATATGCCAGTTTACAAAACAGTCAGGAAGGGAATCTTTTCTGGGGCTTTTTGTTTGCTTTTTTTTTAACCTCAGTTATCCAGTTCTGGGGCAAAATCCCACTGATTTAAAGGAGAAGCTGCATCACTGGGGTACTGATAAGAGGAGCCCTGGCCCTGCTGGGTGACAGCCTTTCCTTGTTCCACATCTCCACCCAGGGCAAACCGTGCTCTGAGCAAGGGCCACCTTCTTTCTGATTTCCAATGAAGTGGCTAAAGGCTGGAAAGCACACATACACACCCTCTGAGTATTTGCTTCATGAATAAAAGCTTCCCAGCTTTTGTAAAAGTGAGGTTAAAAAGAGAAGCAAATATACCAATATATCCTCTCATTGCTTCTCCAGGTGATAAAAAAAAAAGAAAAAAAGAGAATAAAATTTCTCTTCTGAAGTTAAGTTCCACTGACTTCCAGGACCAGCTGGGAAGACATCTTTCAATAATCTGTCAGAGGTTATTTAGAAGCCAATTTAGTACCATGGTTTATTGTGAAAAACCGAATTCCTAGCAAAAAATGTGTGTTCCCCTGCAGCTCCACAGTGGGCATCAAGGCCAGGCAGGCTCTAGCGACGTGCGTTACAGCTCTCTGCTATTACAGCAACAGGGCAAGAAAGTGCTTGTGTGCAAAGACCTGTGTGTGCAGCCCTCATCTCCCTCAGACAGCAGTTACCAGCTCCTGTCCCTGGCTGGGAGCCGCGGAGGCAGCCAGCGGTGACACAATGCCACAGACCAGAGCACTTTTTCAAGCCCTGATGTTTTCTTTATGAGGCAAGTGTTTCTGCAAGGGTTTAGCTTTTTAATGCATTCTCCTAAATGAAAAAAAATCTAAAAAATCAATGTTCCCACCTTGGAGATTTTTTTTTCAATTTTTCTTTTTTTTTTTTTTTTGATGCAGCCAGTACTGAAAGAAGTAAGTCCCTCCATGTCCCCTCAGCTTTGACTGGTGTGTCAAAAGGGGGTTGCTGGGGGTGACAAGGGAAGATTTTTGAGCCACGGTCTGTGGAAATGTCTGAGCACAGCGTCCCTGCCAAACCTGCAAGAGTAATGCATTACTGTGGCTCTGAAATGAGAAGGTGCACATCTTCAACAGGATGCCTTTGGTTTTTGGTTTTTTTTTTTCCTTGAGAGAGCTGGAAAAAAAAAGTACGTGAACATTAAAAGCATTTAAGAAATACCTCATCTCTCTTTTCCACAGCAAAAGTACGAGATTCAGACAAACACACCCAGTTTTACAACTTGTACCTGCAGTTTTGGGGGAGACTGTATCTGCAGTGTGTCCTTCCTTAGCACCGAAGGATCGCAAAACCCTTAGTGGGCTGTGTTTAGAAACACTCTCAAAAATGCCCGTTATTCCAGCAACACCCAATTCCAGCCTGTTCTTCAATAACCCAGCACAGGTGGTGCATCACAGGCTTTGGAGGATGCTGCCCCAATACTGAACTTAGTGCAGAACCTGCTGCTGCTTCTTAGCTACAGACCAACACGGAAATTTCGTGTTCAGGGTAGATTGGGATCCATCATCCCAGCACCGGTGGCCAGACCGAAAGTCTGATTCCTTAAAAAGCAAAAGCTGGGCTGTAATATCACAGATAGACACACACACAGAGCTAAAACAGAGAGGGCTTTGATGTACAGAGTCATTCATACAACATTCCTGTCACGTCACAAGCTTCAGCCTAAAAGCTTTGCTCATCCTGTGTCCGTTCCCAAGCGGAACCAGGCCCAACATGGCCACAGCTCCCACACACCAACGTACCCTCAAGCCTCACGGCTCGGTGGAGAGGCACCACAGACCACCAAAACCAGGCAGAATCGATGCAGATGTTAATTTTTGTGGCATTTTTTTCTACTCATCATCATTTGTTCTGAGGACTGAATTCTGCACTTTGACGTTTATGCGATTAAAAACTTCGTCACAAAATGGTGGACTGGGGCATGTGTTTAAGTGAACTTCTGAAACAAGGCCTCAGCCGTCAGGCCATGTCTGTCCTGCTGTGCCCACGGAGGGTGGGTTTGGTCTGTGCTCTAGAAATAAGGCCCCAGGAACCTAGTTCCATCAAGAAAAACAAACCTTAAACTGCGTTTCTTTGGTTTTGGTTTTTGTTTCATGCAACCGAAGCTCACAGTAGCTGGCTGGATGCTGGGTGGCTGGAGAGAGAGCTAAATCCAAACCAGTAGTGTCACCAAACGAATTACAGAAGATGACCACAAGCTGCAGTGACAGTCCCTGCTGTGGAATGCTTTTCTCCTGGTCACAGCTAGGACAGCGAGTCGGACTGAGCGTTACAGGCGCCATGGAGGTCATCGCTGCTTCTGAGCAAGCCTTGGTGGTGCTCACCACATGCTGCGGGACTGGGTTTCTTCCCCGGTCCCTCTTTGTCAGGGCTTCTTTTTTTTTTGGTACATTACACATCTTGGGCAATGCATCCAGCTCCTGCTCTCCCTGACCCCATGGCTCACGTCTGCAAACTCAGGAGGGGAGAGCACAGTTCTGGCCAACAGCTATTTTGGCCCACAAAGAGTGCAGTGTGGGTGGAAGAGATGTTCTTCAAGGGGATGTTCTATAGGAAACTGCATTTTTGGGTCTGCTCTCCCCAGCAGCAGACTTTGGAACTGACTTGTGTCAACCCTCCTGAGGGACTTAGGTTTGGAGCTGCAAGAGAAACAGGATCATTTGGCGAGGTGAAGCCCAGCGCGGCACCAACCTCATCTTCACCGCAAGCAATAATGTAAGCAAGAGGACAAAAAGCTTGGCTGGGGCCAGTGCTGAAGCAGGAGGCAGATGCGAAGCTGTGATGCTGGAGGTCTGGGTGATCCTGCGCAAACTCTGGCCCCGCAGAAGCCTTCGTGCCGCAGCTTTGCCCCTGCCCTGTCTCCCTCCCTCTCTCCCGGGGCAGAGCTGCTTGCCTTTGGCATTTTTTAATATCCTTTTCTGACTGGTTTCCCAATCTGCACGGGCTGAAGATGCAGCTGATGTGTGGGCCAGCAAAACTGGCCATCGCTCGCCCAGCGGGACAGATGGGAAGGAGCAGAAAGTCAGTGTTGTTACTGAGAGCGTCGCTCTTTGGCCGCGGTTATTTAGAGGCGACTCCCAGCTGCTACCGGCTCTGGATGCCACGATAACCCCACTGCTCTTGGTTGTAACCCTGTTTTTGGACTGCCTAGAAATACAGGACTCAGCTGTCTTACCTGTGACATGCCACTGCGTTTCTGCAGCGAGCACTTGGCCTTTTGGGGGCAAAGCACCCGGTTCCTTCTCCCTGGGGGACTTTGCTCCCTCCACGGTGAGGGAGAAGCGGGGCAGGGACCTGCTCAGCTCCAGCGCTCAGCAGTGGGCGGCCGGGCTCCCTCCCCTCACACCCCCCTGCGCTACGGCCAGGGGCTCCAAACGCTCCTTATGCTTCTCCCATGGGATCTGCCGGATTAGATGTTGGGGGAAATTCGTCTTTCTTCAGGCCTGGGTTGGAGCTGAGCAAAGGCGAGGAACGAGAAAGCTTTTTAAACCTCTGTTTCACAGAAGGCTTGCTCCGAGCTCCTCTTGGAGCAACCCCTGGCAGCGCTTGCGAGGCTGTATTTTTGTCAGGGCTGAACCTCCAGCTACTCGTTAATCATCTCGCTCAGTTCAGGCGGAGGACACAAAGCAAGGGGAGGTGGGAGACTTCCAGAACAAACCTATTTTTTTGGTCACACCCCAAAGTTTTAGCGTCTGTTTTGCTGACGAGCTGGAGCCCCACCCCAGCGACTCGTGCTCAGCCTTTGGGAGAAGAGTGAGACCGCTCTGAGGAAAATGAGTTAAAATGCCTTCAGATGCCTTTTCACTTCTTTTTATTTAATTCCATAAATATTTTCATAAGGCTCAGTGTCTTTACAACACTTTTTTTTTAAACACTTTTTTTTTGTTTTGTTTTATACACACAACTTTGACACTTGTTTGACAGGGTCAAACAGTCCAATATAAACAAAATAATAAAACTGGCAAGTGCGG
Organism: Nycticryphes semicollaris; assembly: GCA_013400055.1. NCBI lineage: Eukaryota > Metazoa > Chordata > Aves > Charadriiformes > Rostratulidae > Nycticryphes > Nycticryphes semicollaris. The sequence goes on along the minus strand of VXBJ01004003.1, from coordinate 105,120 downwards.
ATCAGCTGGGTTACCAAAATCCTTTTTTTTTTTTTCTTTTTTTTTTTTCTCTTACTGTTAAAACCCCAAAAGCACTAAAATATCGGTATTTGGCTTCAAACTAGAATTTTAAAAACCTTTTTTTTTTTTTTTTTTTAAATTCTCTGCTACAAGTCCCTGTCGTCATAGTGCCTTTAAACTCCTACAGACTCTTCTTTTCTTCTTAAGGAAAAATAAGCTTGGTGATGCCATGCAGAACTTACAATAGCTACTAAATATACATGTTCCCTGAAATGTAGCTGCAATGAAAAGATGACAGAGCATAAAGAGAACAAAACCAGAAACCCAAAGCACCACAGTGTACTATCAATAACGTTGCAGTGGACGGCCTGTGACCATCCAGAAACTGAAACAAATTTCAAATATATTTCTCTATGTATTATTTTTCTATTTACAACTGTTAGATGCACCTAGGTTGGTTCTTGTTTGAGCTTTTTGGAGAGGGTGGGGAGGCGAAAGTCTTGAATTTAGATCCTCTGTTCTAGTGTCTAGGTCAAGGGGTAACGCATGTCATTGGCCTAGGGAAGAGGGGTTTTTTGGTTGGTTGGTTGGTTTTTACATATAGAGAGAGATTCAGCCAGAGAAATACCGTGAACAGGTTAAGTTTGTTACAACTCTCTTGTTTCTGCATATGGGATGGCAAGTGGGTTCCTCCTGTCTGGCATTGAAATGGAAGTCTGTATCGGATGCTCAGTCAAAATGCCCCCGCTCTGTGTCTGCGCTGCTGCCAGGAGGCAGCCCGGCCCCGCTCCCTACCGGGAAAGCCACCGTAGGGAGGGGAAGTGGAACCCGGTGCTGGTTCTTCTTTGTCACAATGCTCCATCTCTTGCAGCACCTCGGCAACTTATGGATGGGGAAGAGCTTTCTTGAATGCCATGCCTGAGAGCCAAAGCCCCTCTTCCCTCTGGAACCAGCGCCTGCGGCTGCTTTGCCGGCCGCCCGGCTGCGGCAAGCACTAGCAAGGCTAGCTCCTTTTGGCTTTCCGTCTAAGAAAGAAGCTGCGAGTCCAACAAGTGGCCTTGTCAGATCAAGCGAGTCTTGATTTATGATGCAAATAATGGTGTGGCGGTGGCGTTTCTTTTTTTCCTAGTGCTGAATATTTAGGAAGCATCTTCTCATAAAAATTATGGATGTCTCATTCTCACTCTCTGAGGCACAAAACAGTAAATGAACAGGCTTAACTAATGTGCTCGTTACTTTTTTTTTTGTTCCCTAAGCAATTAAAAAGGCAAAGGAATAAGTGAAATTTTCATCATGTTGACAACAGTTTGTAATCTCTCTCTCTCTTTCTCTCTCTCTCTCTGCCTCTCTCCAGCCATTCAGAAATAGTAAAGCATTTCAGCTGATGTCTGAGAACCCATCTCATTCACTTGTTTAAATACCCACTCTGTTACAGAAACAAAATCGTATTTGCTACATGCTCAATATTCAAATCTGATCATCAAAATGCAAAGATACAAAAGAGCATAAAAATAAGTTCTGATATAAAATTGGGTTGCCTCCTGTTTGGGATTCCTGCTGCCTGTCACAGAGGGGCCACTCTCCCTTCCCCAGACACTGACCTGGCTTTGCTCTTTATTGAGAGCCTCTAGGTTACTAAAAAGTGCTGAGATTATTTTTGTACCTAAATAAAAAATACAGCCGCCGCCTTGTAACATGCCCTGAAAGAAAACAGGCTCCACGGAAATACTGAAATCGCGCTCCCTGCTCTTGTATTTCTTAAGGGAGAAAAAAAATCATGTATCTCCAGGCTGTTGGCCTGAGGTGCTTATGTGGTCTGTCAGATTCAAAAGGAAATGATAAATACTGTGATCAATCACTTCATCCCACATTTTCAAAGGAGCTTGCAGAACAGCCCTGCCAAGTTCTTAAGTTCATTTTCTAAATCTGGTTAAACAGTCTCATTTGCCCTAGGAAAAAAAAAACCAACCTTCTTGACTTGGGTTACAAGCTTAAACATAAGCTTTTGCACTTGCAAACGCATGGACTTAGGGCTGAAATTATAGGAAGTGTCTTTGAAAAGGGAGCTATGGATCTCCAGAGGGAGAAGCAGAGACAGAAGGAGCCCTGGAGAGCTCGGCCAATGACTCCAGGCTCCGGGGCAGTGCTACACCTTGGCTGCCACCCACCTCTGACTGAGATGAGGCCACGCAATCACAGCCATATGCTAAACTCAGGTCACCTCCCTGTCTTTCATTAAAGTTCTCAGCTCCTCTGCAGCTCATGAAATATCAGGTAAATACTCCCAATGACTCGGGCAATGATCCTGCCGCTATGGGGTGGCCATGGCGGCTCATGTCCTGCCTGGGCGGCTGGTGCCCCAGCGAAGCCAGGGTTCTCACGGGCAGCAGGGCAGTAAGGGCACTCCTGGGACTCACTGTGGGGATCATTGCTCCTGTAAATGGTAATTAGTGGTTCATTAACACAGTACTGTGCAGGCAGGAGTGTGGCCAAGAGGATGGGACCTTAGTTCCTGAAGAAAGAAAACTGGCCATTTGTTGGAGCCTAATAGCCAATTTTCCTCTAGCTGGGATGGAGGGCGTGGAGCCATCAGATTTTAAGCTTTTATCTTTGCATGGAAAACAAAGATAGGAGTGGGCTTTTCAGAGTTGTGTCTCAGCTTAAAAAGAAAATAAATCAAATATAACCCCGCAGGAAAAAAAAAAACAACAGCAAAACAACTAAACGCAAAAGAAATAAAAGCCCCTGCTATTCTTTTCTCAGTCTTACTCCCAGTGTGAACAAATCACACCGAGTTGAGAAAAAGCCAGTGCTTAAAAAAACCAAACCTGCAAAAAAATTGAACTGAGGAAAATCCATCTCTCGCTTCCTAAACAGCTGATGCCCCTTTTCTGCTTGTTTTCACCTGCCCACAACACAACAGTTAAAGCCAGAGAAATACTGCACAGCAGAGCATGGTGCACAGGGGAGCACATCCAGACAGGCACGAGTCGGACCAGAGGATGCAGGACGGGACGGGAAAGGGTCGATGCTCTTCATTGAAATGACAATTCCAGGGACAGCCAAGGAGGGGACGGAGAGGGAGGGAGAGGGAGCAGAGACCTCCCGGCACTCCAAAAAACCAAACAACATCCCCCCCCTCCCCCCATAAATAAAATCAAATAAAATATACACCAATGTAGTCCGTGAGGAACTCCGATGACGAATTCACAAAAGCGAGAAAGCATTCTGGGATGCCAATGATGACTTGAATGAAAATGAAGAAGGAAATAATAATAATAATAATAAAAAAAAGATGTCCGACCGATGGAATAAAATAAAATAGGTCACATGGTTGGAAATCATTGGTGCTTCCTAGTATCTNATTTTATTTATTTTTATTTTTAAATTTGAGTTCTTTTAAGTTAAAATTCTCCATCTCTCTAGGTATTATTTTTTGAATGGTGTTAACCTGCTGAAGTTTTGCCAGAATGGTGCCTGGCTGCGTCTGGGTTCGGTGAACTCGAAGACCTGGGACTGGGATATGCCATCTGTCACCATGTATTGTCCCTGATTTAATGGATCCTGGGGTGGTGGGTAGGCTGGAGGAACCGACTTGGAGTAGCTCACACCTGCATCGATGATTGGGGGGAAAAAGAAACAGATCAGTCAAAGTGCAATCGGGTCAATAAGTCTTTCTTCGTCATGCTATCGCTTCTTACCGCTTATTAACCAGGGTCCCAAACAACAGGGAGACGTGCTAGAGACGGCAAATCTACCAAGGAACGCAAGCAGCTGCCTGACCTCTGGGCTCGGAGGCTCCCTACGCTCGACCACGCAGTGAAGATTTGGAGAAGATCCATTACTTCTGCACTGGCAGAGTTTTTGCCTGCCCTCATGGAAAAGTCCTGCGTCCCCTAAGGTGGCACAAACCTACGGCCCGGCCGTACGCGACATCACTCTGGTCAGACGGAGGCAACGCAACCGCATCGGGCCAACCCGCTCGCAAATTTGGGCATTTCCAAGCTGGTTTTTTCCCCCTCCCACCCAGCTACGCCTGGAAAGCGCTTTTTCCCCAACATGCCACGGTGACCATCCCCGAGCAGCCGGACCCCGAGGACCGCTCAGCACCGGTTCCCATGTCGGAACGGAGCAGAGCTGCTCTGAAGGAAGCTCTAGGCGGCAGGGACCCGCATCGCTCCAGCGCTACTCTGCCTACGCAAAGGGCAACTCGCTGTTTCCTTCAGGAAAGCTTGTAGGACTTTTCCATAGGGTTTCATTTTACATTTACCAGTCTGGTTCCAGCCAAAAGGCGGCTGCACACGAGGCAGAAAAGGCTAATTCTGCTCAATCCAAGCTGGTAGCAAATGGACAGACAGGCAAGGCTAGGCTTTTGAGCTTCTAGATGGATCATTCCCACAGACATGTCACAGCTCCTGTGCGGGACCGGGGTGAGGGGATGCTGCCCCCACAGCTCTCCCAAGAAAGGGGGGGCCTCAGCAAGCTGGGATCTGTGCAACCCGGTGTAAAGGATGGTGGAGAAATGGTGGCTCTGGGCGAATGGAGGTGGAACAGAAGGGAGGCAAGGCACCACCGAAGCGTAGCCTACAGGGAACAGTAATTTATCTACTTCTGTATTTCCTTCCCCGCAACACCCCTGACGGGGGACAGTCCCTCCTTCAGCCTCGGGGCAGCGTGATCGGCTGGAAACCACCACTCCAGAGAAGGGCAGGAAGGAGGGAGGAGCAGGGCTCTGAAGCAGGTTGGTGTAAGCTCTGGCCATCTCTGGATCCCCTCTGCTGCAGGCAGAACTGCTCTTCCTTCTGCGGGGAGGGCAGGACGGGTGGCAAGCTTCGCAAGGGCCACCTCGAGGCCACGGCCTCCCCTGGTTTTAACCGCAGGAGCGAGGAGACTCTACCCAAGTAGATCAGTGTCCTCATCTGGAAAGCGGGATGGCATCACCCACCTACCTCACACGAGGGTTGTGAAGCTAAATTAATTAATGATTGTAAAACACTTTGAGATCCTCGGCTGGGAAGGTGCTAGAGAAGGCAAAATACGGTGATTAGCACCCAGGTACCACAGCAACGTGTGTAAAAGAAATGCGACTCTTTGCATTCAGTCAGCGGTTCCGACCCACACACAAACACATGCTTTGCGGGACGGGCGCCGGCTGGGGCACAGGACGGCTGCACACACTCGGTACTTACAGACACAGGGAAAAGCCTCACAAATTGCACTCACGGAGCTCCTCTGACAACTTTTACGTGTTGCCACAGCATAGTTTGGGACCTCTTTTAGATACAAAGCTAAGGCTTTGGGAAAGAGAACGAAACGGCGTCCCCTTGTGCTAGAATTTACCAGTCAAGGGGTGGTTAGAATCCTCGAAAGGTTCAGACTGAATGGAGACATCATCTTGACTATGTCTAACTGATTTCTCCTTCTTTACATCAAATACCCTCAAATCATGCTGTCCACTGTAGGGAGTAACCAAGACCTTTTCTCCTTACGGTGGACAAAAACGAGTCCATGATTCATACTCGTTAACCTTTAACAAGTTCATCACAGTCAATATTTCAAACTGCTCCGAAACGAACAACCTGGAGAAGTTCTGCATTTGTATCTGCAAACGGAGTTACTCATCAGCAAGTTTTCTACTCTGTCTTTCCCAAGCTCCTCTCTCCCACAGAAAGCCTGCAGAGCAGAGTGCAGCCCCACAGCCCTTGCTGTCCTGGGGTCAAACCTGGAACAAGGTCAGGTCTAGGACACCTGAGACAACTCTACCATCCTTGTTGGCAGGTCCCAACTGTCACTCTATGTGACTTAACCCAATGAAGTCCCAGAAAGGTAGAGCATGGGCTTGAGCTCCTCTATGCCCTACCTCTTCTGTCCCTTCTTCTACCACTCTTCTGCTCTAAGTTGCGTTGTTGGGGGGCAGGTCAACATGTGGGCAGTGTAACCAGCTGCAGAGTCAGCTCTGGAGGGCAAACTCTAGCCCTGAATTCATATGAGAGTGTAGACGTTCTCCTGGAGGCCACCAGCCTTTAGTGCCTTGGCCACTTTCCCCGGCAGAGACTGGTGAAGAATTTTAGAGCCTGTGGGGAGGTCAGGACCTGGTACAGGTCCCTTGCATGGTTAGGTTTGGAAAATCTTTTGTCTGGGGACTGGTTTGGATCTCCGACTGACCTACAGGACCAGGAATGACTTCAAAGGCAAATAGGCCTTGTACGACCAAGATTACTAATGTTCTGCAACACAAAGGAGCCATGAATCCAAGGCTGCTTCTAAGGGACATGGAGCAACTTTTTCCAGCTTTGGAAAAACCTTAAAACCCCACTGGTTTAATGACACGGCCCAATGTCTTTTGCATCCTGTGGCCACAGAGCAGCAGTCAGCCTTGCAATGGATCTGGTCTGCCACGCTGAGCTGGGCTGAGCTCTTTATTGGCTCTAAACCAATTTATGGAGGGTGAACTGATGCATTTTAATCATGATACAGAAATGCTAAGAAATCTCCTGGATCAGCAAAATGTTATGCGCTTGGAAAGCTGAAGATGCAGAGAAAGGACAGGCTGGCTGAGGTCCACTGACAGTGATGGAGTTACACTGCAAAGAATGTAATCCATGGTCTGTCTTCTCCAAAAGAGAAAAAGGCAGACTCCCCTGGCCAGATCATTAGCAAACCCCATTCAGTTCTTCCCCAAAATAGCCTTTTTGGTCCCAACTCCTGAAAAACCTCTATCCTCACTTGAAACATACCCATGCACACACTATCCCTCTAACAAAGCTTGGACCCATATTCTTGTTTGCGTGACCCTGCTCGAGGATGGAGGCTGTTGGCATTAATATCTAAGCTGGATGAATGTCAAAAGCTCCTGGCTGGTTCTACTTGAATAAGCAGCCGAAATGTTGCATATTTATCTTATTTATCAAATGGCCTCCATGGCCTGAACGATCAAGACTGCGGATCTCAGTGGCATGCATAATTCCTGGGTGTTTGTGGGCATGCAAATAAAAACTCTGGTGCTCTGGCAAGCCAGGCTGACAATTCCGTAAGAACACATTTTTCTTGTGAAACTGTGATACAGCACTTTGCAACAGCTTGAGGTGCCCCAAGAATGGCACTTTTTTTTGTGGACAAACCCCATGTTCTTGCCAAGGTGGAACACAGGAATTGAGGGGGGAGGAGGGAGATCCCCCTAATCTGCACACCTTCAAAAATCCCAACAAAAGGCCATTCTGGGAAAAAGCATGACAGGTTGGTATTTTTCTATTCTGCTCATCAGAACTCGGGGCCGTTGTGCAAAACTGTCTCTTGAGGGATTATTTATGTTGGTTTTTTTAGAATATGCAAAGCTGTAACTCCACTGAATTCAACAGAAAGAAACGAGCAAAGCTCTTCCCCAGTGCAACTTCGGGCTGCTTGGCCAAGGGAAACCAAAGCACCCAAGGGAAAGGATCGATAGGTAAGTAATGATTTCTAAACACTGCTGCCGCGCTGCCTTTCCAAGGCGGAAAGAAAGCAGCTCTACACCAGTGGCCAGACCTGGAGCTCCTTCTGCTGGCTCATGCATAATTCTGCACTGTAGCAGAACAGACAGGCTGCAGCCGTGCAGCACAATCCCTCGGCAGGGTGGGGGTTGTGGAAATCTGTTCAGAAGGAGAAAAAGAAAACTCCAGGGTTTATAATTTGGCTAGACAAAACTGGTAAAGAGAGATGCTGCGCTGTCAGTTGGAATCATGTCTTTTTTTAGTGCTAGGCAACGTCACTTGGAATCTTTCGGCTTTCTCAGCTCAGAAGAAAACAATTAAAAAGATTTAAAACTGTCTTTTTTTTCGCTTCTAGGTTGTTTTTTTCCCCCAAAGCGTCTCTTTTACTTGAGGTTACAAGATGACTTCTGTAGCACTTGGAGATTTAGGAGCGTGCTTTTAACTCACAGGCAACCCACATGAAGATGTGCAGACAGACTCAGCTCTGCCAGCAGGACAGCTACATGGACACTGCACCTTTCCGGGGTTAATACAAAGCACACACAGAATAGGCTCACATTGCCCTATATAAAGCCATGGACATCTGCCTTACAAGCTGTTTGTTCCATCCTCAGCCTTTAAGGTTTTAGTTTATACTTTGATCAGGAGCTGTTTCATAGGCTCTTCTTCTACTCAGCTGCCCAGATATCACACAGTTCATGAGCCAGAGTTGAGTGGGAGACAATAAAATACCAAGCCCTGCTTTCTCTGCTGGCCGAGGGGAGGCTGCTGGGAGGGATGGAAGCAGCGCTGCGCTAAGGAACCTTTCCTCTCCTCTGATCTAACAGCACCTGAGCCAACTTGCATCCTTCAGGAGCCAAAACGCTCAAAAATCCCATCAACTCCATTTTTTCCTGACTGTCATAACCTATACACAACATGGTGTAGCCAGGAGCATACCTCAAGAACACTAATCACTGCGCGGTTAATTACTCCTGCAATAGCGACCAGGTTGCAGTAAAGAAATGAGAAGCAGTAATGGCTGGGCGGGTACAGGCCTTTGCCTTTCTTCAGCACGTTTCAACAGAGGATCTCAAAGCACTTCACCACTATTCACTTGGTGGCCGTTAGGTTTGGAATTAGCGGACTTGGCTGTGTCTGACATTAGTTCTGTTCCCCGGCTGCTGACCTGGTTTGTGCAGCAAGAGGTGAGGAGGGCAGGAGCCGGCTGCCTCCGAAGGGGACTTTGTGGGTTGACACTTCCACGCTGAACTACCCCACGCAATCTTTCTCGTACACTTAAGGAATTTAAGTGGTGCATTAGCCATGGTTTTTTACACGGCCAGGGATTTTACTCAGCGGCCTGGCAGAGGTAGATAGTACCAGGGATGGTACCGGTGAGGAAAACAAGCCTTAGCTCTCTTTTCTAACCACCAGCCCAACTTCTCTGGTTTGGAGGAAGAGCGAGGGAAAAGGCTTACCTGCAGCTTGAGAAATGCAATAGAGAAAATAGAGTAATCTCGTGTCCTGGCTATGCCACAGCCAACCAGGGTATCTACAAAAACTGAGGTAACTTGACCTTCCTGAGTCTATTTATCAAGTCTGTTACTGCAACTCAGTGTCATTAGACTAGGCATTAGGATAATGATCCCTCATGTGATAATCAAAAGCCAAGCAAGGCAAGATGGAATAAATAATACTAGGGCTTTATCAGTGAAAGCCAGGTGAAAAGTAATTTATCCCGTCTTGTATTTATACATCCTCCCTCTCCTCTGGCATTCTGAACGCTGAGAGCAAAGATCCCTCCGCCTGTCCCATCGATAGGCAGAGATGAGTTCATCCATCACTGCCCTGAAATGCAGCCTGTCTGGGCACAAACACCTCCCCTTACCTAAAATACCTCACTGAACTGAAAGCGCAGGAGTGTCTGGGCTGACAAATAAATTTGTTTCAGTTGGAATCTCAACAAGACATTGCTGTCAACTTCTTGGCTCTTCAAACAAGGGCCAAGGGAAAATCCAAAAGGCCTATTTCGCATCTCACCAAAAAACTCCCCTGGAGATATTGCTCAGAATCTTGTGCCCATTGCCGAGTCATCGGTAACCATCCTTAGAGGTCTCCCAGCCAAGAATTTATTCATAGTTTGCCTTAGGTTGTATATCTGACCGAATCTCAGATGATACTACTGACTCCAGCTGGGTTACCAGTGCCTGGAGCGAGAAGCCATCCATCTACACAGTCATCAGTGAGACTGGTGCTTGTGGACCCACAGCACGGAGTGCTTGGGTGAGATGCAGGCGGGCTCTGAATAACACCTGTGTTCTGGAGGTTGTGGGTAAGGTCTGTGTTTTACAAGCACAGGGATAAGCTCTGTGATTTCTCTGAATCCGCTGGGAAATCCCACCGAGAACATGATTAGCTCCATTCTTTCACCTACGCTGTGAGAAAAGGGACGTGGCCCTGATTATCTGAAAATGCAAATGCCCCTTTTTGTTTTAAAGCGGTTACTCTACATGTTGCTCCCTCTCAATCCCCCCGAGGCTACGCCAACATGTGTGAATGGGATGGGGAAACGTATCAGGGTCACGTCAATCTTGTTAGCAAGGAAGATGCAATAAAATAGGCTTAAACGCTCAGGAGAACCACAGGAGGTACCTACAGACTCCGATACCTGGTGAGATCTGTCCTCACCAGGTGGAGGAACCCAGCATGAGGACACTAACACGCAGCCATCTCATCCTGCTCTGCAGACTTGCTGGGGGACAGCTTCAAGTGCAGAAGTTGGAGAAGTCAAAGGAAAAGCTGTTGGGTTGTGTGGGTCAGGGTTTTTATGACATAGTTTGCCATCAACTGAAGTGACCAAAAAGGAAGAAGTTAGCAGGAAAATTCAGTGAGTCAGAGGGTGTTTTACCGCAGGCCAAAGCAGTTCCTGCTGGGGGAAGATGTAACCCCTGCTGGGTTTGCGTGGCTGGGTGTTTATGGGCAGATTTAATGATGGCATCTTTCTAAGCTCAGGGCCTCCACAAGTCCCAGAGCACCAGGCAAAAGACTCATCTGGGCTGAGGGCATCTGCTTTGGTGAAGCTGTGGCACAGTGCAGAGGAGAACACACGCGACAGAGAAAAGGGCACGAAGGAGCTGGCTCAAAGCATGGGCCTGAGGAGCTCTCCTGGGGTGGGAAACCCTCCCACCCAGCACTAAGGACACTTCTCTCCATTTAAACAGACTTTTCACGTTCTAAAATGGAAACATTAGCGGGGAATGGTGCTTTAAGAATGGGGTCTGGAATCTCTGATCCCCTTGACACCCCTGACAGCTTCCAGGAACACCAGCAGAATTCCCTTGCATGCACACACCATCCTGCACGGGGACAGAGGCAGACAAAGCCGGGGATCAGAAAAGTAGTGGAATGTCTCTGAAAGCTGCACGCACTGATTATTGGAGGGGAGACTGAAAGTGGGCAGCAGAAGAGAATGGATTGATGGACAGAGGGACTAAAGGAGCCTTCTGTTTTCAGACACTTAGGAATGGCACAAGTACCCTGGCTAATCCAGCGTCTGTGTTACAGATGGACTGGAGATCCACGAAGGATCCATTTCCAAGGGAACTTGAGCCTTGTTTCCACTGCTGTAGTCAACAATGGGCACAATTTTGGAAGTGCAGCTCGGTGCTGTCCTAATGGTGCAGTGTCCGTGCAGGCAGCAAAGGTCCTCGATGGTACCTGGGCTTCTCTGCAGAGAAGTTGTGTGCTTGCTCAGCTGTAGCTTAAAAAAGGCCTGGGGGAGGGTGGGTGTTGTGATTTTTGTTGTTTTTGTAAGTCAGGACAAATACATTTCTGTTACTTTGCTATTTCTAGGAGACACCACGCTGAATTCTATTCCCAGTTACCACACTGACATTGAAAGAAGGTAAAGGGCAGTAACCAAGAGGCAGGATCTCAAACAATCAATGCAAAAAGGAAAAAAAAAAAAAAAGCCAACAACAAACAGCCCTTTTCTCTATCTGCTGGTGAGGTGCAGAGCCAACACTACCCATTTACTTTATGTCTAATGGACTTAAAGAAGGCCAAAAATTGGTTTAATGCTGTCTTAAGGCACCTGGTCTAATATCATTACATTTTGCCCAATCCAATAAGTAGTGCAAATCCGAGTATATTGCTGAAATCTGACCTTGCCCATCATTAAATCGCTTTGGAAGGAAGCCTGGCCCTGCGTATGTGCCTGCATTTCTGTGCAGACGTGAGTGTTAGGAGGGATCTTGCTTTCTAAAGGGACTGACCCACAGAACCCTCGTTTCAGATCAAAAACTTCTCAAAACACTGAGCGTTGCGTTCTCTCTTAATCACCCAAATAAAGTTTAAAAAAGCGGAGTTTTAAGGTTTCTTCTCCTGCTACCATCTGGTCTCTCAGCCTCTCTCCTTCGCCCGCTGCAGCCAGGGGTAGTTTAAACTGCTTTAAAAGGCTTCCTTTCCCACCACACGCCAGCCAGCTCCAGAGCAATCCTTCAGGGGGGAGTGGTGCAGAGGGCAGGAGCGAAGCGGTCGTTCATACTATTTGAAAAATGTTTTTCTGCTTCACCTCTAACAAAGTTGATTGCATTTTCCATCTCACCTCCTTCACAGCTTTTCCCTCTCTCCTTAAGTATTCCGTGACAGGGAAATTACTGTGGCTTCCCCATTTAAGAGGTGGAGGGAACAAGTGAGATAATCTAGGAACAAGCCAGTAATCGGTGTCCGCTGTCAGGGGTCAGGCTCTTGACACACCAGGTCGAGCTGTTGAGCCACGAGGCCACACTTCAGCCACTGAGACCTGTCCTGCAAAGCCCTTAAATTGGAACAAGTAACTAGTTTCAGTTGAATGCAGTGGGAGTGTTCCCACTCCTAAAGGGCTTCCCTGCTTTCCAGGTCTAACTGATACTCCAAAACCAACTTAAAGCCCCTCCCAAGGCTGCTGTCCTGCTGTGGGAAGTGCCTGCAGGCAGCAACCCGGCCTCAGCAACTGGGCACCTGCCAAAGCCTTTGGTAGAAAAATTGCCAGCAGTATATGTAAAATGCATATGGCAAGATTTAAAAAAAAATAAATAAAAATCAGTCACTAAAAGCCAGATCTCAGGAATTTCCTCCTACCTCACTCTTCTGAGCAATGCCACCACGTCCCCACTCTGGCAGCCTCCCGCTGCCCTCTGGGTCTTGGGCACGAGACAAACCGGAGAGTAAGAAAACTACGTGTTTTCAGCACAAGGCTCAGTGCTGGTACTTAATTTAATTAATCTGAGACTGGGCTACGATTACCAAAGTGTAGGACAAAAAAATACCAGAGCTACTAATTTAATGACCCTATTTGCTGTTTTTCAGATTCCATGTCTTAAGCAAAACAACCCGGTTTCAATGCACTGGATGGCTGGGGTCCGACTGAATTGCTGTCTGACTCCGGGACTTCACCTCATAAAAAGACCCGCCAGAGTCACAGCGTCAGCTCGTTCTTCACAAAAGGAACGCTGACTGGTCTTTTAGGAGCTAATTAATTTTATAGTCAGACAAGTCTACGATAATAGCCCCTCCTTTTTTCATCTCAGAGAGAAAGAGAGAGAAAGAGAAAGAGAGAAAACAAGAGAGCAATTGCCGTGTAAGAAATACGTGTGGTTAGGCATTTTGTATTTGTGAGGGTGCAAGTCCAGTGATTTCAGTGGGAATACTGGTAGGCATGCTCAGGCACCTTTGAACTGTGTCACTTAATGACTGAACAGTACAATTATTAATTAATGAATGCCTCAATTAATTAACATTATAATTAATTGAACAGCAAATAATAATTAAAACGGGTGTTGTCGTGGCCATCATGCAAGTCAGTGCCTCTAATTTTCCGGTTGCCGCAATCTCCGTGGTTGCTGCCGTGCTGAGGGACACACATGCACCTGCTGAGGGTCGATGTGTGACACCGAGCTCGTGCCAGCGCCCGCCACTGCCCCAACGACACGTACGTTGTGTGAGACACGCGTCCCTGGGCCCCTGTCTGGGTACACGTACGTACTTAAGAGCTTAGAAAATCTGGCCAGGAGAGTTTTTAGGAGAACATCTCAGAAGACAACACAGGAATTAGTAGAGAGGAGAAGACTAATGACAATGGAGAGACACAGCAAACCAAGGAGTTTACAGCTGGCCTAGCGAACCACTACTGGACCAGCAAAGCCAGTAGACAACAAAGAGGTGAGGCAGAAAGCAAAGAGCTCCTTCAGCTTCTGCAGAATACCACCCAGTGCCTGAACAGAGGGCGGACAAATCAGCCTGGACCTGACTTTAGCTGAGAAGTGGCGAGTTCTCTCAAAGCCCATGTATAGGCCTAGCTGTGCTGCGGTACTTTGGTAACGGACCGATACGTCTACGACTTCGTGAAGCTTTGGAAAACTTGAAAAAGGACCTCTCTGACTTTCCCTCTGTATTTACCGTTTCAAAACCTGTAGCTGCAAGAGTTATTGCAAGAGATAATTAAGGCTGGCTCTTCCGCCAGTTGAAACTCTGTTTAATATCTAGCATGGCATTTGTTAGTTGGCTGTAGCCTGCCCAGGTGGGGAAATGAATTAGATATTGTATCTTTACTGAAGTACTTTATTTCCTAGAGCTGATGCTACTGTGCTGTCTTCAGAAAGGTAGCCCCAGGAAATGTGAGTGTCCCCTTTCCAAAAGCAGGAAAAGGGTAGATCCCTCACCATCTTTTACAGTGTTTTAGCCATTTTTCTTTCTTTGCTAATGGGAGACTTTGGGAATTAGCAGAACCCTTACACATCTCCGCACTCACTCCCATTTCAGCCTGAGATAAACAACTGAGATAGATTTCTGCCCCCAGGGACAGCTTCTGGACACCAGACTGGAGACACCAGGTCAAATTCATCTCTGGTGAAGTTCCGCTGGCTTCAGCCACGTTAGACCAGAGATTAATTTGGCCCACAGATACATTAAGAAAGGATACAAAGCACAAACGGTATTTTATAAAAAAAGAGAAAGGGGAGGGGGAAATTCAAGGGGGACGCTGGATCCTAACCCAGCAGGATTCAGCCCAGCCCGCTCCACCCTCACATCACCAGGCACAGTGCATGTTGCCGGTTACCTTTTTGCTTACTGACTTTCTTTACTGTCATTGCCGCTTGCCGCTTTTGATTTTCAGAAATTTCAAAGCCTGGAAAAAGGGAACACGGCAAACACAATTCAGAAGGTTGCGATCGAAGCCTCTTTTTCTTTTTTTTTTTCTTTTTTTTTTTTATTCTGGGGGGGGAGTGTTCTGCACAGTTTGGCAAATACAGAGCGCCCTCGGTGGCAAAGCATCACCCAGGGAGCTGTGTGTGCGGGCAGGTATTCTAATGAAAAGCCATTCTTCCTGGGAAGGACAGGCCTCTTTATAATCTCACTTGTGCAGGGGCTGTATGAAAAGTAAGATTAGACCCATTATTATTTTTCCAGTATCATAAACATGCCCAGTGCTTTACAGCTGAGCGACACAAACTGAGCCTGAACTGACGCTGGTTACAGCCAATTTACGGGCGGGTGCCCAGGGAAGGGCACGGCCGATAAGGCATTGGCTTCGCCACCCTCCTGCCCTGCATGAGAAATGCTTAACCAGAGCAGAAATGATGCAGCCAGGAGGCTCTGAAGTCAGGTGGCCAAATTCTTCCTTCTCCCACAATACCCACAGAGGTCCAGGCTTGAAGCTATGGACAGAATTTGTTTATTGAGGGCCAAAAGTAACAGTAACTGAATCGGAGAGAGACCTATTTGCGACTATGAGAGCAAACAAGGGCATTTGAATGAGGTTGAACTGTAATTCTACTACAAAAAAATGTGGGTTTCTTCAACAGTTGGGGCTAAATTTAGCATTACCAACAATCTCCTTTGAGATTCATTTCATATTCCTCACCTATCTTTTCATCTTCTTTTACCATCTTCCTTTCTTCTCTGAAAGCTCTAAGCCATCGCAACTTCTCCTCCAGTTTCTTGGCAAAGAATAAGTGCATTTCCTCAGTCTCCTTGTTATGAAGTTTGAAGGCATTCTTCATGCTGACATTGAAGTCATCATCTCTCCCGTCTTCTATATCCACCACTTCATACTTATCCATGTCTATGCGACCTTTGTAATACAGAATATCTCTTCGTATCAGATCCTGCAGAGAGAAAAGCAGAGATGGGTTGATGGTAGGATACTTACAGGGCCTGAACTCAGCAGGCAATTCATGGAAGGGCTGAAGAAAAGAAAGGAGTAATGGTGAAACCTGGTCAGATTCTTCAAGCCTCATCTGCTCTGAAGACATCTGTTGCTGGCTAAACAAATAGGGTAGATCACAGGCATAAAAGAACAAATTATAAATCTTCATGCTGGAAAATTTTCCTTTAGGCATGAAGAAACGCCTTTGAGTTGGTACCACATTGCCATCATTTTCCATGATAAGCAGTTCTGTTCCATAGGGCGAGAAACCAGAAAATACAGGCCACTGGCCTGATGGAATTCTTGCAAAATCCTGCAAATGAGTCGCTGTAGAAGCATAAACCTTGAGAAAGCAGCTGGGGGATGTCTGGCAGCACAGGGTGGGTACTGCAGATCTCTCTTTTCCAAACACATTCACAGAGTCAGGGGCGATGGGTCTCTGCCCCTTCTCCTTAGAACCCATTTCCAATTCCCACAGGTGAGAAAATCACCCCGATTCTCAGTTTGAAGGACTCCTACCCTATCTCTGTTCCATTACGCTGGTTTTAATTTCGATCCAGCTTAGTGTTTTTCTTTCTCCCTCCTTACTGCGTAACCTTTACAACCAGACCTGTTCATCCTCCTCTGCTTTCTAAGTGATTATTCCTGCCCCTTGTTTTTCAGCTGTTGCTCATTTCTCTGTGCTGGGAAGGGGAAAGTAAAACATTCTTCATTATTAATTTTTCAGAACTGGCATGAGAGCACCCTCAGCTCCGTGGCTGTTGGACGTGCCCAGCGCACCCTCCGCTCCGTGCCGGCACCAGCGCTGGGTCTCGGGTATCCATCCATCCCCCCTGAAAAACCACAGCGGGCGGGAGACAGCTGGTGGCACTAAAAGCAGGTGCTAAAAATGCAAAACACTAAAAAACCAAAGTGTTTTGAGCTCTGTTGCGGCAACTGCTCAAGCACAGATGTGAAACCATGGATGCTGATAAACCGTAGTAAAAAATAGAAATTTCCCATTATCTTCCATACCGTCTTCATACTTTTGGCTTTGCCCACAAATTTTGTACTGCCTTTACTAGAAATATTCCTGATTTATACTGGTGTAAGAGGAGCACTGGCCCCACATCTCTGTGTCTTTATAGGAACAGGTAACAAAGAGTGATCATCAGAAACCAGAATGTTAATTATATACTCAGAACCACATGAGATGATTCAAGTTACAAGGCATACATTTAAAAAGCCAAATTTAGCAACACACAATCAAAATTTCCTTCCTTTATCCACTCTGAAAAGCCAATATTTAGGTGTGTTAAATTAATTTAACTTAAATACTTTTTGATTTTTGAGAGTGCCCTAAAGATAAATGCTATGTCAAAGGATTCATTTAAGGGGGAAAAATAAAATCAATGTACAGCATTTATTTACTCAAGATTTAGTAGTGAGGTTTCTTAAAGATAAGCAGTAGATACTGTTTTAAACAAATCATTAATCTTGGAAAATAAATTGCACATCATAAATTTTCAGCAAATTGCTCATGGGTATGCCAGACAGTATTAATGACCATGAGACAGGGCACCATCCACAAAGTCTTTAAAAGTCTTTAAAACCTGTCTCCTTCCTCTGGAATGCTCTGGGAAAATCCACTTACTAATGTACTGTACAAACATCTTCCTCCAGTGTGTAGGCTTTGAGTAGCGATGCTGTCCAAAACATAAGAAAAGACTATTTCAGGCTGAATATAAAACTGAAAATCTTTTCTGGATTGTCCTAACTTGGGAAATTGCTTCTTTCCTCTCCCTCTGCGCCCAGTGAAGTGCTGGGAAAAGGCTGTGAGCATCGCATTAAACTTGATCAATTAAATCAATACTGTGCACTGTGTTTAAACGCGAGTCTTGGACTACTTCTTAGAAATAGCCTTTATCTTCACTGTGTTCTCAAAAAAACCCCTGATAACAAATCTCAGAGGGAAAAAGCCAGACGTGCTCCTTAAATGAGCTGTACCAGTACCCGTTCTTCATCCCACCGCTGCTGAGAACTTCCAAAACACAACACTGAGCAGCCTGTGCTTGTGAGGGAGATGGGTGAAGTGGGATCAAACGTACTCCTCTACGCAGTATTCATCATTCTGTACAGATTTGTTCATAAAAGGTGTTACGAGAAGAAATAATCACAATCCTCCTTCTCGCCTGGCTCTGAAGACACAAGGCTCTGTGCATTAGCCCACAGTCTGACACATACTAAATACATTTATTTTATACTTTTATCTCTCCAATTTTGATTTAGAAAACATTACGTGCTATTTTTAATAGCTGATGCTAAGTGGATGTTCTAACAGCTCTGTGCTGTCATTATACTTCCAGAGGACAATCGATGGGGTCTGGACATGCCTGGTAGAACCGCTCCATGCGTTTCCTCTCCAGGGCTGCAGTGGGAACAATCGCTGCCTCCCACGAGGCTCCTGCGGTGCCTTTCAGAGGCTCCCGTGTTTTGCAGGTGTCTCAGAGAATTGGATGTCAAGATAACGGTGTTGCCTAGGAGTTATTGAAGGAACAACGAGGAGATAATGGCATCATACAAGGGCTTTTGGAAATAAAACAGCCCCACAGAACGTTATTGCAGGTGAGAAAGCACTAGTGGGAAAGAACAAGCTCAGCTGTCGAGAGTGTCTGCAGAAACGTGCATTACCTTCGCACATCCACAAAAGAAGGACCATTCCCCCACCGCTGACCACAAACTCCAGCACCGATACCCCAAGTGTTCAAAAGACCCCCTTATTTTTCACGGGGTGGCAGAGCAGGTGAACAGCTCTGTGAACAGCACGGGTCTGCACGGGGGAGGACACTTTGCGCACAGAAAGTTCAGTCCTTAAAACACATTAATAGCTGTAATTAATGTCAACGGCATTTTTCATGGCTTAGGCATTTCCTACCACCACTTATCCTTTCTTCCCCTCTTCTTGCCAATGCTCAATAAACGGATATTACTTCCTAGCTGGCAAAATTTTAACACCCATAGTGTGGGAAACATAGTAATTATTTGGTCCATGGATATCTTATCACATATGTTCCTGCAGCTCTTAAGGAGTAACATCTATTACTTAACTCCTTAGTGAACACGGGCAAATGCACTTGGCTTACGCTGTAATTGATTTTCATAAAATTGAGGAATTCATCGGGGCTGAGACATGCAGCAAACAAAGCCTCGTTTTTAAGGAGCTTTTTACACAGGTGGACAAGGGAATAAAAATTAAAAAAAATAATAAAATTAGACATGCAGGCAATGGCAGCAACGCTGCTTTGTGTGATTTCTGGAAGACACGTCAGAAAGGCGGTAGCAGCGTTGAGAAATGAACCTTGCTGTCCCCTACACCGTCCCTGCTGGGCATAGGGCTATCCTTCCTGCAGCACTTGGGCTGAATCAAGCACAGGCAAGATAAAGGGAAGCAGATGTGTGGCTGAGGGTGAAAACAGATTGTTTAGACAGCCCGGTGCAAGTACTACACAGCAGAAGGAACAAGCAAATACGTATACACAAGATGGAGATTTATCAGCTACAGAAATAGCCACGCTGTCCAGAGGAGCTGAGACTCAGGGGAGGGCAGAAACGGCAGCCAGGACAGGCTGCTGCTATTACTCCTGGTTATCCCAGGGATAACATGCGAGAGAATTAGGGAAAAATTATTAAGCTATAGAATTTACCCTCATGTATATGCTGGGTATATCTACAATATGCTACTGGTATAGGATTACATATTACCCTCTCCACAGGTAAGCCAGAATGGTGACTAGCTGCTTTACACTCTCCAGATTTTAAAGGTCATACACAATTAATTTCTGTAGTTAAATCAGCTAAGTGCNAAAAAAAAAAAAAAAAGACTCTCAGAACCTAATCAGTGGGGAAAGGCCAAAGAAACTGAGTGGTTTAATCTAGAAAGGACATAAATAAAAGGGACTGTGCTATTGGTATTCCAGTATGTGAAAGCTGCTGCTCTTCTAAGGAGGCTGGTGATCAATTATTCTCCATTTTGATTGTGGCTTGTCTTAATTCATCACAAGGGAGAATAGGATTAGATACTTGGAAAAAAAAATCCCAAAACTTTCTAGCTCTAAGAGTAGTTAAACAGTAGAACAGACAAAATATGGAAGTCTTGGGACAGCACTCCTTGGAGATTTTCGAAAATAAGGTTAGCCAAACACCCACCAGAGATGATCTGAGCATACTTAATCCTGCGGAGGGAATAGCTGATCTCCTGGGGCCCTGCCCAGCCCTGCATTGGGATGGTGTCTAAGGGGAAGGTGACAGATGGAGGAGAAATCGGGCTGGGAACAGGTAGGATTTAGTGGGGGCTTTTCATGAGAAGCCCCCAAGCTGCGGAGGGGGACAGCGAGCACCGGGAGCGGTGACACAAACCTCCAGCTTCTGCATCCCGACAGCATCCCGGCCACGTTGCATGGCTCTTAAGGAAATAGATGCATCTAGGTCATTTGCACTTATTTGTCTAAATGTGATCTTTTTTTACCCTACAGCTTCTATGATTTCCTTTTCTTTCCCTGGCTGAGGTTAATTAAGCTCTTCTGAATTAACACTCTGCAGTCTGCTCACGCAACATGTACTAAGGATTCACAAGGGAAAGATGAAGCCAGAAAAAGTAGTATTTGATGGGAGCACAAAACAAAGTTTTGACACGTTACGTAAACCTGCCACAGCCCTGCTCTGCTTTGGTGGAGCTTTCTTTCCAGCTGAAGTGCTTGTGCCTGAGGAACCAGCCGTGCTCAGGGGGACAGACCTGTCTGTGTCACCTGCTCAGGCCATTTTCTCCTGCTCTCACTCTGACTTAAATCTCTCCGTTTCACCCACCCCTCTCTGATGGGGGGAGGTGACTTTCTGTAGCTGTGTTTTCAAAGAAAAAAAAATAATCTCATTTGTGACCATCATGAGGAAACCAGGAGCTTTTATTAGAAAACCTAAAGAGCTGATGTTGAGCTCTTCCTTCCAAATTAATTACGTACCTACCCCCAAATTCCTGCAGTGGATATAGATATCTGTAAATAAAGTAAATCAGACTGTTCAGTAACTCTTACTATTAAATTGACTTCTACTTGTCGTTAGCACCGTTTTCTCCTGCTCTCTAGCTTTAATCAATCATTTTTTTCCTGCCACGAGTACCCCAGGCCGCAGGGTACTGCTCACTGTGGTTGTGCAAGAGCCTGGAAGAGCCAAACTCTCCCGTGACGCTGCAGAGGAAATATAACATTAATCACAAGGAGGGTGCTCTGCCCGTGCAGTGGGTTGCTAGGGCAAAATGGCATCAGGATTAAAAGCTATTCAATGGCTTAAGTGGCACAGAGCATATCAGGAGGAAATTGTCCCCGCCATCAGAGGTCACAGGGAAGCACTAGAGAGGACCTGGCCTGGTGTGTGCCCCAGGTAATTTGTTCTCGGGAGCTTTTTCTGCATTCCTTACAGGAAAATGCATGAAAGGCATTTCCTTCGTGCATTTCAGAAACTCCTCCTATTTATTTCTTAGCAGGTGGCATGCAAGGATGGATGGGGAGGTCTTAAGCCAGGGTTATGATTTTAGGATGGCAGGTTTTTTTCAAGTGCTATGGCTTACTCTATGCTCGGTCACACTCTAATTCTCCAGCGTAAACCAAACCATCTGTAAAACACAAGTGGAGAAAGAGCCATTTCCAGCCATGAGTCATGAGATCCCTCTTACGAGCTGACAATATAAAAGATACCAACCACAGAATCATCCGTTGCAAGTTTCTCATGGCACATGTAGGTCACTGGTCCTCCTGGTTCCCAAAATCCTGCATGTTCCAATGGCAAAGTGGTTGCAAAAGGACTGGGGGAGGAAAGATGCACTCTGGGTACACAGATGCAGCCAGGTCCTCTGAGCAAAGCTCCCAAGGGTGGCAGGGACCGGCCACGGGCCTCGGGGTGACGTGATTCCTCCCTCCCCATCTCCGCAATATTTGCTTATTTTACAGGGCAACTGGGAGCTGTAAATAGGTAATTAGCGAAAGACATGTTGAAAGGCTTTGGTGGTGAATCTTTAACAACTCATGGCCTTATGAGAATAGCTTAGTGCTACAGGCGCTGCGGGATTGGGATCTGGCAGACCCCAGGGTGGCAGAGGGGGCAGGGCACAGATCCCCCCATCCCTCCTGCGAGGGAAAGCATTACTCAGGGTGGCTCCTCTGCAGGGGATCATCACTCCATCCCCACCACAGCTTTACACGACATCATCCCAGTAGAGGTCTTCTGAGCTATTTGCCTCTTGCACTGAGCTTGGGTGACAGCGCAAAGTCACAGGAGGGGTTTTCCCCCCTCGCTCCTCCCCAGCCGAGACCATGGCTTGGAGTGAGGGGTGTCAGCAGTGAAACAACAACCCTCACAGCCGCTCACGGGGCTGGGAGGCCGAGAGTATTACTCTGTGTACACACAGATAAAGCACAGCCAGGGCTCGCCTGCAATGACAAATAACTGAAACTCAACACAGACGAGGCAGCAACACAGCAGCGTGCTCAATACAAAAAATAGCAATCCCTGCAGACTATTTTTGCCCAGAGGATGATGTGTTCCTCAGCTATCAAAGGAGAATGGGGGTCCAAGGATGAGGCTGAAGAGAGACTCACCTACAGGCAAGCTCTACAACTTGGTGCATAGCTGATGTTCAAACAGTTGATGAATAGCGAATAATTGATGCTTAAATTGGGAAAAGACTAAAGCAGGGTACGTAATACCTGCACCCAAACACCAACCCACAATTTGGAAGAGGCAGAGTTGTCTTTTGCACTGAGCTGTGGGTCTCAGACCCCTCTGATGATTTCTCCTTGACCCAGGCAGTGCCTGCAGAGCAGGATGGAAGAAGCAGAGGGAGAGAGCTGAGTTTTTCAACTTGTTCTGAAATTTGTCCTGATTTTCTTGCCTGCCTGCTCTCTATTCTCCCTCTGCCCAGCCTGCCCTGAGCAAAGAGAGCATGGCACGCTGCCACTTTGCCATGTCTTTGGGTATCTTTAGTCATAAGGGCTTTCAATGTTCTTTGGCTTTTTTAAAAAAGAGTCAGAGCCTACATTTATAAAATCTAATTTACCTTAAAGTGACCCTTTGAAGAAAGCAGCCCAGCCTGCTTTTCATGAACACTAAGGACACGGTTTTCCATAGCATTTCTTCATTCAACTTAACCCAGCTGCAGGTGGGGTTTTAAGGGGGGACAGTTACACACTGCTCTCGCTGACCTGCCCCGAACTGAGCACGTTGCAAAACTGAGCCTTTCTTCTGTCCAAGCGACAGCCTGCGACTCAGTGAACCCTTTTGAGTGGTTTTGTCCTAAATATTCTTGGTATCAGAAAATAAATCTGAGCCCTGCTAAGTGGTTGGATGCCAGTGGGTGGATGCCACCCTGTTGGATGCAGTGGTTTGGGCTGAGCCAGCCTTTCCTTCCAGCAGGGAAACGGGGTCTGCGCAGCATAATCAGAAAATGCAACAAGGGATGGATCGTGTTAGAACCGGGGGAGTAACACCACCTCCCTGACGTGACCTTGGCCACTCACTTTCTACCACAGATTTCCTAGGATGGGCCAAATTGTTTGTTACACGTCTCCCCAGGGGCCAACACGAGAAGAGGAGCCGAAATCTCTGCACTATCAGTTTATGTAACCCCTCTTGCACAAGGACAGCTGTGCCGGGGAGGTCGGCAGATTCCTGCCAAATTATTCAGCAGTGTCTGTCTCCTGAGTTTGGAAAGAGATGTTTTGATTCATCCTTGCCAGCTCCACGAAGCTGCAGTGTGGGATCCGAGTGGGGGAGGACTGGAGCTGAAAGCATTTATGTGGCAATGCTATTTTCATTCAATGTATTTAGTGGAACATCAGTGGCATTTTGATGCCTCGTTCCACCTCAAGCCCAGTCACATTGGCTGCGAAGCAGCGAGACGAGGGTGAGTGTGTTTCCAAAGAACTAATAACAGGAAGAGTCGGGAAACCCTTCTGCAGACACGTCACTCTGCTTCTCTGGTCTCTCCAGTTTGCTCCCAGGGGCTTAAAATTGTGCTGCTGAAAGGCCAGAGCAGGAGGAGGGTTAGATTTTCAGCTCTTGAGGTTTCACTTGTAGGCCAAATTTACACCCACTGCAATTACAGGAGCGATAAATTAGGCACAGAGTGTATTGTAGAGCATCTTGCATATCTGAGTGGCTGTTTGGCTAGGCTAAACCTGCTCGCCACACAGAAAACACAGATTGTGAAGGACTCTAAATTCAGTCCTTTCTGGACTGTGGCATTGAATTAGCAACTAATAATCTAAAGCCTTCTCCAGCTGGCTCCTCTGTCTAACTCTGATGGTTTTTTCCCTGCACCTCCTGTATCCCAGTGACCTCCCTGGAGTCTGCTCTTCCCTGTCATTGCTTACTGAGCAGCAAGAAGGCAGCTCCTGCCTCTCCAAACCAGCATAAGGCCACCAGGTTGCTGGCTCCAGTTGGTGCAGCCCAGAGCACGAGCCACAGAATCACAGAACAGTTTGGGTTGGAAGGGAACTTAAAGCACATCCAAGTGCCACCTCCTGGGCAGGGACACCTCCCACCAGCCCAGGTTGCTTCAAGCCCCCTCCAACCTGGCCTTGAAACCCTCCGGGGATGGAGCAGCCACAGCTTCTCTGTGGCAACCTGGGCCAGGCTCTCACCACCCTCACACCAAAGAAGTTCTTCCTGAAAATAAATCCTCCTGCAAAACTCTGTTCAGGGCCCGTAACTGGCAGATGCAAATCACTGCAAAAGGGTCACCAAACAAATTCTAGGCCATTTTGACTATTGAAAGGAATGTTTTCTTTTCTTGAATATGTCATATCTGAAAGCTAAAGTACTTTTGCATCACTGTTTTTAAAATATATGCTGTCAATCACTGGAATTCATCTTTTACGTTCAGCTACCTGCTGGGCAAGGAGACTGACAGGAGGATCAAACGTGCTTGCCGTGCTCTACCATCTGGACCCGCAGAGACCTCATCTACAGACAGCACCGACTGATCAGCTGGGGCCACATCAGTGGGGCTGTGGAAACATTGGTCCTTAAAAACTTCACCTTATGCTTTGCTTTGGGGCTGTGACCACGCTGGTGTTTGCTTTGCTCATCTTCATGCCCATCTCCCGCTCCATCGCCAGCTCCGACAGCAGCCTGGCCCGTCCGTGCCGCACACCTGAGCCTCTGCCGAGCTGCTGTTTGAAACCAGGCAAACACACAGCCTGACCCATTTCTCCACCCCAGTGCAGGCTGGACCCATCCCTGACCCAAAACATGGCATTTCCTAGAGAGGTGCGTTACTGGGAGGAGAAGAGGAGACGGAGGGAGGTGCTGCAAAAGTCAAACAGTGCTCCTTGTAGGTCAAAAAACCACTTGAATTAATAAGAATTGTCCCAGTGCTGCTCTGTGTTTGCAAACAAGATTTTCGGGTAGCCCTGGGAGACCTATTTAGCCTGCAATAAAAGCAGGGCCGTTGTTTTGGTGCAAAGATTACATCAATGTTTTTTAACAGAAGCGATACAGGAACTAGACCTTCGTACACTAAAAGGGCTCAGAAATGTCTCTTTTATCTTCCCATTTGGAAACTTGAACTGCAATGGAGTTTGACAGGATTATTTTATTTACTCTATCTCCTATAGCACAGCTATTTCTGGATGACTGTCTGGCTATTGCTATTAAACTAGTCTCATTTTGCTTCCCATCCAACCTGCCTTGATCTGAGAGCTCAAGGGAAGACAGCAATAGCAATAAACCACACGCTGGAGTTCGCGTTGCCTCTTGATTACAAGAGACACATAAAAAGTGCAAATGAAAACTAAATGCATTTCACGCAGTCACTGATCTTTCTGTGCTGTCAGAAAACACGAGACACGGAGCCCCATCAAGGACTGTTTGACCATTGCTGAAAGAAAAGTGTAATTTGGTGCAGAATCTCTGTTAACCCTTTATACTGTCATTTCCAGCCACGGTGCTCTCGAGCCCGTTGGGGAAATCCAAACTATCACCCAGAACAGAAAAAAGAAGATCCTCAACTATTACATGAGAAGCACCTCGAGCATCCCCCGACCTACCAAGCCACGGTCATAATTAATGCTGTGTGTCACAGTCCTGGATGTTAACTACTATGATTTGCAAATTTAAAGCATCTCTGTGTCAAACTCTCTCAACTTCAGGGTGATACGAGAAGTAGATCCTGTGCCTTTAAGGCAACATCCTTTAATGCTACCATCATCAAGGATTGACTTCATTTCTTGGTAATTATGGGTAGCATTCTGGAATATGTATTCTTCTTGCCTGATTACAGACATATGGGAAGTCAAACCAAGGCCAATGCTTGCTTCCTACACAGTTTATTCCCTTCTTCCTTTCCAAAAGGCATTTTTGCATTAGGAAAACCAACCGACAGCCTCTTCTGAAGAAAGCACCGCTTTGTCCTCACGCACTCTCCAATGTCCCAACCTCTGCACTGGGAATCTCAGGCAGAACATTCCTTAGGAGAGTTTCGACATCAATCCAATAGCTGAAAGTACCCAGCTTTGCAAAGGAAATCTGAATCATGAGGTCTCCCAGCGCTCTTTGTCAGGAGCTGCAGGCATCTGAACTAACTTGGTGCTCCCTTTTTGACATAGGTTCTGGAAATGTTCTGCAACACCCACCTACATCATGCCCTGGTATTTCAGGATTCAGTTGATTGAACGCTGAAACGGTTGACACGGCCATTCCATCTGATTAATCTCACTTCCTGGCACCAGAAAAGAACTCAGCAGTGATATTAGGAAGTAACCAGTGCTGCCTCTGATGGCAAAATCTAAGCCAAAGAGATTTATCTGTAAAGCTCGGAAACCTATTTTATTTGTGAAAGTTTCCCCACACAAGTTGCTTTGCAAGATGTTTGCCAGAACTGAAAGCTGGCTGCCACAGCGTCAGCTTCTCCACCTGCTGCTACTGCTCTTATTCATGCAGCCCTCGTAAATCTTAGTGCAAGTTTCCTGCTTGGAAGAAAGACTTAAATATACCCATACTGGCGGAGATAACATCTGTCAAGCACATTTGAATGCAGCCCTTTATAATTATTCATTTTCACAAACTAGGGCTCTGTCTGAAGTCCCGTCAGTTATCCAAGACGTGATGGCCATGGAAATGCATTCGGGATTTCTCAGTCTGAGGCAGAGGAACTTCCACTGGAAACCAGGGAAGGGTCTGAGCTCTGCTGCTGGATCCCTCTACTGCCATTGCTCCTCTCCTGACAGCTGAACTATGTTGATCACCAGCTTGTTATAGTCGTATTACTGCAGTCGTACCATTCAATGGAGTCGTGTTACTCACTAATGCCCCGTTCTTTGCATGCAAAAAAACCATCAACCAGGCAATCACCCAGCTGCCCACTGCAAAGACAGCACTGTGGCTCGGCTCACATTGCAAAAGCACTTAAAAATCCCAGGAGATGCAGCCAGTGGGAAGACAACAAGGAGGCTCATGGTCAAGAAGCTGCTCCCACCAGCAGCTCCCAGTCCATCCCACCCATCTGCTGAGCACCCTTAGGAGACGAGTGAGCAACAGGATACAAGGGGGCGACTCCAACCTGCAGGAATCTGTGGACACCCACGATTTGAAAAGGCCAAGCAGATGCTGAAACCTTGCTTGAGGTGTTTGGGAACAAGTAATTAATATTTTCAGTGAATGTTGATCAGCTCCTGTCTGTCAGAGGGCTGGCCTGGCATTACTGATGATCTTGTGCAGGCGTATCAAACAGAGGAATGACGAGGTGGTAATCTCAAGAAGAATCACCCTGAGAGTTATCCTCCCTCAGAGAAATGTCTTGGCCAGATGTTCAACAAAAAAAGGCCCCGTAACCTTGAAACATTTTCAGACATCAACAGAAAGGGATGGCAAAGCTTCTGCAAAGAGGGCCATATTCAAAGCAGACAGGGTTTATTTGGAAATACGTTAACTGCTGCTGAAAGCAGGTTGCTGGATAATGGAATTGCTACCAGAGCCAACAGACCTTATTCCTTGGGTGCAAGAAATACTGGACAGATCAGCAGGAAAAAGGAACATGGTAATTCTTGGTAGCACACGCCAGGAGTCCTGCTGAAACCCTCCCAGGCCATCTGTCCAAAGCTGATGGACCAAACCTGATCCAGCAGATGAATGGTAGAAACAAAGATGGTTTTTGAGAAAAAACCTTGCCTTGTCTTTAGAGCCACACAAAGGGACACAGACAAGTTAAGCTGGAGCAATTTTCACCATTTACCAGCTGACAGCCAAACCGGTATGAAGAAACCCAAACTTACACATGTGACTCTGCACACAGCACTCTCCTTAAATAATGGGCACAAAATGAGTGGCTACCTGGGCTATAGACAGGATTTTTTCCTACTCTGCCTGGGCTCAGCAGCAGTACAGCCTGCCCAAAGCACCAGTGCAGACATCAGGGGCTGTGGGCATGTACAGGGCAGTGAGCTCTCCTGGAGCGGATTTACCCAGCACAGAGGTTGGCTGGGAGCTGAATGCTGCTGAAATCACTGCAGCAAAAAAACACACCCTGGCTCTCACCAGCACTTTTCCAGACATTGCAGGAATTCATATACCGTCTTCCTGGAGCTAACACGCACCTACTGGTACCAGCAAACACCACTAACACCTCACCTCAGCCTACTGGGGTGAAGCCGATTCCAGCCAGATTTGCCACAGAAATTATTTCATCTTGAGACATTATTTTGTCCCGTGAGCAGGAATCTGACAGTCTTTGAAACGTGATCCCACCGTGGAGCACATTTTGCAGACCACGGAGTTCAAAGGGAACAAAAGAGAACACCAACATCCCCAAGTGTCACGGAGCTTACGAGATCGAACTCTATCTGTTCCATCAGAAACTCATGCATCGGTGTCTGTCAAACTACAGAATCCATAGGCTCAGGGATCCAAGAGCACGGAGCTCTGGCAGCTGCAAGCACCTACCAGGGAGCCAACGGGTAACGAAGGTGAGGATGACAATGCAGAGAACTGCAGTGAAGATCTGGAGGAGTGGGAGATCCTGTTTGAAATACACACTTGTCTTCCAGAGCCTCTCGGGATATCCTGCATGCTTTCATCAAGCTAAAGTACTGGTGACATGTTTAAATAAGGAATGGGTTTTAGTTCCTTGTTTCTATTAAAAATCTCTTTTGACCAATAAAGAGGTAAAATTTAACCATTATAATTAAAATATAAACGTATTCTCAAGTAGGCTGTGTCATGATTAAGGATGTATCATACCTACTGATTTATTATAGCTGAATAAAAGCCACCTGTGCAGAGATTTTCTGAAGAGGAAGATTCACTGGGATGTGCCATCCTGAGTGGTACCAAAGCAGAAAATTTTGATCAGGCTCATTGACTAAACAAACCTCATGCAAAACAGGGGTCAGGTTGTCCGTTAATTGTCTCATTGCCTGTGTCTGGAATAAGAGGGATGCTGTTCAACCTGCTGCTTTGGAAGCCTCCAAAGGACCTAATTCTCCATGTACACAAGGCAGACTGGTCTGAGCTCAGAAACCTTCTGGACTCAGACAACTCCAGTTCCCTGAGGGTTTCTTCAAGTGGGACATGAAAGCATGCTGCAAGCTCCTGCAACTCTCAAGCACTTTAATTCCCATGCCTGGGACCAGGCTGTGCCGCAGCTGGAGACAGGACACGGTGCTCTGCCCACCCCTGGCCAGGCAGAGCTGGAGCACCAGCACCCCCCAAGACCTGCTGCCTCCTCCTTGGTTAATGTTTTATCATGTTGTGTTTAATCTCCCTCTTTAATGCACAGGGTAAATCCTAGCGTAGCCCCAGGTTCAAACACCTTGATAAAGATGATTCTTCGCTAAGAAAGCCCTGGGTTGGAGAGCTCTGGCTCTAAAGCAGAGGTTATCCTGCTGGATGGTTGCCTGTTGGCATCTGTAACAGCAAAGCCTGACACAAGGGTCAAGTCAACACAGGCTATAAATCATTCTGATTTATTTTATATAGGATGTGTCATCCCAAAATGGGAGCTAACATTCCTCTGAATTCCATACTCAGTCTTACTTAATAGTGTTCAAGGAAAATGTTATCAAGATGACAGAGTCCAGCTGTAACCCCATCTCCCTCCTACCCCACCTCTCTGGAGAACAACTGCAGTTGGATGCTGGAAAAAAAGATTCAGAAGGAGAACATACAATGAGGTATGAACCCTGCACTGTGATATTGGGCTCACCAGATGAGGAGTTACCACCTTGTCACCTGTAAAGGTCAGGGGGGACACTGTCCCACAAGACCTTGGCGAGTGGCAGAAGAGCCTGCCAGATGCTGACATGGAGCCAATCTCTCTGCCAGGAAGACCCAGAGCAC
This sequence comes from Nycticryphes semicollaris, assembly GCA_013400055.1. Lineage (NCBI taxonomy): Eukaryota > Metazoa > Chordata > Aves > Charadriiformes > Rostratulidae > Nycticryphes > Nycticryphes semicollaris. The sequence continues at coordinate 75,120 of VXBJ01004003.1, read as the reverse complement.
CGTCCTGTCTCCCAGATGGCTAAAATGTGGGGGGTGTTTTCCCCTCGTGCAGCACTGCCACACACACGCCACAAAATGCCTTTTGAATACCTAATGGAGGAGGACAATGTCACACTAAGGCTGTTTAAATACTGACACAACCCCCGGAGCCCCAGCAGCCTGCTCTCAACCGCTGAATGCTCCCCGCTCGTACTGAAGACCACTGGAAACCCAGCTCTGATTTTCCCAGGAGTTAAAGGAAGGCTTGGTATCTCTCTCTCTGGATCAGCCCCAGTGGAAGCCAAACTGAATGCTGCCTTATGAATCAGAAATTCAGGGTCACAATCAAAGTGCAGGTCAAGATTAAAAATTAAACCCAGCGGTGCACTTCCAGACTGATTTTGACAGTTTTCTGAACATGTGGCTTTATTGTTGTTGCTATATGGTTACTCTTTTTTTGTTGGTTTTGGGGTTTTTTTTGTTTTCCAGAGCCAGGAAAGAAGTAAAAGGCACAGCAACGAGGAGGGGAAAAATAAGCTCATGCATTCCAGAAGGCAAAATTTCAGTCAACCATGACTCAGGAGAAGAAAGTGCCACCCACTGAACGGCACAGGCCGCAGCGCCACGTCCCGCAGCAGCGGGCAGTGATGCCGTGGTGAGTCAGGAGCCACCCACGCTGCCACCCACGCTGCTTCCTGCAGTGGCAGGGTGCTCCTCGGAGGGCTGCCACATCGCGCGGGTGTCACTCAGCCTTCCCTGAGCACACGAGATGTGACAGGAACACACAGCCCTGGTGTGTTTGGCCAGAGACATCTGCAGCTCGCCCTCGCTCCAGCTTGAAGCTGGGCCAGGGGACTCCCTCTGCACAGTTACCTGTAGAGCTGGAGTGAAACTGTCAGTGAATCCTGGTCCGTCAGAAGACAGAAGCACCCAGGACATATGAGCTCTGTCACCTCACTTTGAACAGTTGTGACATTAATGAGCTGGGATCACCTTAGTGAGACTACAGCAGCACAGCTCTGACGCTGCCACCTAAGACAGTTGCTCCAAAACACAGTTCACCTGCTGCTATTAATACTACAACACATTAGCATCAGTTTTCTTCACCACTTTTACCTTCCTAACGGGTTCCACAGCAGAGATATGCCCTATAAAATCCAGCTACATGAGGATGAGCCTTAAAATGCACTTCACCAAGAGACAGCAGAGAGACCCTGCGACGGACCAGGCTGCTGCTGCTGCCTGATCTTTCTTGGAGAGGCAGCCATCATCATTTTAATGCCGCAATTGAGCTGTCTGCCCAAGTGCCAGGCTTCATAGTTCATATAGAAATTGTAGGGCTATCTAATCCCGGATCATATGCTGCAGCCAAAACCCAGAAGTAGAAGGGAGGCAACGGGCCAAACATGGAGCACATGAGAAAAAGGCATGAAATGAACAAGTGGAGGCTGGATTTGCTGTGAGCATCAAAATCTCTCTATCACAGTGTACTCACCATCCTGCAATTCAGTATCTCTAGCGTGCGGATTGCCCTTCCTCAGCGCTATCCATGTCCTCTTCTGCACGTGTAGCAAACAGCCACCTTGCCCTAAAACCCACTTTGGACTGGAAAGCCTGTCTGCAGCATGTCCTTAGCCCCGTGCTGCTTTCTCCCTGGACATCCTTACCTTCTTGCAGAGAACCATCTGGTGATCAAAGAGAAAGAAAACACGCTGCTGGTTCCGTCCATAAGGCTGGTAAATCCAGGACATCTCTCCCGTGTAGATCAACTCGGAGCTGCGGTCCAAGATATCGTCTCCCTAGAGGGCACAGAGAATGAGGCCGAGTGAACCACCGCTCCCGGCCAGGGCAGAGGGTACATGTCTCTTTGCAGGATGGGGAGGAGAAATAATAAAGTAAGAATTTGGCCCTTCTGCAGCTCTCAAAACCACCCCATCTGACTTCAGACCAGGAACTGGAGATAGGGAATGATTCTGAAGGAAGGGACATAAGTGAGGTGAGCGTGGACGCTCCAAGCATGGTCATTACAATTCACATTGCAATGAGGAAAGAGCTGGTCCAGACACTGTCCCTGTTCCACCAGACCCTGGATCTTGCTAGAGGTGCTGGTGGCATCCTGAGAGCAAAGTCCCTTCCTCCTGCCCACAACAGAGCCACTTCGTATTCAGGATAACAAATTCCCTGGCACCCCCTCCCTTTACAGTAGCATCCCAAAACACGTCCCCTCCTGAAATCTCAAACCAGCCACCAAAGTCATCCGTGCTGGATATCAATTCCCCCACCCAGGAGGCTGCCAAAGCTCACCCCTCCAGACTGTTGCCTCTCTTCCCACTCCCTTCACTCATTAGAGCTCCCCATCTCCAAAAAACTGTCAGGACCACCCCAGCCCCTCTGGCAGCCTCCGTCCCACCCTGGGCTGGCAGGGCCTCCCCGGCCTGGTGCCAGGATGTCCTCACCCTTTCTCTGCCTCTGGCTAATGCTTGTTTTTCCCTCTCCAATTTTTTTTTTAAGGATTCATGAGCAGATGGTCTTGAAAACACAGCACTCACTCTCCCACTCTCCGAGAGAACAAATGCAGTCACCCTCCACTAATTGGGATGAGCTGGACTTTTAAAAAAGTTAATTAAAATCTATTTATTAAAAATAGGTGAGTTCACCACCACCTGCCCTGGGGGCATCTCAGAGTACCTCTCACTCTGAGACACCACAGAAGGAATCGGGATGACTTTAGCTAACAGGTAAGGAGCTGGATTCAGGAGTAAGTGAGAGAAAAGCTTTTATTTTCTTTTTTAACTTTTTGGCTTTGAAACTAGTGCATTTCTGCCTCTGATGCCAAACTAGAACCAATTTCTGGGACAAGACCACCCCAAAATCTCAGCAAGCAGCTTGTAAAGATTCAGCCAGCTCTGGCGGACGTGTGGATAGAAGCGTTTTTCTGGTACTGCTTACGCTTGTAGGTGCCAAAGGAAGCAAGAGTCATCCCCACTCCTAATTTCTTGGTGAGGATTTCAGACTGCTGTTCAGGTAAATGTGTAATTAACCTCTCAGCATTGATTGGAAGCAACTGCCTGGGTCCCTGGGCCCTGTGACAACAGCAACTTCATTAAGTCGCTGCATCATCATGCTGCAGCACAAGACTTGCAAATCGCCTTAGCGAGGTATTTATCCACCTCTCCATCTCGCTGCTGCAGCTGGGGGATGTGAAGGCCTAATTAGGGATTACTCCCCGGGAACACAGAGGGTCGTTCCCAGAAGGGACGGGCCACGCATCATGTCATGCCTCCAGAGTGGGGTGTCAGGGTCCCATTTCAGCCGTGGCACCTCCTGGCCCAAAGCCGAGGACCCGTGTGCTGCTGTGACAGCTCAGACATACACAAGCCCTTGAAGAAGAAGCCTCTGAAGAAAAAATCACCAGCTCCAGAAATTCCGGGCTTTCCTGGCTAAATATGAGCTTATATGAAGAAGGTTCGTACAAGCCTATGGATGGGAGCTTTGGGGAGAGGGGGAGAGCCTCGGAGAGGCTGGGGCTAAAAATAGAAAGCCAGTTTTGTCTTTTACTCTTGTGGTAGCGTCTCAAGCCTGAGGACACACAGAGGACTCTGTAAACACTTCTACTCGATTATCTGAATCCAAACTGCGTGGTCCCTGTGAGCAACATAAACCAAAAAAATTCAGATCCGAAATGATAGGATGTGTGTTGCATTTTTCTGTGTTGGGAAAACAGTTAATATGTACGGTCTATAGGCTAGAAATAGATGATTTCCAATGATGGATTAGCAAATTTGGAAATATATATATTGCAAATAGTTTTGGACTAGCACATTGCTGGCCAAGAGCATCAGCTCCATGGCCCTGCCAGTTCCTCGGCTGCTGCAGCCATACCCCAGCGTGGCTGCGCTGCTACAGCCTCCTACAGCAGATGCAATGAACCTTGAAAGGCATTTTTTTTTTCCCAACAGAGTTATATCACCTCTGTGAAGAGCATGAACTGTCTTCTGCTAGTGGAGCGTCCCTACTGGGGGGCCTCACGGGGTCAGTCACAGGGTGGCGGGGAAGGAGGGGGGGGTTTTCCGCTTCACTGCCACCACCACCCCAGGACACCACCATTCATGGTCCTAACTCAAGGCAGGTTTCCCCCATCCTTCTCTAAAGCCAGATCTAGGCCAGCACCCTCCAATCCTATATAAAACTAGGAAAAAAAAAGTTTTCCTTTTCTAATTTTTATTCTAACTCCTACAGAGGCTGGAACATCTATACCCTTCTGTAAGTTAAGAGAAATACTGCTAAAAAAGGAAGAGGCTGAAGTGGCAGATGCACAGCAGCAAAATGGCCAAGAGAAGACCAGATGACCTGCTGAGGGTTTGCTCTGTGCATCCTGCTGCATCCAACGGGCAGCAAAAAGGAAGCTGACTCCTCTGTTCTTCATGCCGTCACAGGCAGGGTCCAGCTACTTAGTGTGCAGTAAGGGGAGCAGAAGGTCACCCAGATCCAGGCTGGACGTGTGCCTCATTCTCCCTCGAGCTCTCCAGCGCCAGAATGACATAGAAAGTCCTGGGGCTAATCCCGACTGTGGCAGCAGAAGGTCAGCTCTTGCTGCTGCCGCTGGAAGATGTCGATCATCAGCTCCCCAGCCAGGCTATAGGTGGCCACCACTTTCTGTAACGAGGAACTGGGAGGAACCAAAGGGTTTTTACTGGCATCAGTAGTTGTTGGGAGCACCCAGATAAGGAGGAAGGGCACGGCACTGCGAGCTGCAGCACATTACACCCGCTCCTCCTTCCCATCGGCAATCCCTGAGGGGATTCTGTCCCAGGCTCAGAAATGCTCCTCAGCCCCGCTCCCCTGCACCCGAGCCCACCTCCTGGTGAGCCCACCTCCTGGCAGGGCTCTTTGCTGTCACCGCTGGGCACAAAATCCCCTGCGCCACTTAACATGCAGCGAGCAGGGCTCTACTCTGCCTGACACTGCTGTTCTTTAATTAGAGATTGACAGGCTGATTAGCACTCTAGGCTACGGAAAGATCAGAAAAAGGAAAGCGAGAGAGATGTTGTCCTTTTCATCAGGCTCATTTTTCAGTACCTTCTGTTGCTGGGGAAAGGAGAAAAAAAAAGAAGGATCTGTTTCAGTCCCTGATGCAATTTTTTTCCCAGGAGGGTTTCTCATCAGGCTGTCCTCACTTTGAAAACACTACGTCGGCTGCCTGCATCTTTTTTTTTTCATGTCATTCTTGGATTCAATAACGTAATATTAGGTTGAGGCCAACTATTATATGTTACATAATTAAGGGCACCAAGTCTTGATTTAAAGCACCCGTAAATAACAAGAATGGGAAGGAATTTAAAAGGACAGCGTTCATTATATTTCTTGATTATATATATTTTTCCCTTCGTGTAAACTTAATACTCTTGAAACCTGCCAAAGTGGCAACCCATGGGAATCTTTAGTAGGAATGTCTAGAAATCTACATAATGCAAAATAATCTGTTTAAATAGCAAGTTAAAGCTAATGCAGGCTGATGAGGAAGGCTCTGTCCTGTGCCAAACATCTCACTGCTGGCTCGGGGACCTCTGTAGGTGCCCTCCCAGGGAATGGAGGCCACATCTCCTCCCTCCTCTGAGAAAAACCTAGGCTGGAAGGGAGGAAAGTGTTGCTGGCAGCTCCCAGGAGGGCCCAAGAAGCAGCCTGAAACGCTGCAGGGATCGCACTTTCGTTTTGTTTTGATGTGGTTCAAGCGCCGTATGAAAAGGCACAGATTAGAGCAATCCTGAGGTTTGCCAAAGCACAGATCTGTTTTCCATCTCCACATCGCCTGCAACAGGCACCCAGCGAGGGGACAGATGACCCGAGGCTGTGGTGGCCACCACAGTCACAACCAAGCAAATAGCAAACCTGCAAATCCTGCCGGGAGCCAAGCTGGGCACTGCAGCACCTCACCAACACGCCTCCAAGGGCTTGCAGGAGCCCTCAGGAGGGCAGGAGAGAGGAGAACATGCTCCTCTGATGTCTGCCCAGATAGATAGACAGGTTCCCTGCTCCTTCACTCCCACCTCCTCATACGTAAACACAGCACTCCCCAAAACTGGGGCTTGCAAGGACTGAGAAATGATGATGGGCTTTGTGGAAATAACCTCTATAGTACTGCTGTGTGTGTGTATATATATCCAGGTATCACCCACTGACCTTTGAAGGCACGAGCACACGAAGGGACTGAGCACGTAAAGGCTGCCCAGGATGGGCTCTGTCTGGCCTGTCTGAAGTCTGATCCAGAGGAGACTTCGCAGGCTGTTCCGAACCCGCTCCAGCTGCCTTTGTGCGCGGTTTTGCCTGCCTGCCTTTAAATGTCACTGTTTTGATCTGAGGGTATTTAACTACAAGTAAGGGGATGACGCTGAGAAGGGAAATAGAGGTTGAACATCAGGAAACACTTCATAACAAGGAGAGCTCTCAGACATTGAAAGGTCTCAGCGGGAGGTGGTGGAAGCCCTACATTCTGCGACATTAACAACTGAAAGGACAAAAGGCACTAGAGAATTCAGTGTAGGCAGGGGCAGCACCTCTCTGGCTCTGTTTATATATTGGAAATTCAGGTTACAAAATAAAGAAGTGAGTCACGCATGGCAACGGTCCAAACCAGGCTTTTTGGTCAAGCCCACGTTCCTACAAATTATACGGGAACACATTTCAAAGTGATTGGGATTATTTCTAATTTACGGCACTCGGTGAGATCAGAATCTTCCCTTTAGATTCTGCTCAGTCATTACTTGTGTAAAGCTGCCAGAACTGCCAATAATTCCTTAAGACTTCCCACCCTGGCTGCCACAGCCTGCTTATCTGCTGCCACTAGAGCCAGGCCACCCTTTCATGGTCCCACTTGCAATTTAAACCCTCAGACCGTGCTTACACAACTTCTGGGGGACAAAAAAATAAATATCTGGCCTTGGTTAACTCAAGGACATTCACATTTTTCAAACACCAACCCTGAAATTCACCCTCACAAGGCCAAGCAGAAAATCTGGAGGAATAAATATGATTCCCAAAACACACAGGCACAACTTCGTGGGATTCTGTGAAATCCCTTCTGCTTAAATTAGCTACTAAATGCCCCCTGTTTTTTCTATGTGTTCTAGGATCAGCAATATGTATATATTCCTAATAATGCCCTCTCCTTGCAAGAAAATGTGTCCACACACTTTGCACACAAGAATATTTCAAATACTCACTCACTAAATATTTCGTGATTAGTTTGTATTTTTTCTTCTTCTTAAAAAAACCAAAATCTTTTTCCAACATCTCATTGCAAAACATAGGCAAATTTAGAAATGAAAATGCAATTTCAAATCATTTGAGAGTCAATAGTGTTAGTCTAGAGATGTTGAGAAAAAACCACACATTTCTCCAAATGAGAGATTTCAGCATGCTTAAACATTTAACCTCAGCTGCTGCTGAAATAATTCACCAAATGCAATATACAGCGGGAATCGGGGATTATCTCTGTCTTGTGCCCTGCCTGGATTTCTGGTAGGAAAAAAAAACCCACAACCCTGAACTGATAATTTTTCCTCCACATTGCTGCTTTCTTGTATTTTACTGGGTTTTTTCAGCTCATCCCAAGCAAGACTGTGCTGCTCACCTCAGGTCCCTGCTGCTATTGCTCCTTTGCTCTGCTGCGCTGGCTGGAGGGAGCAGGAAGCTGCTGTGGCACACAGAGGGACACCAAGGGAGCACTTCTGGGTACAGACTCCAATTACAGCAGGAAGGGGGCCACAGAGAGATGGGAGAGTAATGCTGTGGGTTCCTCTCGCTGTTTCAGTGAGCACTTAGTATAAACTGGGTAAGCGTCTGTAGAAGCACAAAGCTGACAGCAGGTCACTCTCTCTCAGCAGAGTGTCCTCCACAGAAGATGAAGTCAGAGTCCTGGTCTTCCACTCTCTGACCCAGAAAACAAAAGCATGTGCCCAACAGACAGGGGGGAGGCAGGAAATCCCTCTTCTACTCTGTTAACTGCCTATGCGTAGAAGATGAGAGCGCGAACCCCTGCAGGCTGGATAAGAAATCCCTGATGGCTTGTGTCCTGGGAGATGTGCCCCATGGACAGACATCAGCTGAGTGGGGCTTTTGGAAGTCATCAGCTTGGTTTTACAATGCCCAAAGAGAGTATCTGCACAGATCTAGGCCAGATCTAAGCCTCTTTTGATTTCTCCCGCTCTTTTCCTGCATTATACTATAGTTAAATTCTGAGTATTATGAGGGGTTGTGCATCCTTCTGGCCATTACATGGTCATCTGTGAAGTAGGGGCTGGATCTGATGATTCAGAAGTTATTTTAGAGGAAAGAATGGAGCAGGGAAGTCCTCTGCTGGATCTAGCTCTCATCCTCTGCTGTCCTCACCACAACTCTAAGACTCTTCTTGATCCAAAATACAGAATAAAAAAGGCAAGATGGTTATTTTCCTTTGAATGGGGCAGTAGCTGTATTCCCATCGGATCTCTGAGAGGTCACAACAGCAGGTTTTGCTATATTAAGAGAAGCTGAAGGATGTTGCTGCAATATTGTGCTTAAAATTTGGGATAGTTGAAAAAAGCCTGGAAGAATAATTTGTCAAGTTCCTGAAGACAGGATGGAGATAAAGAATAGGTACTGCTAAGCAGGAATGAATTTTCAAGGATATGGCTAAATAAAAATGAATTATCAACTGAGCTAATGGAAGAGAAAAAGAAACTGCTATTCCATAGATCCTATGTGGAGGTCACCTTGGCTTCCCACTCACACATGAATATTCACTGACTTGGAATTGATCCATCCTTAATCCAGATTTATTTACAACGAGGGGCTCGGCATTTCTTACAAATGACACACATTAGCTCATCACATGGAGTATACTGAAGGCTGAAGATATATCTGATGGTCCTGTGCCTCCTTGAGAGCAGTTTTCTAATTCAGAAAATGAGTCTGCGTGGCAGTGTGAGAGAGGTTTCTTCCCAGTAAACAACAATAAAACAATCAAGCAAATCATCTGCATTCTCTGCTCTCACAGCCAGTCATAATTTAAGAACCAGCCGTGATTGCTGCATTTATATGTTTTATCAAGAGATCCACGGTTGAATCCAACCTTCATTATAGCAATGAAACTAACTCAATCAAGGAGGATACACGATAAGAAGGTGAGGCTCCTGTATTTATCTCTCTCTCCTCCCAGCCTTCCTAGATCTTTTCCAGAAAAAAAAATAAAAAAATTCAAGGATTAATGTGTCTTTCCCATGTACTAGTTTACACAGTATGATCTCAACTGACTTGAATGTGGAGTTATTTCAGAGCTTCATGACCATGAGGAAGAAGAAAAGCTGTTCCATCACTCTTAGTATCTACTTGCTAAACACATGGATCGACAGCAACAGAGAGGGGATTTACAAAATCATTTGTCCTCAGTCTGCTTCAAAAACCCTATTTACAGTTTGCATTTGTACAACAATTTTTTTAAAAAAATCAGGGGCAAAAAGAAAAGGAGTACACAATTTTAGTATGGTGGTTTTTTTTTTTTAAACACATGGCAAAAATGTAGGAGAGGGAAGGCCTGTTAGTGAGGTATCTCTGCTGACAGTGCCTTGCTTGTGTTTTCTCAGCTCTTTAATTATACGTTCACTACACATGGGGTTGGTTCAGAAATATCTTTAAGTGGGTACTTGTTTTAAATGTGCAAATAGCATCTCTAGCTTCAGCTTAATGTTTTGGCTTCTAAGCATAAAGCAACCACCAGAAGAGTTTTCTCCATTTTCTTAACCTGTCACAATTTCCAGAGCTTTTTGCTACCTAATTCCCTACTTCTTCCCCAGTGACAAAGCACAGAGCCAGAATGCACACAGAATTTGATCCAAATCTCACTTACTCCTAGGACCACAGCGTTGCAATCACATAAATTACTCCGGGTTTCTATTGATGAAATTGGAACTGGACCCCAGATTTTCCTCAGAGCACCATTAATGTTTCATCTCTACAGCCTGTAAATACGTCTTCTCTGTCCCAAGCTTAATCCCAAGACGAGGTTGTGTGAACTATATGGTCTTGGATAATTCCACAACTGCATGGAATTTACATTTTCCAAGTCTATAGCCCCTAAATCAGGGCGGACTGTTTACTGTATGTACCTCCCAGTCCAGCACGGAGGCTTGCCACTGAGCTATCTTGTCAATGTTCTCCAGTCTCCGCTTCCGCTCGTTGATCTGTAAAGTCACGTTCCTCATGACGGCGAGAGCAGCAGCCACATACCTGTAGTCACTGTCAAACACAAAAGAAAAGCCGGTGAAACGGAGCCTGATGCGCAATGGAAACGCACCAGGGTCTGTCATTAGCGGGAGCAGAGTCTCACCAGGCTTTTAGAAAGAAAGGCAGGTAGGATTTGTCACTCATTACTATGATACTGCATTTTTTTTTCCATCAGCAATGTCTTTATGGATCACCACAAACCAGCTTGCTTGGGAGTGAAATGGTGTGTGAGAAGCCCCCAGCCAGCTCCTCTGCTGGTTTGCATCGCTGCAGTGAGTCCAGCCCAGCCTCCACCCACCCCACGTACAACGGTCGTGAATCTTGCTCTTTCAAGTCTTAGGGTGCTCAGCTAAAGAGCATCCTAAAAGAAAGCCTGAACAATTTTATAGCCTGTGTCTTTGGGCCTGGATTTTTCCATTTTAAAAATGAACATTTAAAAATATATTTCAATGAAGCACAAGCCCAGAGCATCTCCCAGGCCGTAAGGCGACTCCAAGGGTGCCACAGAGCATCTCTCCCATGGCATTCACTCTTACTGCAGACTTCAGGTGAGCAAACCAAAGCAATTCTTTTCTTCTTTCTTTTTTTTTTTTTTTTCTTTTGGCTGGACAGGCCTGTGAGTGTAATAACAAAGAGTGAAAATAGCCTCCCACCAGGGCCAGCAAAGATGATGATCAGTCTTTTCAAAAAGTGATGCTGAAGTCAATACTATTGATTTCTGCCCTGTGCCTTCTTTCCCATTCCAAGGAACCTTAATGTTCATTTCAATTGGAAAGACAGACAAGGCCAGCTGCCATAATGCCACCATAATATATTATTAACTTAAGGGCTGGTATTGATTGCTGACTAATGAGAAAAACTGCGATCTTGGGCAGCTGCAGGGGGAATGGCTTTATTGATTATTGCCAAGAATGGCACTGGTGACAGCTAAAACAGGGGTGACTGCTGTGAATTAGATCCATTTCCCATGTGATCCAAACAGGATAAATATTAAGAAACAATCACAATATGATATACAACAGAATATTATTTGCTATTTTGCCATCCTTTCTTGGATGAAATCTTGAAATGGGTTTTCAATTCTTATTCAATTCTTACATCAAAACTGCAGCTGAGGTTAAAAAAAAATAATCCTACAAATTCCAGAACAGCAAGGCTGGTCCTTCAGCAAAGTAAAGGAGAAGAGAGGACGGGCTGTCTGACATATCCATCATGACACACGGTCAAGAATTTCTTGTGCCTTCCTTTGTGCTGTCTGTATGAAGTGAGTGCCTGGTTGTGTAAGGGAGAAAATGCCAGAGAGACATTAGTCCGGTCTGCAAAATGTCCACGAGTTCTTCCAGGGAAATAGGTAAATCACAATGGCCAGAAAGACTCTGTAGAGGCAGGGAGAGGTGTAAGGTTCGGAGACAGTCACTAATAATCTCCTAGCAATTATGCTCATGCTAATTGTCATTCCACTCATTATCAGAGTCTCCTCTTTCTCACATAACATGTTCCTACACTCCAGCTCAGTTCTGCACCAGGAACACTCAGGACACCAGCAAGCTGCACTTAGGACCTTCGTATATTTAATTCTTATTAAGCTGGAGTAAATCTCCAGGTGAACAGATGTGGCTTTGTAAAAAATACAAATGAACCAGTCTCAAAACAATAAGCAACTGAAGGGAGCCAGGCTCTGAAAACACCCCCATGCCTCCCTCCATGCGGAGTGGGCCGGTGCCAACCAAGCTGGGTTTTATCTTGGTAATGCTAATTTACTAATTCTAATGTTCTGTTGGAAGAGAAAACCCCATGCACATTTTTTTCTTTCACGCAGTAATGAAGAAAGAGTCATGACTGAACTTTTTGGGCTCCCAGCCCATGTCTGTGGCAGAGCTGGCAAAAACTTAGAAGAAAAAATAACAGAAGCAACGCATTTGGCCAGTGAAATAATAATAGGATAGCATTAACTATGAAATTTAGGTAAATAAGTTATTTGTCAATTATATCGGGACTGCAATGACCTCTTTCCAGTGCTCAATCATAATGAAAGTCTAGGCTCTTGCCAAATATCACATGGTAACCAGGGTTCTGGTTTCAGCTCTGCTGTCCTGACCTGGCAGAGGGAAGATTCATCCATAGCTCTACAAGTAAGATATTACTGAAGAGGGAAAAAAAAAAAGGAAGAATATAATAGTGTCCCCCTGTGAGAGGAAGCTAACACATTGGCTTTCATTGGGACTCCTGGTCCTTTCTGAATTTTGCCTTACTCTGGAAATGGTTCAATTGATTTAAATGATATTTTCTACATATTAAATTCCCATCTGAGTGCCTAAGAGACTCCTAACCCAGCCGACGATGAGCCTGATTTCATTGTATTACTCCACTCTATAATTTTCTAGCTCGTTTCAGACTCACAATGTAATTGTGAGCACCGTCAAACTGCAAGTGCACATGGACAACTCGCCGCCTGATTAATGGGCTGGAGCTCCCCAGTTGGCTTCTCAGTTTCTCTCCACCATAGCTGACCCTGATGGTACGCCAGCCTCCAGGGATCTGGTGTTTTCCTGTGTCTGATATTGTCACAACATGACACTCCCCAAAGATTATTTGCTTTTCCATTCTCAGGCTTTGCTTATCTCACGCCCCATCTCAAAGCCTGAATTACAAGGGCAAAAAATATTTGTATTTCGAGGAGGCAACCAGTGAAGGTGGGGCTTTCTGCGTGGCCCCAGCGCAGAATCATCTGGTGGTGGGCAAGATGCACTCTCTGTGCATTGCTTTCCCCACTCGTGGCATTAGACTCATCTGGGATGTGACCTGGGTCACCTGGAGCATCACTCCCTCCCAGGCTCTTTGGATGCTTGAATGGGAGGAGGTAGAACACAGGGAAGGGTGGTGTAACCCACCTCATTTCTGAGTTATACCCCCATTCCTCCATCGGCCAACAAACTCTCCAGGGAATGCCCCCACCAACAACATTACCCCACGCTCCAGGGCTTTTACTGGCTCTGCACAAGGAGGAGTTTCATCAGTGCACCATGTTACAGATTCAGGGGGGCTTACTCTTCACTAATGTGAGGCAAGAAATTATAATCCTGCTTTCCCTTTTCAGAAAAGTAAGAAACAAGAGAAATGAAGTGTCCATGGCCATGTCCTCTCACTGACACAATCCAGAGCTCTCAGTCTGAATCAACTAATTGTCGCTTAACCACAGGAAGGGTCTAAGTTTCCTCAGAATGCAACCATATCTGATTACTTAACAACATGTTGATTTTAAAACATCCCAAAGGAAAAAGGAATGTGCTCCCAAAATAACTGGACCCTTGCATAATCACACTGTCCACATCCCCTTTGGTATTGCTACCAAATAACTCAGAGAAGGTCACTTTCAACCCAGACCTCTTCTCTCTGAAGCTTCCAACGTTTTCCCTCTGTAAAGCCGCAGCTGAATTCACACTCCAAGTACTGTGGGACCATCACATGGCTGGGCAGGAAAAAACCCCACAACATTTGGGATCCCAGAGCTGGTTTTGGGTACCCTAATGTTCTCACGAGTCCACTCCAAGCTTGATGTGGTCTCATTTACAAAGGGAAAACCAGAAATTGGTTCTGGAGCCAAATGTGTGTCCAAATTGGTGATTTTGAACTGGGCATTCTGCAAATATGAATCAAACTCGCCAATCGGGTCAAAGCAAATCAATGCATCTCTTTGCTCCTATCACATCTCTCTGTGCTTTTAGAGATGGGTTTGGGGAAAAACAAACAAACAAAAAAATAATGAAACACAGAACTTTCTGAAACATCTGTGGGCTTTTTTGTTCTCCAAAGCAGCACTTCCTTCTAAATGGGTTTTGGAAATAGAAAAAAACAATTGGCAAAGCAGGAAAAAATCTACTCTTGGGGGCGTGAGTTTTCTTTCACCTTATTTTTATGGCAGTATATCACATGGGATATCATAGCTACTATCCTTGATTTACATTAGGTCAGGAAGTCAGGTTGATTGCCCTCAGCAGCAGCAAAAGAGATCCTGGAGATATAATCAAGCTGCTGGGGGCTGCTCTGAGCCTAAACCCAATGGCAAAATCAGAGATGGAATCAGGCTGAAAAGCAGAGCAGGTTCTGAATTTTCCCCAAATCTGAGTATATTGAGGTTTGAGTTGCGGATCTGGCCCTCTCCTTGCTACATGTTGAGGGTAATCAACCTGAGGTCTTCTTCAGCACAAAGGAATGAGCTTTTATGACCACTGAATGCTAATTAGGTGATTTTTCTAGTGTTACCAGTGGCATCAGAAAGTACATCCAAGGGTAATTAGTTCCCATGTCTGATTGTATAACAGAGATGAGTTTGGCTCCATCAGCGCGTTGAGAAGCTCTCTGTCTGCTGAACCTTCGCCCTGCTTCGATTTATAGAAGGTGCCATCAAGAGAAGAGCTGGACGGGAGAAAACCCAACCCCTGTGTGTGCGCAGAGGCCGTGTAAAGCAGCAGTGAGGAAAATCCCTCCACGGAGTAAGAGACCAGCATACCTGTGATCCTGCGCCGTGTACTTGAGTAGCTCTGCGAGCTGAAGGGGGTATTTGCAGATCTTCTGCACCGGCGTCAGAAGGAAACCATCTATGGCAATATCAATCATCTGCTGCAACAGACGACACGCTTCGAAGAAATGCTGGTACCTGCTGTCTTTCATCAGCTTGGAGAGCTCCATGCATGCATCCAGATGATTGTTACAGTACTCCGAATAGATCCAGAAACCATCTTGCTGTGGGAGGCAGGAGAAAAGGGATGCACACAGAGGGGAGCACACATCAGACCAGCGCTGCGAGCAGTCAACCGCCCGACTCGCCAGCGAGAACAACCAGACAAAGAGAGAACAACTAAAGCAGAGAGACCAGCCCAAGCAGGAGCAGAAAGGACTGTGCAGTGTTGTGGCTGTTCTCAGCTTCAGATTGTGCCGTGGGGTTTTTTTTATAAAAGGTAAAGGCAGAACCAAGGAGAGCTCTGGCCTTTGGCAGTACAGGAAGACAGCCTTGTTACTCCTCCAGCTCTTCCCCTGAAAGATCAGGAAGCACCTGGCAAGTGTTTCGGAGCTGGGTGTATTTGAAATTCCCTTTACCAACCAAGGCACCAACCTCTGTGTGGACTTCCCCAGGACCAGAGAGCCAGAAAACACCAAATAAAGTGAAAAACCCCACTCACACGTGTTCCCAGCCCCACTTTTGCATGGGTCTAACAAGTCTTTTTGTGCTAATTGTATTGGAAGCTCCTTTTTCTGCCTTCACTGACCACAGATGGGGACATGGCAGTTTGGGACAATGCAGCCAAAAGGCCAAAGAAAAATTACAGGGGAAGGGAGAGACAGACACAAACTGACTGCACAATATCACTGATTAAGACTGTAGCTGAGATAGCCCAGATTAAGCCCAGGCGTTGTAGGTCAACAGCTTGAGATGCTACATCAGGTTGTGGCCAATGTCTTACAAATTATAGAAAGGACAGATTCTTTCTTGGTTTTGGTTTTGGTTTTTTTTTTAAACATGCTTGACCAGCAATTCTTATTTCACAGTCCCATAAGAGCCCAAATAACCTGCTTTTCTGGAAAAAAGGAGCCCGGGTTCTTTCCCATTCCCAGAGCTGACCAAGAGCCAAGCACTGACACCTCCCTCTTCCTGAAGCAGATGAGGAACAAGATGCTCTGCAGATCCATACAACAGGATCTTAATGTCCTCATCATTCAGTTTCCCCCAAATAGCTAAACAGGGAAAATTTATCAGGCATTTATTAGGCAGCTTTCAGCCCTTATCTGATCACAGAAATATTCCTCCAAATAGCAGTAGTAATTCTTACTATTGTCACTCTAAAGGAATTGACAGCACAGCCTCAAGACATGAAGTTTTAACTACTGATTCTCACCAAGATTTTTTACACCTTTTTAGCCCAGAGATGGAATACGACACTGCTTTGGAAGCAAGCAGCAGAGATTGCAGGCTCCGATAAAAGTGAGCGATGTTAACGCCACCACGCAACTTCTCAGAAAGAAGCCTGCTTTTCAATTAGAAGGCAAATGATGCTTCAGAGATACTGGGAACCTTTTTAGGGACGCCCGGCTGAAGTTGCAGGAATGTCTGTCAGGAATTTCTCTATTTAATAAGAAGGGAACTGTTACCAGCTCAGCCCTGACAGTACCTAACGGGGTAACCCAGCGCAGGACCTGCATCCCGGGACACAGCACCTCAAACCTAAGCTCTGATACAGCACTTCGTTCTCCCTGAAGGAAAGCCTAGAACTGCAAGACTACAAATTTCTTGACATTTCCTGACATATTTGCAATACTGGCCAATTCATCAGCTCCTGTAGTATATGGTTTATGTAAGAGTACAATGGGCTGGGCAACAGCCTCCAGGACTGTATCTTGTCAGTTAAAATGTCCCGTTCAGAGTGCACTTAGTGTGAGCGTGTATCTGCTGCCCTCCTGCCACCTGGGCAGCAAGAAGCACAGGCTGGTACCTCCCCACCCCACAGGGGAAGGCAATTGGGGCTGCAAGGTCTTTTCCTCCCTTGCAAGTGCATCTCGGTGCCACAGCGAACAGCCCAAGCATTTGCTCTCTTCTTTTTGTCTAACACACAACTCTTTTTACTTCTCTGGACTCTCCTACTTCTTCCAACCTTCTGGTCATCCATGACCTGATTAGCGTGGCCTTTGTGGGGATTTAAGTCATATTCTGAAGAGCAAAATAAGGTGGGGAGTAGGTGGGGGACATCATACCTACATAACACAAATAAGGGTGGGTGTGAAAAGGTGTTGGGATCCAAGTGTACTGGGGGAGTATCTCAGCTCTGTTTCCCTTTGCACTTTCCCTATACCTAGATCTCACACAGCAAAGAAAAGGCCATGGACTATTCCGTGATATGTAAATACAACAGCACTGATGCACACAAGTTATTCTGAGTGGTTCTTGCCTCCTGACCTTCTCTGCTATTCCCCTCTTATCCCCGTTCCCACCCCCCCAAAAAAAAACCCCAACCCCAAAACTTCCTAACAAAAGTGCCAAATGAACTTACGTGTTCAAGGAAACATGGTCCAATTTCACTGAGATGGGGATCCTCGTTGTTGTACTGTTTCTCCAAGTCCCGGACAAAACCCATCTGAAATCTGTAGATATCTTCAATGTTTCCAAAGATGATCCTTAGCTGTTCATCACTGAACATATCCCTCCTCTTCCGGCACTGCTTTAAGTAACCCTGTAAGGAGTAAAACAGACCGACCCATAAAATACCCCACACACTTATCCTCAGGCTGCTCCCAGATTTTTCCTGGGGAAGGAGCAAGTGAAAACTAAATTGGAAAATGGCTCTGAAGACAAAATCTACTTGTTATGACACAACAATCTCCATCAACTCCCGCCTGTGTGTGAGCATGCAGTACGTAAAACATCCCTGAGAGCCTACAAGTCCTCTTCTAACATCTTATGTGCAACTGTTGTCCCCACTGCAGAGCCGCAGCACTGCTCTTGCTCAGGACACAGCAGGTCCAGTACACCCAGGGCTCCACTGGAGATGGTGGAGATGGCACGTGTCCAGGGCATGGGGAGGACAGTGCTGGGTTATGCCTCAATGTCCTTCAGAGGTTTGCACAAATCAGTTTTGCAAAGGAAAGGTTCCCCAGAGATCTCAACCAGCAGAGCCTGAAATGCGTCTGTCCCTACCCATGCTGCAGAGAACTGGCCAATAGCTCCAAAGAGGGGTGCTATGGAATTGTCTGCCTGCTCCCTCAAAAATCCCTGCCTCCTAATACCCAGGGAGCTCCTACAAACATTGCTGTTTCCATGTCCTCTTCAGTGGCACATGACATGCCAGAGAAAGCCGCGAGGGGCTGTTTGATCACCTGCTCGCTCCGATTTCTCCTTTTAGCCGTGGTAATCAGGACAAGGAAGCTGATAATCACACTGAGAGTAATAATACTCTATTAGCATGTGGTTGCATGCCCTTGCTCTAGAGTGCGTGGAGGCTGTAACCATCCTGGCTGTTTCAGCACCAAGTGAAACACTGAAGGAAAACACTCTTCAAGCCATCCCTGACTTGGGAGGTAACATGGTTTATATCCCCCCCCCATTCATCTTCCCGAGGCTGAGAGAAAAGCAGGGGGCTGTTGTCCTGTGAGTTTCAGGGTGGGGAACCCCAAAGGTGATACAGTAGGTTGCAGAGGTGTTTTGGATTGTCTGAGCAAGGGAAACACAGTGGGAGCAGCCCGAGCTGCTGATCAATGCCATCTAGAGGAAAGCAGCATTATTTTTATTTTGTTTCCTATACCCTCCATTCTATTACTGCAAATTTGCTAATCCAAAGAGTTTGAAGAGATTTTTTTCTCCTATCTTCTCAAATACTGCCTTTCATTGCTTTTCTTCCTTTTTTAAGTGGGATCCGAGGAAAAGGCTTTGCACTATTCTCTGTACAAACACCAGGCTCTCTTACTGAGTCTACAGACATTAAAGTCATATGGAGAAAGAACGAGGAAGAAGTAGGATGTAGAGAGTTTAAGGAAATTCTCCAAAATGACAGAATGAATCTGCAGTGGATTTGGAAACAAGTCAGATCTCCTGTGTCTCGGCCCAGTGCAATACTAAACAAATCCTCCTTACTTATTCCTCATCTGGACATCATGCAAACCCAAATCAGTAGAAAAGCACTTCTCTGAAGACCTCCTGACCTAAAAAGATCGAGTAGGTCCATATTCTGGCAAAAAGATATTCTGTTTCGCTGGCCCTGCCTTATCCATGAAATTGCCACCCTGGTTTCAGCTGAATCAGGAGGACTTCTTCAAACACACCTTCCTGAAGCACGTGTGGTCCAGGGGACGAGGTGACACACAGGGGCTCTGGCTGCCTGGGCTGAATTTCCAGCTCTGCCACCGACCTGTGTGACATTGAGCAGATCACTGCATCCCCCTCGTGCTTCGCCTGTCTGGACAATTTAGACTAGAAACTTTGTTAAGGCTAAATATCAGATGCTGTGCTGGCCTGGTCTGGATTGAGACCTCTTGACTGCAAAGATATAACAAGAGGATCATCACGAGATGACTTTGCCTGCCTTTATTATATAGGAAGAGGAAAAAAAAAAAAATGAAGGGAAAAAAAAATAATGCCAACAGCTCCAGTTGAATGGCTATATTTGGGAACTCTAGATGCTTAGTCACACAGCCAAACTGCCAGCTGGTGACACACAGCTGCTGGTCCACAATGAGAACTTTTGGAAGGCTATAATAAACTGTCCTTCAGCCTCACCATGTGGTTCCTGGGAGGGAGAACTTCAAACAGATGAATGATAAATGCAACTTTGGCCGACCTGGCAAAGAATCAACCTCTGAGATGTCCAGCTTAGCTATAAGGATGGCGTTACCCTGAATTTGCTGGCTCTTTTCAGCTGGGAAGCTTGGATTATGGAATACCTTCTGCATTTACTAAATGTAGGTCTCTCTTCTTCCAGGACCTCCTGGATGAGTCATTTCCCTGGGTTTCCCTCTCTCATTTTTCAAGGCTGGGGAGGAACAGGACAGGCTGGTTCCCACGCTGCAGGACAGTTGCAGCGCAAATGAAAATTCAAGCTAGCAAGGGAAAATGCAGAATATATTCCCATGCTGCTTTTCATGCTTACCTGCTGATCTTGGAAAAAAAATAATAAAGAAATAAATAAGATGTGCACTGGCCCACAAGGCCAGGCTCTTTTTGACAGTGGCTTTGGTGCCAGCAGCGACGAACGCCTGCCGCAAGCCCTTTGTGTTGGGCCCTTTGCCCCGCCGCAGGCTGCCTGCGAGCAGCCTCCCCTCTCACAGGCTGCTCTGTGAAATCAGTCACCGGGTGATTTATGTGAACATCTTGCAGCCCTGGGGTTGCTATTGGCTGCGACTCCCGTCTTCAATATTCCCCGTCCTCCCGGTGCTGGTTCATCACTTCGCCCGAGTCACGTGTCTCGGAGAAGCTGAAGCAGCACATTTCGGTACTGGCACCGATAAAACCATGGGGAAAAGGAAAGAATGCACCGAGTTCCCCGGCCTTGTGCGTTTGGATGGGTGGTTTCCAGAAGGAGCCAGCAAAGGGGAGACTGAAGATTTACACAGAACATGCAGCAAGAGCCAGCGAGAAGGCTGCTGTATAGTTTTTCCAGTAAATTTACTTCTGTTACGTAAAACGATGTCATCTTCCTTCTGCTCACCACATCAGGTTTGCTCAGAGAAGGGATAGCTGACTGATGAGCAGGGGTTGGATGTTTTGCTCAGTGAATACCTAAAAATAGCTGTCAAACTGTCTCTCTTGAAAGTACTTTTCCATGTAGTCCCTGAAGTATAGGCCAAAGTTGGAAAGTATTTGCCGGAGGTTAAGTGCAAAGTTTTCTCAACCCCAGAGTAGGTTTACAGTCAGGAGAGGTGGCCAATCCATCCATCCATCCACCCATCCATCCTTCTTCTTGTCTGGCTGAGAGCAAGGTGAAGGAGAGAATGAGGGACCAGCAGCTCCTCAGATGTGGCCCCGTGAAGGTGGGCCCCATTGCTGCCTAGAAGATTTTAAGCTGCTTCACTCGGAAGCGGCAAAAAAACAGTGGTTTTCAACCATCTCTGAGAATGAGTCAGGCTGGTGCCACCCAGTCTGCATGAAAACTTGTCCCATCAGCTCTGCACAACAGACCCTGCTTGACACACCAAGATGCAATGAGGATGTTTTCCACGTGGCATTCAGAGCTGTCCTGGCACCAAAGCAAAGCTTAGGTGGAATCCAGTCAACATCATTAAAAAATAAACTCAAATTACTTGGAAAAGAGCAAAAGGCAAGACTGGGAGTTGGCTGCCCTTTCTAACCTCCCTCCCCCAAATTACTCATAATACAGAGGTTTCCTTTGATCTCCCAATTGCCTCACTGTTTCAACCCAAGCTCTGTCACTTCTCTCTCTAACACCTCCTTAAATTTAGCCTTGTCTTCCTAATCCATAGGCTGGTCCAAATCCTGCTCGTTTCTCAAAGCACTGCACCCCTCTCTTTGTAGCCCTCCTGCATCTCCTTCTTCTACCTGCACTCCCCACTGCAGCTCAAACCATCTCTGCTCTCAGTGATGTAGCTTGTCCTGGCTGAGCACCTTGGTTCCCTGGCCAGTGTCACCAGTGCTACATCACGGACAGACCCTGTGCCCTCCTGCATCAAACCCCAGGTGTCTTTTCAAGCCTGGAGATGGCCGTGCATATGCCAGGGTGTTTTACAGGACAGGGAGTGAGCAGCACTGCCCACCAGTAAGGCTATTGCTATCCATTATAAAAACCTAGTTTTCAGTAGCTTATTATTTTTCTAAGCTCTAACCACTAAGCCTGAAATTCCTATTGATGGGTATTTCCTTAGGGCTAAACTCTTTTTTCTTTCCCTTTCCCTTCCCCTTGGTGACATTTCAGAATAATGATCCACCCACTCCTGATAATGCCGTTCAAGAAAAACTCCACGTTGTACCACCAGTAAAAATCTTTACAAAAGAGTTCCCCTGAGCAGCAGCCAGCCCTTTGTACTCGAAGCAAGGACAGAGCAGTGGCAGCGGTTGGGGCAGGATGGCTTTGCTGTGTTGGGGAATTCCCCTCCAAACCAGCGGCTTCACGCAGGTCTTGGCTCGTGCAGGTGATTTTCATTCTGGTGCTGGCTCGCTTGTGAGCTCCTGACTTGGCAGGATGACCGCCAGGGGTATTATGAATAATAACACGGTGTATAATAATATAGAGGCAGGCAGTGGAAATACATCCTGAAGCAGAAAAGAGCAATTGGAGGGCTCTTAATCACCTAAGCATGGGCTACGGTCCTCTGGTAACAACTGCACATCGAAAGGTGCCTCACTGCTATTAGGATTTGTTATTCCTTATAGCTCAGCAACAAGAGTGGAACTGCACACCGCTAAACCCAGTACTAAATCAGGCTCAGCCTTCCCCATCCAGCCAGAACTCCTCTCTCAGCCCCTCCAGTATGTCATCTCGCTGCTGTTTGTGCTGACCCCTTAAAACAAAGGGCTAAGGGAAGGAGGGAATTTGCTGGTGTCAATGGCTCTTCTGCATCTCACCAGCGGTTCTCTGGTGTCTATAAATTCATCCTGTAGCGCTGGGAGGAGCCTGGCCCATGTCTCTCCATCCTCAGCCCCCTCCTCTCATGCACAAGCAGAAACACTCACGTCATGCAATGCCAAAAAAATGCCTGGGATGACGGAGCTGTCTCCGAGCCTTCTCGAGGCAAATGGATTGCTCTGATTAAACTGAGCACAATGAGGTTCCCTCCAGCAAGGGACAGCCCATCATTTTGCAGATAAGAATGCTCATTTCGGTCTCCCTCCTTCTGTAAGTGAGGTGGCTGAATCATTTCCTGGTGCTCTACCTGGATTTATCCCCTCAATATCATTTTGCATCACACAGAGCAAGGCAGGAGCCTTAGAGATCTCTTTCACATCTGGGACATATCATTAGGTGCTGTAAATCAATGGTACCCCACAGATGTCACTGAAGCTATACCTGTCTGTGCCTCCTCAGAATCTGATTTGGCAAAAGCACGGTGACAAGGCTGGAAAACCCAAGATAAGGTCAGAAAAATGCAAATGCAGGAAAAGAAACAGTATGTGGAAAAGTTCCTGCAGTACTTCCCTTCTTCGGTGCAAAGCCCCCTCCGACTGAAACAGCACAGCAAAATTAACACTCCTTTGTTTCCAAATTGAAGCCCCAAGCCTCTTCCATATTTGTAAAGCGTCATAGATGCTTTTTGGATGGCTGCTTTGCCTCACCAATAGAAAAGGAGTGAGTATAAAGGGAGGAAGATACTTTTCTAAGCAGAATTCACAAAGGGCTTCAGCACATTGACTCTGGGCACAGGCTCACTAAATCCTAAACACTCGGAGGGATGAGCTGAAAGCTGAGGACTTCGATTTTGGTACTAACAAACTTCTGCCTCGTAGCAATAAATATATGCTCTACACACCATTTGCCTTCCCAAACACCCAGCACTGCATGCACAGCACTTTGGGCTTAGCTTGTGGCACTAATCCCGTGTGCTGCAGGACAGTAAGGGGTTAATTGTAGGGGTTAATGAGAACCTAATGAGGAGGAGCCAAGTCAAGGATGCAAGGAAGGGGTCAGGCACCAAAGTTCATTCCTTTGCCGGTTCCCTGACCCCAGATAACTGTAATGCACTTAATTTCCCACAGTGACACCATTTTGGCCTCAGTCTCACCGTAAGAAAAGGCCAACGGGGGCCATCCTGAGCCAGGGGAAATTGTGAACCCAATGTGAAAGGCACAGATGAAACGGGTAACTGATGGGTTTAATTACAACCTAATTTCCTCAATCACAAGTTCAGAAGTAGATGGCACTGGGTTTTAATTAAGAAGACTGCTTGAAGGATCTCAACCTCATAATTTTTCAGTCAAAGAGGTATGGAAAAAAGGTCAGAAAATTGTACTTTTAGTTAATACAAACTAAAGGTAATTATCAGATCCAGCAGAAAATTCTGAGAAGTATCAATACTTATTGACAGATGCTGCTTCTCTATTAGACACAACACTCAAGCACTGCATCTTTTCCCCCACCACCCAAGGACAAACCTCAGCTCTCAACAGCCCACCCCACGTCCTGCTGCAGGACCCGGGCGTCACAACCCCCACGTACCTCACAAATGTCCTTGAGGTGCTTGATGTAGTGGCGCTCTGTGCTCATGATTTCATTGATGACATTGGCTCTCATCTGGTCTCGGTTCTGAACAGTCCTGCCGAGACACAGGCAGTCGGCGCTTGGGTCCAAGTGGCCATTCTGCACGTCGCTGGTTCCCTCCTCCACTCCATCTTCTTGGTTTACCCACAGCTGCGAGGAGAAGAAGGGGAGAGCAATGGGCTTATTCATAAAAGTATCAGGAAGCCAATGCAGGCAAGTAGGTTGGGTCTTGGGTTGCAATCTGAGAGACACTGGATCAGCTCCCTCCTTACAGCGATGGCGATGCTCTTGCCAGCGATGCACCCTGGTGTCCACACCAGCTTACAGCCCAGGCAGCCCAGTTTTATACTGGGGCAACCAGCCCCAGGTGATTCCCTGCACAATGCCCAGATTCCTCCCATAAGCAAAAGGATTGCAAGTGTTGACAGCTTTGATCCCCAATACACAATGATCATGTGAAAGGGTAACTGGGGTGTTGGATGCTCTGAATCACGATGTACAGACCAACCCAAAGAACATGGAAGTTACTACTGTAAAGCGCTGCTCGTCCCAGCTCCTGTACACCATCAGCCAGGGTCTGTCCCAACAGGAAGAAAGTCTGGGAAGAGGGATAAGCCCTTTGCCGGTGACTGATTCAAGGTCAAAACACCTCTGGTTCAGAAACCTGAATGACTGTGAACATCAGCCCAGACTAACCAGGTCCTGGAGCTGGGTTTTCTGTAAACTTCCCGGGCCAGGATTTGTGAATGAGCATTGAACTCCATTTCACAGCAGCTTTCCTCATCATTTCACATGAAGAGCCTTTCTCACTCAGGCAAATGCCCCATCTCTGCATCCTGAGATCGTGATCCCTAAACCGCGCTGAGATCAGACCGGTTGAATAACTCTCCTGAAACCTGGGGGAGGCTGAGGGCAGCTCTGGATGGGGTGCCAACACCCCCGGGCACTGCATGCCCTAAATTGGAACGAACTGCAAAAAGGAATGGAAAAGGGTCACTGCATTTTCAGCACACTGGATTTTCTTTCCATCATCAAATAAGAAACCACACCTTAAACTTGTGAACTAAAAGATAACACGCACACACACACACCTGGCCTCCGTGTCTCTGAAGAAGACTGTGCTCTGAACACAATAGACACATCAAGTGCTTCCTTTTGTCACCTTTTGCCCCAAATAAAAGCCACTTAAAAGAACTCTGATCAACTCAACTGGAGATCAGCGTAGTTTATGAACAAACATTCAATAAAGCTTCAAACAGCCAGAAACGCTGATGTCTATCCCCGATCACAGAAGATGCTGTATAAATGAAGCAATGTTTCTCCTCGGCATTTAAAGCCCCAAATACTGGAGACTCTCAAAAATAAAAATACCTCTCCCTGGAAAGAGAGAAACTGTCCCTACAGAGTGGCAGATGGAAAAGAAACTGCATCATTAACCTGATCTTTCCATCTCCTTTTCAGTGCTAATGGTCTTTTTAATACTTTCCCATTATTCAGCTTAAATTCAGTTTCAAGCACACTGTAAAGGGCTGTGTTCCTGCAAATCAGTAATGTAAAAAGCCCCCAAACCCGCCCGTGCTCCTTCCCCACGTTCCTAACCAATACCCTCTTCTGTGGAACCATCTCTTACAGCTCCCACGTTTTCTCATCCTGCACTGAGTTATAAAGGCCAAGAAGCCGAGACATTTGAAGGCAACCCATCTCTTCTCTGGCAGACTGTTAATGAAGCCACAAACTGAGGTGATAAAAAAAACATCCAACCCCAAAGCAATTAAAAGCCAGACTTTTCACCACGCTAACGACTGTGCCCAGGAGCTATCGGGGACTGAACATGAGGGTGCGTAGGGCAGCAAGGCCTGTTGAAATGAGATGCTCTCTTTGCCACTGCTCCCCTTGCAGGAAGGAACCATCCTCGAAGAACCAAGAACCAAGGCTTCACGCTGTTCCCAAAGACAGCCCGGCCGAGAGTCGATTTCATGTCCCATGTGACAGAGCAGAAGCGAATTCCAGCCAATATGGCTGGAATAGGGCTGTTGGCTCTGGTTTCTTACATCGTGATGCTCTCCAGAGGAAAGGGGGTGTCCAGGCACAGAATGACCCTGTGGTCCTGTGGCACTGGCAGCACCTAAGGTGGCTCGGTGGCTGCCAAAGCAGGGCTGGTCCCAAGGGTGAGCAGCCCCAGGTACTGCAGAAGGGCATTTCAGTGGCCCCGGTCAGGGCCAGCTCCGCCAGGTTGGACACAGAGAAAGCTGTGGGAGATGCAGCATCCCTGGGAGCAGCTCTGCATGCCCTTCCCCAGGTCCTTCCCACAGCATGGTGGGCTGCAAAGCGTGGCTTCTGCTGCAAAGACAGACTCGGTGATGTTGTCTCCCAACTGTGGGGCTTCACATGGATCTCCAAAAGGATTTTTTTGTAGGATTTCCATCAGCACTGGGAGGCCTGGCTGAGCCCCGGGGAACTGTGAGGGGAGACAGTGAGTTAGTGCTCTAATTGCACCTCAAGATATGAGATCCAGGATGCAAAACCTCTCCTGGCACACTGAATGAACTTGAGAAGAACATCACGTGTTCAGAGAAACAACCCAAAAACCAGTTAGAAAACATGCCTTTTCCCAATAAAACCCACTCTCTGCCCTGGAAGAGGTTTTTGGTTATGCTGAGATAGAGCAAGCCTTCATGTACATAAAAAGCAATGTATGTTGAAAGGAAATATAATGTTGAGAATCAAGCAGGACCAACGTAGGGAATTAAACCCTGTTGCCTGAAGTTTAAAGTAATTTCCCATCCTACCTGGAATGGTTTGTTACCAAGTTTCATGATACTTCAGTCACTTTGGCAACAGAGGACATTTTTAAAGCTCTACCTCCTGGAGTCAAGTGATCAGGAGAAAAATTTCCATTTTCATTTAGAAAATAAAGCAGGAAAGATCTACTTATAATAGTAGAGGGAGGAGGCTTGAAAGCATGAATCCTAAAAGCTTTGATATTCTAAGGCAAACAGCCAGCCTGCAAACTTTCAGGATTTCTGAAACCCTCAGAAATTGGGCGGGCTTTTCTGCGCTGCAGGAACACTCCCTGCCTCCACATCAGGGAATCTCAGGAGTCCTTTTTCCTTAATGAAATTTTTGCTCCTTCCTGCTAGGATTCATGTTCCCAATAGGAAAAAAAAAAATTACAGTTCTAGTCTAGATGACTTCTGGTTTAGATTAAAAACAAACCCAAGCATTTTATGGGTAACAGAGGAAGCCGAATGTTCCTTTCACCCCATGCTCCTCAGCCTCAGCTGCTGAAAGCACCAACCCCACTGCGCTGGTCAAACCCTCCTGCTTTTTGTCTTAACCTCGAAAAGTTCTCCAAAATTCAGGCAAGGATGATTCTTCCAGGGGATCATTTGAAGCTTGGACTGTGACTCACAAAAGATGAGGCACACTGGCAGCTCCTGCTGCTGACCAATCACTTAAACTTGGTGGAGGCTTTCCCCACCTAGAAACGAGGATAATCTACCTTTTTCATTAGTATTTTTGAGGCTGATAGAGTTTGCATTGAAGCAGAAGGCATAGAAAAGCTCACAAATACTTTGAAATACGGACTTAAGTGCATCACTCTGGGCTTGCCACACTTTTTTATTCATCCATGAGCAATGCTTTGGCTAGAGACGGACCTTTGGTGTGACGGCTGGGTTTGCAACTTCAGCTCCCGAATCCTCTCGTGCCTGCGCTGAGACGGAGCTGGGATATGTTGGAGGAAGTGAAAGGCTGCACCTGAAGTGTTAATGGTGTCCCCTGACCCAACGCCACCACCCCAAGCCACATCCTCTCTGCTTCACTGACCTGCTCGCTCCAACCGCCACAAAGGTGTGCTGCGGGCGATGGCATGGTGGAAGAGGCAAACTGGGGGTGACACTGTTTTTTCCCAGGAACTTCTTAAATGTCATGTTTAGTTGATTCAGACAATGCTTCAAAGGTTCCTATTTTAGCCCAGTCCACAGTCACCTGTATGTAGGGTGATCGCTGTGTTTTAGACACAAACTCTCCCCAAAATGCCCTCCTGCCTGAAATGCCGAGATACCACTCACGGAAAAAGGGCTGTGCACTGGGCACAAACACACAGATTTGCCTTCCTCTTATTTTTTTCTAATAAGAGAAACTTCAAAATTCTAGTTTTTCCCCCACCTTCATCTCCCCAGTTTTCCCTGCTCAGGGTGGGTGGCTGCCAACCCTGTGAAGCTCCTGTGGGGCTTTCCACAGAGCAGAGATGGGACCTCAGTTCCCTGGCAGCTTCTCCTGCCTCTCACCTGGATTTTGGGATGTCCCCCTAGGCTCCTCTCCTGTCCTGTCCCTCTCAGCCATTAGGGGCTGTGGCTTGGCACAGATGGAGGTTTAGTATACCAGCCTGAATTACTGCAGCCAGTGCCACTTGTTGTTTTTTTTCTTTTTAAAATAAATAGTAACAGCTATTCAACAATCACCAACAACCCTACAACAACAAATCAGCCTTCAGTGTCTTTTTCAATACCTCTGCAATGCTAAAAGGCACGGGCTTTGAAATAACACGTCACTGCATGGGTCTCCCCGACACCATTCAAACGGTCCAGCAGGTCAGACAACAAAGCCTGCCCTGAGAACCACTTCAAATGCTTTTGTATTACGAATTAATTAAAAGAAGCCCAGAAAAAGAAAAAAAAAAACTACAAGGAGAAAAAAATCAAGTTGCATAACACTAGTCCTAAGTGATGTTTCACACTGAAAGGCCACCTTACATGTGGAGAAGAACAAGCTTATCATGAGGCTCACAGTCCTATTTCAAAATTCAAGCCTAATTAGGAAGTCATGACCAGCTCCTGCATAACATAATAATTTGCAGAGGCAGATAAAAGTAAAATAGTCAAATAAAAAAGCCCCTTTTGCCTAAGGACCCGGTTCTGGGAGCCAGAAAGCGCTGATCATTTCATTGTGCTAGTTAATATTATATGTGATTTATATAAAAACTGTAGAAATGTGATGTATCAATTTGCAGCTATACCCAAATGGTGCATAAAATCACCAAATGGCACTGTTCCAACATTAGCTGACCTGTAATTATTATATATTTAGACTGCTGAATGCATACACTGTCTATAGAGGACATTTTACTCGAATAGGCACTGAGGGCTGATAGTCTCATAATAACCAGAAAGCATGATAAAACAAACATTTTACCAGCCATCTGGATTATTAATCTCCTTCCACTGGATATTCGCAAGGACAAAACTAGCAGATAATGTGCCATCCTGGATTCTAGCTCTCAATTAAATAATGGGGCAGATTAATGATACAGGCAGATCCTTCCAGAGAGCTGTTACTATTCCCCCGAACCTCTTCTCACCGGCGACTTGACAGCAAATACCAGTGTGAGCAGCCCAACTTGCACCCACATCTGGGACCAGACAGCGGTACTACAGTGTCACTAGCCCTGCAAGGATGAACAGAAGACTCCCATAACCCTATGGAAATGGGCCCACGGAGCTCAGGACTATTTTACCCACCTTCCACGCTGCCCTGCTCGGTAGAGCTGCTCCGGGAGCGCTGGGGTTTGCCCCCTCTCCTTTCCTCAAAGCCAGTGGTTCCTAGTGCTGTGCCCTTGCTTTCAGCCACGTGCACTGTGTTATGTGCTCGCTCTACTGGACTCTGTGCTGGATTAGAAAGATCACTTGCTTATTTGCAATAAAGTAGGGCTCATGGTGCAGAGCTTTGCATAAGCAAAGCGACATCAGTCTCTGTGTGGGAATCGAGCGATCTGGGCACAGCCTTCCCCTGCCCTCAGGAGGGAGCACAGACTGTCCTGGGCTCTACAAATGCCCAGGAGCAGATGCTTCTCCTTTCCCTGCCTTCAGAGAGGAGGTGAGGACCTGGCAGGAGGCACAAGGATGCTGCCCTGGCCAGCCCCAGCCCCACTGCCCTTCTGTGGGCACAGGGAAAGTGTGGGACTGTGGCTGGGATGCTGTTTGCTGGGAAACACAGACCATCTTCCCCCTGTATCTTCTTCCAGGATGAGGAATAGAACATTTGGCAGCAGAAGCACATTATTTTTCCCTCCCGTGATCCTACAGCTATTTTCTCTCACAGCCTGAATTTCTGTAATCTGGCTCCAGCCTCTCTGTCCTTCGCTTCCCTCCAGCTCGCAGGCTCTTTGATAGCTTCTCTTTACCTCCTGAAACTGCCCAGCTTCAGCAAACCCACTTCCAGCTCTTCCTTCCCCTTTAAAACTCTCCATTCCCAGCCTCAGCAATTCCCTTTACCCAAGGTGAGAAATATTCTACACTCCTTTCTGGAAAAGGAGAAAACAGCATACTCTACAGGGACAGCTTCAGGCTCTGTATCCATGAAAAGTGAATAAAAATGGGTTCTAAGAACATGCCCTGATCTTTCTCCCTCTGTTTCCTGCCATCTCAATGCACAAACTCCCACAGGCTGGAGCTCTACCACACAGCATGGACACTGCAATAAACTGGATGTGCTACACTACATCCACCAAAACACTGTGAGGTAGGGCTCAGCCCTCCCCAATTCCTAAAAACCAAAAGCCCCCCGTGTGTGATGCGACATTAGGCTGGAGAAAAGGAGGCTGAGGGGAGACCTTCTCCCTCTCCATAACTACCTGAAAGGAGGGTGTAGTGAAGTGGGGGTCGGTCTCCTCTCCCAAGGAACAGCCGATACGATGAGAGGAAACAGCCTCACGTTGCACCAGGGGAGGTTTAGGATGGATATTGGGGAAAATTTCTGCACCAAAAGCATTCTCAAGCATTGGAACAGGCTGTCCAGGGACGTGGTGGAGTTCCCATCCCTAGAGGTATCTAAGGACCTGTAGATGTGGTGCTGAGACACTTGGTTTACTGGTGGACACGGCAGAGCTGGGTAAACGCTGGGACTCAAAGATCTTAAAAGTCTTTTCCAAACTAAAGAGTTCTATGATTCTACGTGACACACCATCGGGAAAATTCAAAGCTGAGCTGCTCCAGCAGCAACTTGCAGAAACCCTGACAGGCTGAGGAAGGACCTCCAGGGGAAGGACCTTTCTTCATGACCAGTTTGGCAGAAAAAGGAGCTGCAAAGATTTGTGCTGAGTCTGCCTGATTCCAGGAATGGCCTCGAAACACTGGTTGTGCACCTACGAGCCAGCTCCTACGAGGAAGAACCCAAGCGTGGCATTTGAACCTTTAGGGATCTGAGGATGCTGAGCTGCCTGAGTGGCAGGAGCTGTCACGTTCGTGGCAGCTGCAACTAGCACAGGCAGCACTTGGGTGCTAAAATGCTGCTTGACTTTAAAAAACAAAAAAACAAACCAACCCACAACTTGTCTGCAGCGCATCCTGGCGCGGTGGAGCGCTGCTCACCCTGTGCATGGTGCCTCTCCACCAGAAGCTATTTTTATTCTGGATTTGCCACAGGAAAATAAAATCTGCTTTACAAGGCACTGACTGCAGCACAGACTGCAGCACGGACCAGTCCGTTTGTCCAACAGGTGAAGGCTGTTCAGTGCCAGCCTCTTTTCCCTGGAAAATCCTCACCTAGATGCCACCCTGCTTGGTGCAGAGTAAATGCTAATGCAGCCACTGCAGCAGAAAAGCAGGCGAGTGATGTGCTGTTGTATTGGGATCCCTACGCATAGAATGAGATTTGAAGGCGGGGGGAGGAAGGAGAAACGCAGGGCAGCAAGATGTGGTTGGCTCCTGCAACCACACTAGCACTAAGGAGCACACTCTTAATCACAAATCAAAGTTAAACCCACCCACCCAATAAAGTGGAGGAGCTGCTAGGAATTCAGACCCGGCTCGGGTTTAAAGTCTCCTACTAAATGGGGCCTTAAAAGCTTACACCGATTCCTCTAGTGCTTCTCCTGCAGCAGCAGAAAATAAAGTGTGTCAAAGGCAGCTTTCCAGCAGGAAAATCAATCTAAAATTACATCACTTGGGGAGACCCATCTCTCCCAGTGATGGGAGAGAACAAGGAGTGTCACTGCACTGATCCACCCCTGTGCTTTCTCCTATGTAAGAGGCACAGACCACAAAGCCTTTATTGCCCATCTCTGCTCAAGCCTTCAGAGGACCATCACCCTTCGTTCCTGCACCACAACTCCACAGTCACCATCCACTACAACCCCGGGTTTGCTCTTTAGCTGTGCTTAGGAAATGCAGGGAAGGAAGACTCACCGCACCTGAAGTGAGAAGAAATGTGTTGTGGAAACTCAGTCTGCCTCTTGGTGTCCAAAGAGATTAAGGAGAGCTTTATAACAAAATAAATCCCCTTCACTGCCCAGGATGGGGGCATTCTGCTGTGTCTCTTTGGAAAGATTTCACAGCACTAAACATCCATAAGCTCTCATTCTTTCACTTCTTTTTCAGTGGAAATATGTCAGAGCCCAAACACGATGCCATTTGATTTTCGGGGTTTGGAGTGTTTGAATCTCACTTGGGCTGTTTTGTAGACTTGATGTTCAGCCTCTGCAATGAAGACTTTGTTTTGGGACTTATTGTATTTTCTAAAGGAGACCTTAAGGTATGACAATTGATCCATTTGCAGTACTGGAGTATTATTCTGGGCTGGAAATTCCTCCCTACTCACATTAAACCTATTTTTTTTTCAGTGTATCTGGACGCTGGATGCGCTGGTACGCAAAAAGTCATTGGTACCACATCACATAAAGACAGCTCAAGGCTGTGCCAGCCACAAAGGAGAAAAGGGCAACAAGTAGCATCACCCCTACAAGTAGATAAGATCCTGCTTTTTTCTCCCAGTCATACCTCCCACCCTCTCAGCCCCCTAAAAGTTGGCAGGACACCCAAAGACACTGCAGCTAATCACAATTCTGATGGTTGCACCCTGCGGTTGTCCAGCACACTCCCTTGATAACATGGGCTAAAATACAACATAAGTACCTTCATCTGTCCTAAACCCAGCTCATTATTCACCTTAAATCTAATTCTGGAGTTCTCATCCACTTCTCTAAGGACTTATGGCTTTTCCTAACTTTCTCTCCAGGTGCAGGAGCTTTCTGCAGGAACCCCTTCGCTATCGCTACCAGCTCTACATTTTACTTCTCCCATGTTGTGCTTTTGCTCTTCCCCCAAAAGGCATTGCTTCATCATCCTGTTTCTCCTTCAAGGTTCCCGTGCTCCCAAAACTCTATGGCTTTCCTCCCCCCCGCCCTTTCTTCTAGCCAAGTCTGAAGCGACTAAAAGGATAACTGCAGGTGTTATGCACGAGACAACAATTCCTGTATGTGCAGGAAATTCAAATGTGGTTTCTGTTCTCAATCCTCCCAACTCTGCATGTAAAAAGAGGCCAAGGGAATCAGCAGGTTACTGTTTTCCTCTGCACTTGCAAATGTGATTTTTTCCTGCTATGAGCTTTTGTGAGTGCCAAATGCTTTGCCAAAGATTTTCATATGATCTGGCTGGAGAGCAAGAAGCGTCAGACGTCTCATTGTAAACTAGGTTTCCAGCCCTGCTTTGTCCTCAGAAGTGATCCAAATGACTTTCAGAAGAATCTGACTTTGCAGTGATCTTCTGCTACACCCCTGTTAGCTCCTACAAGAGCCCTGCGGTCTAAAATGTCCTGAAATTAGTCCTGTTTGTTTCTAGACCTGTCTGGTCTGTCCTGTCATCCCTTACTTGAACTGCTTTTCATCCTCTGCTATCCAATATGTTGTTCCCTTTTCCTCCTCTACTTGCATCAGAGAAATATAAAGGAAAGCAATTATTTTGCAAGTAAGACTAGAACGACCCAGGCTAAATCAGGCAGTTTTCTGGCACCGTCTTAAAAAAGCAGGGCTCAAAGAACAACAGAGAAAAAAACCCAGCCTCCTTATTATGAAGGAGTGATCAGCTGAATAAGAAACTCAAGGGGAAAAAACCAAAAGAGAAGAGTGAAGCAAGAAGTGTTCAGGCAAAACGGTCCTTGACAGGACCCTGAAGGAGCACAAACCTGCCGTGATGGTCCTGCAAGTGAAAGAGGGGGTTACGGGCACCTTCTCCAACTGCCCCAAGGGCTTTGCAGGCATCTGGTTCAAATTACTTACCCAGACAGACAGAGAGTGAAGGGGGTGGGAGGGGGGAACATGCAAGAATAGAAATGAAGAGGCAAGCGAGCGACCTCAGCCAGCGGAGGAGAGGAGAACATGACAGCCCAAATGGCAGTTGTGTTCTCGGCACAGGACGGGCAGCGAGTGGGCTGCCTCGTGGCAAGCACCGAGAAGTGCTGCCTGGAGAAGGCACTTACTCTCTCATAAACCTGAAGGGGTGAATTTCCCCCTCCAGCCTCCCTTGCAGGGCTGCAGACAAACTGGGCCAGAGCTCTCTGCTTGTGTATTTTTTGAAATGCCTGGTATTTATTTTTAAATATTAATTATCATTCGTGGCATCAAACCCATGTAGGTTCCCCCTTTGGGAGCACCCTGGTCCCAAGGTGGTTGGTGCCCAACAAGTGTCTCTCAGACCAAATAACTGATCCAGCCTCTTGCAGAGCTGCTTGAAGAATTGATTTTGTTGGAAAAGCATCAAAATGTGGGGTTGTGACATTAGACAGAATGGACAAGATAGTAAAACTATCACGATCCTAAGCACCAAGGTTTGTTCCAGGCTGTTGTTCAGAAGTCTGAGCTTCATTTATCCCTCTCCTTTATTTTACCCAGCTTCTAAAATCACCCTCCCAGCTTTTGAAAGGGTAGGGAGAAGTGGAAAGTTCAGCCAAGCTGAATGATCCATGGGCTTGGGCCTTCGAGTAACTGGGCTTGTTTGTTTAGTTGTTTGGTGAGGGTATTTTTAAAAACCAGGATAGGAAAAAACAAGACTGTTATTAAACCTCCCGTGAACAGCATGTTTACAACATCACACACAAAAAAGATATTAAATCTTTTCCCTTGAATCACAAAACAAAACAGCACCAGTCCATGAGCTGAAAAGTTAAACTGTCCCAGAATATTTCAGCCTCCAAATTAAGCAAAAAAAACCAGATGGAGAGATTTTTCTAGTTCAGCCTTTCAGGTGAGATGTGCTAGTGATGCAGGTGAGAAAATTTTCACCAAGAAGATGATCATCTTGATCACACCTGATACAAATCCGTTTTCCAAACTCATTATCTCCACTGGCTGCAGGGTCAGACTCACGGTGTCCTGTTCAACAACACACTAAATGCTATCGGTTATTCTGGGCCAGAGAAACAGCATAAACTTTTTCATGCAGGCAGCCCAGGCTCCAGTTCCAGGTACGAATCTCTGTCTCTTAGCACTGGCCAGACCTAGGAGAGACACAAGAGCTGCATCCTGAGTCCCATGGGGGAAAACATTTGTGCAGTGGGGAGGCAGAAGTGAGCAATGGTGCGGGTTCCCTCGTCGGTGATCATTGTACATCACTAGAAAATGCCAGGTCATACATTTTAACCCATTTTTTCCTAATCCATATGGCTATTTCCCAGATGAAGCGATGTGCTTGAGGATGCTGATGATGCAGGATTGCCGAGACAAGCAGAGAACCAGAGCAAACATGGCATCTCCTCGGGAGGCGGCATCATCTTCAGCCAGCTTTTCAGAGAGAAGAGTCTTCCCCTCGACTGCCATGCAGCTTGTCAAATTGCCTGGGAGGCTCAGGGGAAAGAGTCATCTTTCACACAATTTTACAAGCCAAAAGAAATCTTCATTTTTTTGAACCATATCCCCTAAGCTTCTAAAGGAATTAAATCTCTGCTCCCACCTATTGAACCCTGCGCAGAAGGGAGAGGAGAAGGAAGCACACAAGGTCAAAGCCGGCGTCTTGACTCCCTGAGGAAGGCTCGAGAGTCCCCAAATAATGTGGCAGGAGCTGACAATAGCAAAAAGGGCATCTTCTTGTCCCTTGGCTTTCTTAACGCACACTGAGCAAAAAAATTAAGTGCTCAAATCCTTCTTATTTGTGAAAGGCCAGCTCGCCACTGGAGGTGGCTGGGTACAGCAAAACCTGCTTCAGCAGAAAAACAGAAACAAGTGGAATGGCTCCTTGTCTGCTTAAAAATAAATAACCAGAGCTGGTCATGGAGTAATTACTGAAATAATTTTACATCCAAAACTGCTGAAGAGTTAAAACGCAACACTGCTTTTGGAAAGGGGAGGGTTGACACCTCCCTGTACAACATGCAGATCAGAAAGCTCTTCGAATGCGGGTCATTTGTGGCTGACGTGAACTTTTAGGTCCCACCAGATAATCTCCTCATAGCCCACATGATGCTGAACTACTTTTCCAAAGAAGAACTGCTTAAGGAGAGAGGCAACAACAGACACACAGCAAAGGCTACTCCATACCCCAAGAGCACAAAAAGCAGGGCCAATACTTATTCCACCCCCCTCTTACCCTACTCTCATTCCTTTTGAAACATTCTTTGCTCCCCACTTTTTGGACAGGAAACAGACACAACGGGAACAAGCATCAGCAATAATAAACACAGGAACCAGTTCAGTTCATTGACTGTTCTGAGCAGCATCAGCAGTGATTCACTGAAGCGGTAAAAAGAAGAAAGTCACTCACCCTCACGAAGCTGGCGGGAAACCATCCTTCTTCATCATCGATCTGACCCCACCACCAGTCCTTGTTGGAAGCATCCAGGACCTTGATAACGTCTCCTGCTTTAAACGCCAACTCCCGGTTGGCCATGGTGACGTGATCCCATACTGCCTCAGCACTTACAATAGAACCACCACTGATCAGCTTTGAAAACAGAAAACCAGCAGTCAATAAAAGCTCGCTTCCCCCACGCAAGCACATGCACAGCAGCAGCACAGGAAAAAAAAAAAAGAAAATTAAAAAAGTGCTCAGCCAAAGTAAAAATTACTTTCCTCCATTCCGATCCACAACAATTTCACCCTCCCGTGATACAACCCCGTCTTGTGACCATTTCTATCATTTCTGCTACCATTTCTGCTCCTTAACCCTGCCACGCAAGCCACGTGTGGATGGATGTCCAGCACCTCTCGGGTCCCAGGCGTGGGAAAAGCCACACCTCCCCTGCCACCGCCACACCGCGTTTATGAGCATGCACATCTGCCAAGGACCATGGCTTCCAGGTAGCGTTCGGTTAGCAGGACAGAGAGCTGGGAGTTCCCAAAACACCAGGTTTGGTGCCCTGCAAGGGAATTTATGCCTTGGAGCAAGTTTGCTCACTTAAAGGATCAACTGTCACTCAAAGCTCAGAAGGTTTTCCATGCAAGTCCAAGCAAAGTTTGCAAACATAGTTAAAACAGTATTTTTTTTAATATTTAAAAGAACACTTAAAAAAAAAAAAAAGACAGTTCAGTATTGTTTTAGTGCCGTGATGTAGTGACATCCCTCGCTTTTGAAATCTTCAAGCTACACAGCAGATCAGAAGGACACGGTGGCACCCTGCTGACCCCTTCCAGACCTGCCCTGGAGCCCAGCCCAGCCCCACAGCACATCCAAACCCTGCTCTGCTCACCAGAAACCTGCCAGCACCTCAGGGTGCAGGTACCTGCTCACTAGAAACCGGACTGAGGCCAGACTCGGGTCCGACAGGACCTACTGAACATCTCTCGATGTGGAGCACACAGTTGCCTTAGATCTGGACCAGCAGCACGGCGGGGACCTGACTGGTTCCCTCATTGCAACCCACCTAGTTTTATATCTGTATAGATAAAACTCCTGTTTCATGCATGGAGGAAGGACTCATCCAAACACTGATGTGCTTGTGGATCCACAAGACAAATCATCCATCCGTGCCTGGGTCACCTGCTGCTCCTCAGACTGATGACCATGTATTTTTTTAACAGAATGATAAATTGTGGTTACATTTTGTGCACTGCAGGAGTTCTGCACTGAACAGTAAGGCTGTCCCAGCACATACAGACTTTCACCATAGGCTTATGAGCTTCTCAGAGCCATTCTGAACCTTGTCCATTAATTCTGCCGTCTGAGACACACTCAATATGCACTTGGGCACGCCTCCAAATCAGCATTTCTGCTCACAAAGGAAGAGCTCAGCACCGCAACCCTTACAGACCTTCCACACGGCAAGATGTGAACAGCCACAGATATCCTTTCAATTTAGGCAAGCAACACAAAGCATAAAGACAATAACCCAGCGCGGTGGTTATCTAAGTGCAGAAGCACTGGGAATGGTGAGAGTGCTCTTAAGGGCTCTTTTATAAGTCTGGCGTCCCCAAATGCCTGCTAATAACTACCTGCACAGTAAGAGCT
The DNA here is from genome assembly GCA_013400055.1 of Nycticryphes semicollaris. NCBI lineage: Eukaryota > Metazoa > Chordata > Aves > Charadriiformes > Rostratulidae > Nycticryphes > Nycticryphes semicollaris. Next base: position 36,977 of record VXBJ01004003.1, on the reverse strand, counting down.
TGCAGTAAACCTTCTAGTGCTGCTGCAGGGTTCTCAGCATAAACACAGAAGAGCATTCAAGTCCCTACAGGCAATTTAGTCAACAGATTAAAGGACCTGATTTACCATTTTCCTTGAACTGGCTTTCCGTTAAGAAATCAAGCTCCTTAGGTTTGTGACAATTAAAGTTGCGCTTTCAGCTCCTCGATTATTAGAGTCACTTGTACATAAAGCAGCAAGATCTAAGACAGTCTAACTTGACACTGAGTGCCTCTCATCCTCAAAGCCAAGGTGTATCCATCCAGCAGACCTCTTGTTCTTGCAGCAGATAAAGTAAAACGATGGTCTTCCTACTTCTGTTTTGACAAATTGCCCTTTCTAATTCAGAATCAGACGTAAAAGAAAAATATGGGTTCTTTGTGTATGAAATAGGGGATTTCTACACATGGGCCTCACAGATGACCTGACAGCAAACAGAAAGCAAAGGGTTGGGTTCATAACAAGCTCTCATTGAAGAGTTGAGCAATGGCCCTAATCCATGTGCTGACCTTATGGCAGGAGGCATCTACTGTCTCTACATGGGTTTGTCTCGCGCTTGGGCTTTTGATACAGAGCTGCACAGAGCCAGGCACCAGAGGGTCCCATCCAAATGAGGAATAGACAGTGTAAGAACCTCACTTCACCCCAGCTCTGGGCCCTCACTGAGCCAAGCAGGGTAGCTACATCTGGACAAATAACAGTTATAAACATTGATTTCTGTTTCCAGTGCAACACCTGAATATTCAGCCCAGGTAGTGATAAGTTTTGGTGCTTCCTCACAACACCTTGTTTCGCTCTAAATCAAGGTTCCTACATATCACAGAATCATAGAATTGTCTGGGTTGGAAGGACCTTTGAGATCATCCAGTCCAACCATCAACCTAATTCTGATTAAAAAAAAACGACGACCCATCACTAAACCACATCACTCAGCTCTATGCCAACCTGGCTTTTCAATCCCTCCAGGGATGGGGCCTCAATCCCTGCCCTGGGCAGCCCAGTCCAAGCCTTAAGAACCCTTTCCATGGAAAAATGTTTCCTGATCTCCAATCTGAACCTCCCCTGGCCCAACTTGAGGCCGTTTCCCCTTGTCCCATCACCTGTGACTTGGTAGAAGAGACCAACCCCCCCTGACTACCCCCTCCTTTCAGGGCACTGGAGAGAGCGAGAAGGTCTCCCCTCAACCTCTTTTTCTCCAGGCTGAACACCCCCAGCTCCCTCAGCCCCTCCTCATAAGGCTTATTCTTCAGACCCCTCACCAGCTCCGGGGCACTTCTCTGGAACCCTCCAGCCCCTCAATGGTTTTTTTTTTTGTGGTAAGGAGCCCAAAACTGGACACAGTATTCAAGGTGGAGCCTCACCAGTGCCCAGTACAGGAGGAGAGTCAGCTTAAACCACAAAGAACCCCAAGACAGATCTAGAAGGAATGAACACTTCACAGCTGAAGAACCTCCCCCTCACCCCAATATATTCAAGAGCAGTTAACTCATCTGTTAATCTGAACTCATCTGCTCTGCTGCCAGGACCAAGCTCTTCTTCTTCACCAGGGTTTCCCCTTTGCTGTATTTATGGACACCGTCCGGCCGGTGGTTTCCCTGCTTAAACGAGCTCTGCTCTTTCAGCCTTGTCTTGGCAGACGGCTCTTCCTTCCCCTGAGCATTTCACCAGCCCTTTTAGGCATCTGGATATGTTCCCTGCATCTTTCTCGAACACAGATGACCAGAACTGTAAATACTATTCCCAAAGAGACCTTCCCAGAGATTTGTGAAACAGCATGAAACCTTTTTTACAGTATCACTGGAATCCTGCAGTAACACATAACATCTCCCCCCTTCTCCCACGGCTGCCTCCCACCAGCGGCTCACTGTGATCCTGCATTTAGCTTATCCAAATATATGAGGAAGAGTACGTTCTCTTTATCTAAAAACTTCTTGTCAAAAAATAAATCAGGTTGGCCTGACACTTGTTCCTTTTGTTAATGCCATTGGGTATTTTAGTCCATTTTTCACTGATGATGAACCAGGAACAGAGCTATCACGCAGAAGCCAGGTTTCTGCTTTTTCTGCTTCAGCTGACATAGACCTCGCTGTCACTTCACACACAGGCAGTTCTGGGCACAAACTGCCACAGAAACGCCACAGAAACCAAACTTCAGAGGGACGCTGTTCCAGAGCCTCCTAGCCTACTTTGCAAAAAAAAAAGTATTTCCTCGCACTTCTGAGCCTGAGGCACAAAATCCCAGCTCCCAGGAGAACAGCTTGGCCAGTGGCAGGGACTTGCTGAGGGCCAGAAGGGCCCTTTTTCTGCTGTTATAATAGAGATCTGGAAGATGCTTCCAGTTGGTGTCAGGAGCTGAGGTGGCTTTGCAAGGCGCTTCTGGACACCCAAGGAGAAAGGCTGTAAGTTCTTGGTTTGCACTGTCTAGTGCCAGCAGACAGAAGAAAGCCCCTTTTAGCTGGTCCTTTCCAGCCCCTGGTCCATATTGCTAGCCCAAGAAAGGATTCACAAGCCAGGAAGCCTGCAAGGAAGCCTTGGCTTTCCAAGATACAAACACAGTGAAGAAAGAACGGCAGCGGGATGGCAAAATTTGAGCTCCAGCTATCACACGTGCTGGGTCCATTGAAAGAACGTCAGAGCCTGAAATTAAAAGATCCAGCTTAATTTATTTTGCAAGACATCTCACTGCATCGGTGGAGCCATCTGACTCTTTCAGGGCAGGGTTACAGAGACTGAACCTGACATCTACAGCAGCAAGAGATGATGAACTAGAGAAAGGTTGAGATAAAATATTATTTTCTGAGAGAATTCAGCACAGGAGCTCTTCTCTCCAGAAAGTTCATGACTCTTAGTTTCAAATCTGGGTCTCAGCGCTGTGGTCAGACATACTGAGCCAAACCCCTTGAAAGGGACTCTTCTCCCATAATTTGACATCTCTACCACACAGCATCTTAGACAGTCATCTGGACTCCTTAATAATCAGTGAAGAGAAAGAGACACATCTGGCGTGTGATTCATCTTGGCTATTTCAGTTGTTTACCTTCGAGTGAGGTGAATCATGCCCTAGAAATTACTATTTCTCTGTGTTTAATTGGGTGATGCAGAAGTTTACACTTCCAAACATCTTACGTTCATCCCATCTGCAATTTGGCCATCGCTAAAAAGGGAGAAACAAAGAACTGGATCTAACGATGATAACCACAAGAGGAATAGTCAAATATTAAATCACACTCTCCTCAACACAGCAGTTTCTCAGTATGCAAAGCGTACTGTAAATAAAAGTATATTCTCTGCACCCGCCAGAAGAATTAGCAGAATCCTGGCTTTGTAAATTTACAATAACCAGGACTTTGATATTTGGGAAAAGTGTCCTACTCATAAGGAGTTAGAAGAAATGCAATAGGTGATAATGTACATTTGGTTTTGACGTACCCTGAATACTGCTTGTCTTCCAGGTGAAAACTCCTACTTCCCATTTAAATCAATTATTCTTGTCAGTTCGTTGTTCAAACAAAAGAGCCCAAAGCAAAAAGCTCCCCGACGCTTTCACCACGTAACATCAGTGCAGGAGAAATGCCCACGAGCACCTCTCAACAACAGACCCGAGAATAATTTTTCCAGTTTTACAGGAGACTTCAGAGCCCCGCTAACCACTCTCTGGCTGGGGAGAAGATAAAACTTTCTCGGTGGGCAGAAGAACCAGATTAACTACCAGGACATTGTGCATGGTTTAGGGACCAGAGTCACTGTTCCATCACAGGTCCTCCGACCAAATACTTGCTTACAGCCAAAGATACACCAGGACAGACAGAGGAGGGGCCACTTCTGTGTCCCAGCACCACAAATAAATTGGCTTAATGAGGAAAAGAGAAAGGAAAAATAGACAATGCTCTCTATAATTACACGCAGAGCTGACACATTTCTGGCACACGCACTAAGAACGTGGGGTATTATCGCTGTATCACCAGGATCACACATGTCTGCCATTCCAGGGATTTCCAAACAGGTTTCCAAAGCGCTCCATAAACCTCCAGTAATTCAGTCCCAAACCCTCACTCTAAAAACACTTACTTAAGGCGCTCCTAACGCTCGTGTACAACAGGTGAACACTTTTACAACAGCGAGTCATCAGAAAGGAAATCAATCATTCCTGCTTAGGGTCCATGTGGATTTTCCTTTCTCCTCTAGCCTGGTGTTATTTCCAGGATGGAACATGGCCACTTGGAAATACTGAATTACATTAGAGGCGCTGCCAAAATAAAATGACAACAACAACAAAGAGTAAAAAAGGGCTTCAGAGGCCTCTGCAAGTCACGGCCTCCGGGATGCAGCACCGTCAGCGTGTGCCAGCCGAGGGCTCCCCACCCTGGCACACCGCAGCAGGGATGCTGAAGGCTGTGCCACAGCGAACACGGCCTGGTACGTCGTTGCAGAACCTCTGCTGAGCTCACCCAGCTCTGACTGTCCTCACCAGTGTCAAAAAAGCTCAGGAAGGCCCGTCTAGGAAATGATCCCACCTCTCTCCTTCTTCCTTCACACTTTCCAAAGACCTCAGCCAAAGGAGCAGGGGTGGGGGGATTCTCATTAAGGCCACTGGAGAAGTTTCCAAGGAATATAAGAGAAGAACTCTAAAGTGGTGGTTTGACTCTGGAATTTGCAGTATTTTTTTCTGGCTGTGGCTTTGTGGCACTGCTATCTAAACAAAATAACTCTCCCTGCCAAAGTAATCAGGAAAATAAAACCAGAAGGAATAACAGGAACACCACTCTGCTATGACAGGGCAGAATCACTCTGCCTAACCCCATGACTACAGCAAGCCTGGACCAAACCCCTCTGACCCCAAGGAGAGGAGGGGAAGAGGGATGTCATGAAAGACCCTCCTGCAGCACCTTGTCACCTCCTGTCTCGTGGTTGATATCTACAACACCTCCTGGTGAAAAAAGCCCAGGATCATCACTGGGGATATTTTTCTAAAGCACACAACAGAAAGTGACCTCTAAACCAAGGTTTACAACTTCTTCCAGGGAACTGCAGGGTTTGAATCTACCAGCCAGGAACCAGCTGTGTCACTGCAAAGGGACTTTGCTCCAGCTCTACAAGATGGGACCTCTTGGAAGAAGAATGTGGGATTGGGTGAGCCTCTGCCCCTGATGCATCTGGTGCCTTTTCCCTGACTTCACTCACTTCCAAAGCCATGGTGCACAGTTGGAGCCCAACATCTGCTCCTTCTCAGCAACTGCCTGCGGTGAGGCAGCCGAGTATGAAACATGGTTTAGTGAAATCAGCCACTATTGCAATATTTTGCTAAGTATTCCCAAATAATCAGCCCTTACTGGCTTCTTAGGGGCCAACTTGAAAAAGAAATCAGGAACTTACTGAGACCTGGAGGTGGAAATGGGCATAAGATAGCAGAAATCTTTTCAGGGGGTGATTTGGTTTGAGGCAAGGCCACATAAATCATTATTACCTAATTGTACCTCTTCCAGGGATAATCATCGCTAGCTCGTGAGATTCTGCATTGAGTTTCCAGCACAAAGTTTCTTACTAGTCCAAAATTCACTTAATAAAGAGCCACCTTCTCAAAAAAACCCCAAAGAAATCTACCATAGATCACCATCTCCCTAGAAAATTCTAAGTACCTACAAAGGACCATGGCTTCTGAGTAATATGAACAATCTTCAGGCAGGGATACATTTCTCTATTAGAACTTCTACTAATGCATCAATAGAGTTATAATAGTGAAAAAAATAAAAAAGAGCTGGGTAATTCTCTTTGAAATCAGCATTACATAAACTATGTGCTCCTCCTCAGGAGCAGGACGGCAAGAATAGGGAGCAGACTGTGAAGGGGAGATGGAGAAATGTGGCGAGACTACACCATTTGTTCAAATTGTTCTTGTACAGACATGCCCCCTATTCAGACAATATAAAAGCACTGTAAAATAACAATTGCATTTCCCATTGTATTCAACAGGCCCTTCCACAATGGCAGCAGCCAAAACATCTTCAAACAAGAACATACAGAGAACTGGCATTCACAGTAAAGAAATCAATGCTCAGAGTAACCCCAGCAGAAGAGGAGACACAAATGATGTGCAAACCTCCAGCCAAGGGAGAATTCCACTTTGCCTCCTGTGTTCCCAGAAGAAAAGCACCTCACACTGCCTTACCCTCCCGTGCTTTAATTGCATTGCTCCCTCACTACCTGCACGAGCTTCCCATGCAGATTGAGAGGGCTGTTAATCACGGGGCCATTTATTGCAGCAGTGATGCCGTCACCTCAAAGATTTCCCCAGGAGAGCATTCATAGCTCTGCTGAGATCCTTGGATGCCTCCCCTATGAAAATCATGTACATGGTACAAGTCCAGTGGGGGAGCTCACCTTAGCTGTGCAAACGGAAGGCGCAGCCCATGTTTTTGGCCCAAAATTGTCACTGGTTTTCACAAGTAGGACAGGTTCACTCAGTTGACAGAGCAGACAAAAAGGAAGAGTAAAAGAAAATGTCACCCCACCTCATCATGTTGTACTTTTGCTCTTGTATCATCTCCCAATAGTTCCTTTGATTGTGTATTTATTTTTAAACCTCTCGTCAGAAATTATACAAACTGAATAATGCCAAATCATAGTGAATTCGCTGCACAGCTCATTCACAAAACAAATGAGAGGGCATTTCCACTTGATTTGCTTATTCTCTGAAGAGGTGCAATCACACAAAGGTTAAGCACGAGGCAAAGAATTTCTCTTTCTGCTTTCAAGCCCTTTGATGAGTTTGACTAATGGCTGGATTTCAGCTGAAAGAGGCTGATTGGAGCGAGAGAGCCTCTGATATCCCCATATTCTGCAAAGACTGTCACACTTGGTTGGAAGCTTTTATATATAAATCTAAAGGTGAAGAGTCAGTACAGATTTAAAGGTTAATTAGGAATCTTCTTATATTTCCCATTGATTTAAATTTTATTGAAAGAGTATCACCTGACACACGTGAAATCCCCTGGCCTCATACAGGGTACAGCAGCAGACTCCAGGGTATGGCATGATTTTATTCTGCACCTTATTATGGTTATTGTCTATGTCATTCCTATTAATAATAACAGCTGCAACACAGAGCTGCAGCCGGTAACTGGAGAGCTGAGAGTGCCCATTAAACCAAGAGAGCAATGAGGAAAAGGGCCAGTAACAAGGCAGAGTTACCCCAATAAAGCACTGCCCATGCGGTTTTTAATTGGCTCTGGAGCACCAGCGAGCCCTCGGCTTTGATGGGGCATATGTCACCATAATTGCCTTCCAATCCCTTTTGCGTACTGGGCACATTAAGCCTCCCCTTGTCTGATGACATATCTTTCATGTACAGTAATTACAAATAACCACTAACCATAATCTTTTAAATCAGATAAATGATGAGATCGGTTCCAGGACTCAAAGTTTAAACAGCTTCAGGGAAGACGGCACCTTCCGTCAAACACAGCCCGAGCGGCTCTCGGCACCGCACTGACTCGGGGCCAACACGGTCTGTCAGCACGAATCCCTCACCACGGCACACGGGGAGCAAACACCTAAACACTCTCCAAGATGCAAACCTCAAATACCTGCCCAAATCCCAGACCACAGACGGGACCCCTCGCTTTCCTAAAACGAAGGCTGTTACTGCCTCAGAGTCTCACAGCTGAACGGGACATCCTTCCTGTGACGAGGGGGTCAGAGCTGGGCTTTAATTCATTTATGCCCAGTTTAGTTTTACTGGGCTAAGGCTGCACCAGGCAAAACTGAGGGGGGGGATGCAGTCAGGATTACCAACCAACATTTCCAGCGTTAATAAAGCACCAGCCCAGCCCCGCTGCTCGTTGTGGCAGCAACTATCGTGCCAGATAACATCGAAGAGTCGTGTCCAGCCCGCTGCAGGACCCGGGGATGGACTGATGCAGTTCTCTCCTGATTACTCAAGGTGCAGAATAACATAGATAACCAAAACAGATATTACAAACTAGATATAAATTAGCCTCTAGGAATGTACACCAAGGGGGCAAGAGGGTGCTGTGGGGCACTGAGCCCTGAGCTGAGAGACCCAGTGAGGAGGTACAGATGCACAGGGACCACCCCAAGCATCCCTGTGCCCATGGTGTAGCTAATCCACAACCCCAAAACCCATTCATGGATAACCAAGACTTGACTGGAAATGTCAGGAAGTGCCAGTTCTAGACTCATTTTACCCACGAAGCCTGTCCTTACTGCAACTGGAAAGCAAAAGTCTTCTCTCCCACGGAGCTGACTGTGGGCAAACTGAGTTCATCTGAGCAAGTGAATAGTTTTTGTAGGGAGGGAAGATGAGATTGTAATTGCAAGAGCACTTGATGATTTAGAGATTTATTTTAAAACATGCATCACCTGTTACTCTGGGGCACGGGAGTTTCCAAAGCAAAAAGGACTTAAACAGCAAATTACAGATTACTCCCAGAGGGCTGCATTATCCAACACAACTCCAAAGGCAACGGATCTGCTCAGCCCAGATGTGGGGGCTTTAGCCCTGAAGCTGCAGGAGGCCTGCCACCAGCCACCACAAAGCAGGTGACAGGCAGACACCCAGCTGCACACACACAGGCACACACACCAGGACTGCTGAGTGTAGCGGCCTCACTTATCTACAATCAGGCATTCACAGGGAAATGAATAAAGTGACAGGACCAGAACTAATGAAAGCCTAAGTAGACACTTTGTCCTATAAAAGCTGACACAGTTGGCCAGGGTCGAAAAATCAAGAAAGGAAAATTAATTCAAATGTAGGGCTGTTAATAAAAAAAACAGCAACATTACTCCTGGGTGGCCAAGGAGAAGGAACAGGCAGCAAGAGCCCCTTCATGATATCAATCACTGCAATGTCTTTTAAAACACCTTTTAAAAATGAAGTAGACGCCTGGATTGTGTCACTTTAGACCACAATGTATCAAAACTCATCATCACTAATAGACTTAGTAATGCATAATTCCCATATATTGATATTGTAGTGTGATGCCAAAATGATAACGTTAGAAAAAAGTGAGATTTTTAATAAGTGATGAGGAACTTGGAACTTAAAGTAGTGTCTGTTATTAGTGCAAATCAGTGCCCAGGTGGATTAAAGTCCAGACGAATGTATGACACTGATTATACTCACTGCTCAGGCTCCTTATTTGCTCTTCTGATCTCTTGATTTCTTAGTCTAAGTCACTGCAGCTCACGTCTAATACAGCCAAGGAGTGGCTTCGTGGCAGATGAGCAAAAGAGGAGAATGCCATCTACAAACTGGTTTGTAAACCCTAAGCTCAAAGTGAGCAATGGCTGGAGAAAAAACACACGACCCTCAGGAACCACCCTTGGCTTCGGGGGAGGCGGCGGGGGCAGAAACAGCCCTGACTGCCAGCCAAACCAGTGGAAAGCGGAGCCCATCCAGCTGAAAATCCCATTGCTTCTATCTCAGGGAAAAACAGGATGAGCACCCAGAGTAAGAAATAGCCAGACAAAGTCTCTGGCCCCGAAATTACGATCTTCAAGAGAATGATTCCAGCAAAAAAACGCACGTCTTCCTGACGTCTTTCAGTATTACAGCATCTGGACCGAAAAGCAGCGAGAAGCATCCTCAGCTCAAAGGAAACACCCGGGCAATCAGGGTCTGCTGGCCACCAGGCTCTGCTGGCCACCACCCCACACATGGCATCAATAACATGACACAACAAGTCCAGCAAGACAGAGCTTGAGTCGTTATAGCAGCCACATCTCGCATTTACATCTCACCTTTCATTCCTGTCAACTCCTGAGAGGGCAAACAGGCAGGACTTAAAAGTAAAGGATGGAAAACAGCTTCTCCCCTTGGGATTCCTGTTAAGCAAAACCCTGTGGCGTCTTCTGCCTCCCCAAGCCCTGAGCTCGCAGCCCAGGGTCTGCACAGTGCCCTGGGTTGGCTTTGCCATACGCACTCATAGAATCATAGAATGGTCCAGGTGGGAAGGGACCTTAAAGCCCCCCCAGTGCCACCCCCTGCCCTGGGCAGGGACACCTCCCACCAGCCCAGGTTGCTCCAAGCTCCCTCCAACCTGGCCTTGAACCCCTCCAGGGATGGGGCAGCCACAGCTTCTCTGGGCAACCTGGGCCAGGCTATCACCACCCTCACCCCAAACAAGTTGTTCCCCACATCTCAGCTCCATCTCCCCTCTTTCAGGGTCAAACCCTTTCCCCTTGTCCCATGGCTCCCCTCCCTCATCAAGAGTCCCTCCCCAGCTTTCCCAGAGCCCCTTTAGGGACTGGAAGGGCTCTAAGGTCTTCCTGGAATGTTCTCTTCTCCAGGCTGAACCCCCACAACTCTCTCAGCCTGTCCTCACAGCAGAGGATGTAAGAGGCTGTCTCATCAGTACAGTAATAAATTTATGCCAGTTAAACGTGCGTAACTCTCTTGTAGATTGGCATCAGACCCTGTAAGCCTATTACATGGATTGGCCAGATCAGCACGGGGACACGCAGCCTTCCACCTCTAAGCTGCTTTTCTCAATTCAGGTTAGGAAAAGAATGAAAGTCACCATCTGATGGCTTCTCAGATTTTATGGAAAATCGCCACACTCAGAGTGTCCTCTTTAATGCAGTAAATCAAAGCAGACACTTCCCACAACCCTCCTCCTTAGACAGACTGCAGATAGGATCTATACTTCTCAGCCTCTAATTAAAACACGGCAGAAAGTCCCTAATACCAGGTCTTTTGTCAAGTTATCAACACCCATTCTGAAACATGAGTTATCACCACAGACTCCCGAGCTGCTCAGGGAGCCAGAAGTTATCTGCATGGCACAGTGAGAGAACAGCCACCACCATCATCGTGATCCTGTGCTCCCTCAACCCCAAAATGCCCCGCACTGCCCCCAAAACTCCTGTGCAGGTCAGAGCCTTTGGCAGGAGCTACGAAAAGCCCGGAGCAGGTAACAGGAGCTTTGCCCAAGCTCCTGGTAAGAGTGAGTCACGTCATTGCCATGTTGTTTCTTATTTTAGTTTGCACAAATCTCCGAGAGAGCACAGTGTGATGCACGTTGGGCTCCACCAGTGCCAAACCAGTGCCATCTCGCCATCATTTTATGACCGGTCCCCTTCCCCTCTCTCCAGGTCACGCCACACAAGACACGCGTAAGTCCCGTCCACCTCTCCTATTCATAAAAGGCCATATTCGCTGTCTAGTATAACAAAATTATCACCTGGATGGCGCTGAAGAAAGCTGTTATGAAGCAAGATAATTCTATTCAAAGTCTAGGGGGCAAAGTTGTCACAGATGAAATATCATTGTCTATTATCTGTTGGCAAACGCCGTACATAATGGCAGCCACTCAACTTAATGGCTTGCATTCCAGCTCCTTCAAATGAGCCCATCACCGCTGTATGTAATCACAGTATATATTTAAAAGTATAATTTCCATCCAAAAAGACCATAGCTGGAGCAATATGACTCACACGGTTCCCTGCGCATCAGGAAGCATGTCATGAAGACTGGGAATTTGTGAGCCCGTTACCATCTGTGTACAAACGAGGCCCTGGACATGATTCTTCAAACCACTCGACGGCAAACTCCCTCTGACATAAATGGCAATTTGGAGGCTGCAGAGACCCAAAGGCCAGGCCCTTCGCCTCTGCACTCAAGAGAACAGAAACTGAAGCTGTACGTGAAGTAAAAGGATACGAATATTAAAGAGGAATGCAATGGAATTAAAAGGCATCTCTCCCCATATACCTATTGCAGCACTTCATAGCTCAACAGCTGCAAACTCGGTTTCATTTCTGCCGGAACAAAGTCATCTCCACAGCATAATTAGTGTGTTCATCTTAAAACGGGTCCAAACGCATGGAAAGAGCCATCCAAATATGATTTGTTTTTCAAGGCAACGTGATGTTTTCCCTGGCTAATAGATCCGATTCATTAAGGAACAACAGGAGCCAAGCAAACTATTTGCAGCAAACGTTTGCTGATTTTAGAAGCCTTTCCTCCTCGGTGAATTACCCGTGGTCTGCACACTAGGACCTTTTACCTGCTATGATTTGACAACCTTTTTTAGGGTAACTTGGCTATGCATTGCTTACTAACTATCTGTTCTGTAACTGCTGCTTAGAATAGTGATTAGTCCTAATTTCCTTAATGGATCAATGAAGTCACCTGGCACTATGCTGTTCCTGGACTGGATGACTATCACACTCACACACAGTTTTCAGGATATCTGGATTGAACATTCATGTGAGCAGATATTTGCACTAGGATTTGCAACACTATCTTACGGCAAACATCTGAGTTGTCTGAAGGGGTTTCGAATGAATAATTTTCTGCATTATTCACCTACCTCTAGAAATAACGCTCCATCTGTTCGTGGAACAGCTCCCTTTTTTTTTTACTTAGGTAAAATGAAGGTCACGCAAGTGAAAGAAAAATTTGCACATCCCCAATGCTCTACAACCACACACATCTACACAAACACCCGCGTACCTGGGCAAGGTCATTAACGAGTCAAAGAAAGAAATACAGCTGTCAGGTTCAGGGGAGTGAGTAATCACCTAGTGCATCATTGCTGCGACAAGCACCCCAGGACACGGGCTGGAGTCAGAACATGTCCTTTGCAATTAATCATTAATCAGGACGCGTTACGACAAAGAAGTCAAATGGCAACTCTAAAGGTGAACCAAAACATTACTTTTAAGACACCTACGCTCTGAAAAAAAACCAAACAACAACAACCAAAACGGGCAACTCTCAAATCAGAGGGGAAAGGCAAATGGAGCGTATATAAAATCCATACCAGCCTCTGGGTGGAAAACATCCAACTCATACTGGGACATGATTCACCCCAGAAGAACTGGCAGCAGTGCAGCCCATGTGAAACTAATCCCTGGTTGTGTGGGCTTTGCTGGTACGGAAGATCTTTCCTTCTCTTGGCCTGTCCCATTTCATTGACCTCCAAAAGACTGGAGTGAGCCTGCACTGCTTGGTATAAAAAAAAACAGGGCACTGATCGTGCTGGGCCTCAATGGTTCCCCACACAGAGTTTCTGTCACCTCCATGCTCGGGACAACCTTTAGAAATAGTCATTTAAAGTAGTCAGATAACCTTCAACCCACATGGTGAGCACTCATGGTCATGGTTAGCGCTTGAGGAACACGTTAAATTCAAGTCCTGCTCTGGTTTCACCATTCAGAAATAGCATTAGGAGCACAGGAGGACTGTGGACCCCAAGGCTCATGCTCTGAAGAAATGCAACCAACTTCTCAGTGAAGATCTTCAAAGTAATCTAACCCTTTCTTATGTCCCTGTAATACTACTCTGCTTAATTCAGTGTTGAACAGAGCCAGCCTCATTTGTACTGTATGGCTCTGTCCTTACTCAAGTGAATAGTGATAGCCTACTTTGCGGGAACACCAAAGTCAAAGGGAACATCTGCAAGTCTATATTCATCACATACATCAGGTTCTTGCTTCAAGGAATATATATCCCTAGTATCTGATGTCTCAGCCAATTTCAATGCTGCTTTCAATTTTTAAAGGAAAATTTTTAGAGCAAAACTAGTGTAAAATATGAGTGACAGTCCAGGGAGGTTGCTACATGCAGGTACAGACAGATTTGAGGGTGAGCATTGAGAGTCCACCTTGGATTTGGACTGCAACTTGCCGCGGGACAGCTGTCGTGGTTGAGCTTGTTAGAGTCCATTAGCCCAGATGAATTCTCATCCAAGAATGTGCTCAAGCTCAGCCTCAGCTATACTAGATATCACTTGCCTGGTAAGCAATCTACACTCAGTTGTATCCAGTATATAATTATTATGCATTTCAGAAATAGGTTTTCCTGACTCAGAAGGCTGAACGGATGCCTTAAAGGATTGTTACTTCAAAATAGAAATTTTCAGAAAAGGGACCACATAGTGAAGGTGGCAGAGGCTGCCCTAATGAAAATCTCCAGCCCTTCTCACAGCGATTCTTTTTTCAGCTGAACAAGCAGACATCAAGTGTGTGGACTTGCCCCAGTTGTTCTGTCTGCTGGGCAGCTCATGCCAATGGCCTCATGGATCCATCAGGCAAGCATGGCAACGTGATAATGGTGACGGGGAACGAGAGGAAAGATGTGTTGTCCAAACCTACGTCGACCGCACTGACACCGCTCCTGGAAAGGTGGTGGGCGAAGGGAGGCACAATATCAATGCACAGGCGGTGGCTACAAGGGCTCTGGGAATTCACAGGGTATTTAAAATCAACACTGCCACATGGGAGAACATTAATTGACAGTGAAACATGCTCAAATCTCTGAAATAAAAAACTTCAGCTAGAACTATTTTGACTAATTGTTGAAAAAAAGAGCACACAGCCCTCACTGCTCTGCAGCCCATTTATTTTCTCTTTCCATTGCTGGAGCAACTTCCAAATGTTCCCAAGGTTTTAAAAAATGCTGTGGCCAGGCCTGTCTGCACTATCTAACTATCTAATCCAGCGTCATTAAGAATTCATACCGTTGGTTGAAAGCATCCAAGATGTTCTCTTTGGGAAAGTACTTCGTGAGCATCCTCTTGAAGACATCTGGAAATGAATTTTTACTACTGACCTAGAAGAACTAAGTGGCTCTAAGGAGCTTTAACTCTAAGTAAATCCTCATTTAAACAAGCCCTGTGAAAATGGACAGAAGCTCCAATTGCCTGCTTTGGTTTTGTTTTATGGTCCACTCAGAGAAAAAGAAACAAGAAAGATGGAATGTGATCTGTTCTCTTGCAGGTCTCCATCGCTACTGCGTTCCTCACATCTCACTGCTTTTCCCTCCTCTAGCACTGGTGTGGAAATAAGAAATTATCTTACTCTCACAAATTTTCACATTATTTCTTATCCTCAAAATGGCAGTTGCCTTCATTTGACAGGGCACAGTTGGACCAGCCAGGGAGTGTGTGTCCAAAGGGAAGAAGTACGGACAAGGGGTGATGCAGTGGAGAATTTTGGCCACGGTGACAATACATGGCCAAAGGGTACCGTGGGGAACAGTGCAAGTGGCACAGCGGTCACATATGATTGCGGGGAGAAAAACCCTTCTCCTTGCTATTCCCTCCACAGTAGGAGGTATCAGGGAGAACCTGGACATCTCAAAACCACGGAGAGATTTTATCTTGGGTTTATGCTTGGACAAGGAGTGATTCAGCTCCTGCTCAGAGGAGCTTGGCTTTGAGGCTGTGGTTCAGGTGAACACAGAGACAGAGGTCCCCTCTCATCACCTCCCAGTCAAGGAATTTTGCCATTTCCTTACCTTTGAGGCACCTTGGCTGGTGGGTGCCCGAACTATAACAGCACCAACATGGGACAATGAATTCAGGTTGAGAGACTCAGAAATGGGCAGGAAGCAACTGGTTCAAACCCAACTCTAGAGAAGACCAGAAATCTCACAGGTAGCCTTCACAGCTCAAGTCCTGGTTTTTTTCAGACCTAATAGTTGAGAGAAGAGACAGTCTAACACCTGCTACTGCCTCAATGGAGAGTGTGTCATTTCTACAATGAAATGATGGGAAAAAAAGATAATTTCCCCTCCAGTTCAGCCCCAGTCTTTGATAACCTGGATCACAGATCGAGTCTGCTGTTACAGAAGCTGAGGGACACTGCGATGATGTGCAAAGCAGGAAAAAACAAGTGCAAGAAACTAGAAATGGGACCCAACTTTTGTTGCAGGCTCTGATGCCTTCATGTCTGCACTGCAATGTGGAGGAGGTGATATCATTCACTAGTATTCCCTGATGATATCAGACAGGAAGACATTGCGAATGTATCTGAGAACCACGAAATAAAGCTAATAAACAGGAGGGGAACTCATTCCAAACCCCTGTTCAATGAGAGAGACGCTCACGGGGCAAGGAGGTAGGGGAGCAAGAGTGGCAGGAAATCAGAGAGGAGTCTGAAATGCTCTGAAACGAGAGCGAGATCCGCAAGAAGCTGTAACAGTCCCTCCTCCCATGGCTTGTTCTGCACGAAGCAACTCATTTCAGACTGATATTGACAGCGTGGGAGGGATTCAGAGAAAAGCAACAAATTTTATCAGAGGTTCTGGAAGGATTAATACCCAGAAAGAGATTGAACCTGTTAAAAGCTCAGCTAAACACCATTTCAGAGACTGTGCAGGCACAGTTTAAATAGTTGCAGGAGAGGTATTATTTATGTATAATGGGAAGAGCAAGGAGTCTGAAATGGAGAAAGGCTCCATTTTAGCTATCTAAAAATCAAAACACCAACATGGGATTTAAAACAAAGGATCTCCAAGGTGAAGAAGCCTTTGAACAAGACATAAATTAAACAAATTAAACATGGCGCTGCTGAAAGCTCAAGGCAAGTTGCCACAGTAACTCCCTCGAATTCTTCCACCCAGCTGGGCTGAAGGGCCTGTGGCTTTCTGGGTGTGCAGCCTCACCTTCTCCACCCTTCTGAGAACTCACTTGTCCTAAAAGGTATGTAAGCGCTCGGACACATTCTCCTTCTATCCTTAAAAAGGCAAAAATAATCCCATCTCCATCATTTATACTCTTTGGAGATGCAGCTCCTCAAACACCTTTTAACAAACTCAAATCAGCAGACATTTAAGTCCAGGGATTTGTGAACATTTCGAAGCAAGTAATTTCAGTGCCCAAAACAGCCATAATTAAGTGAGAATNCCAGGACCTCTCAGTGACAAAGGCAGCAGAGGGTTTGGATGGTGTTGGGCAGAGGACAAGCCCAGAAGGACCACACCACAGACAAATCCTCCGTCCCTTGGATCCGTCTCCATCCCAGGGCTGTTCTCAGGCGGCAACTGAGAGCAAAGGGCAGGAAGACTGTGCAACCTTCCACCTCTCTGTTTCCTTCTCCACCTACATGGCAGCTTTTAATTGCTCCTCCAGCCCCAAGGAACCCCGGGAGATGTGTTCCAGCAAACTCAAGACCTTGCCAGTTTGCAGGCTCTGGCCAGGGGTAGAGAAGATTCACAAGGCTGGTTTTGCAAAGAGCCTGTTGGACGTGTGGTACTTTCACATCTGAAAGCGAAATCTCATTAAGCAGCAGCTCAAATACACTCATTATTTCCCTAACACTGCTTTTCCGTGTAAGTAATTGCTGCAGTCACAACAGGATGGGAGGCAATCGCAGGATCGCCTGTGGGATGACAGGTCTCCACCAAACTCCCCATTAGGTAGTGGTCCACACGACGCAGACGTTGGTGCGCCACAGCTCCATCTAATTAAAACTGCAGGAGGGGAGGATTCAAGAAAGCTGAGCACAATTATCCGAGTAAGAATTTAGCCAGGACACGGTGACTTAACTCATTGCCTTGTGCACAAAGTGCTAAAGGAGTTTAATTGCCGCCGCTGATGGGAATCTACATCCGTGACTCATCTCCAAGACGCAGCGGAAAGTTGCTGTTTTTCTCACTCCTGATTTACTTTTGCTGAAGTAGCTTCCAAAGCCACCGCTTTGGTGGTCAGGGCCACGCTGCAAAGTTGTATTTGCTTCTCTTTCGAATTTCAAGCCAAGGGGCTGGACCTATGGTTTCATTTGGGCCCATCTCTTAACAGCTTCTGCCTGTTTCCCATGTGCACTGCTGGGGGAATTGGGAGCCCAAAAAAGCCCAAAAAGAGCAGAGTGGGTTGAAATTTGGGAGGAGTTGTGAGGAATTGGTTTTTTTCTGACATAATGCAGTTTTTTAAAAAGTAATTTTTTGATTCTTTGCACCTGTCTTTCTTAAGGTCACCTAGTATTTAATGAATCTTTTAAACACAAAAAAGAGTTAAAACATCTTATTAAAAAAAAAAGCGTAATTGGTTTTAGACACTTTTCAGGGTAATTTTTTTTCCTTCTGAAAGGCAAAATCTTTCCAAATTGCAAGGAAGGCTTCAGTTTGAATGCTGCAAGGTCAGAATAACATTGACATATTCTTTTTCCCAGTTATTCTCCTCGTAACCAACGAGCGTGCCCACATCCCCACTCTGCACCTTCGGAATGTCTATTCAGATCTCTCCTTACCATAACAAGATTGTCAAATTAATTCATCATTAAGGACAGATATTTTTTTTTTCCCCTCAACCCTGTGCATTAATTAGCAAAAGGGTTGTCATGGAAACCCAGCAACACTAGTTAACACCATGTAATTTACCATGTTGGTAAAATGTGGACCAGAGCCCTGCACCAGGTGCAACAACAGGCACCAACACCTGGGCTACAAGCTGAAGCCAGATTTGCTCCTTTGATGGAGGCTTCAACACCTTTTTACTCAAAGTCAGAAAAATGTCTAAAGTCCTGGACATTAGGACCAGTTATTCTGCGTAAGAGTGAGGGCGGGCTCCCATTTTCCTGATGTGTCAGCAAATACAATTTTAAGACATTAGTAGAAACCAAAGTGAAGAAAAAGAGGTTGAACTGAGCATGTATGGGAAAAGCTAAGGCACACGATCAGACCCAGATACTAATTTCTAATAATTATCAATATGCCAAAAGCCCACAGCCACTAGCTGCTCACCACAGCGGCGTGAGCTGTGGCGGGGGCAAGGTTGCACTGGAGGGGTCCCCAACACAGCCTCACGCTGCCATGATGGCACCTGGAGGGGTCTCTGCTCTCAAGCCTCCATCCTCCTGGGCTGTCATCCCCTGCGACACCCTAATGGAGGCTACTCCACCATCACGCTCCTGCCAATCATCAGAAACCACCTAATTAAGAGCCCATACTTTGCTGTGATCACCCCATACCTGCTCTATCTTTCACCCTTCATCTTAAACAGTTCTCCTGCCCAGGGAGCTTTCATCCTCAGAGCATCTGTAGAGACCAGCTGGGCTCCTCAACGCTTTGCCAGGCTAGACAGGGCACCCAGCTTCCCCTTCACAGACAGATTCTCCATTCCCCCAATTGTCCTTGTCCCTGTTCCAGTCTGAATTCATTTTTGTTGAATATTGGCAATCAAACAGGCTACTCTAGTCCAAGTGAGGTTGCACCACTGTCTGGTACAGCGGCATTAATCTCTACTGGAAATTCATCTTCTCATACAGCCTTGGATCATACCTTGCTTTTTTATGGCCATATCACACTGTCAGCTCATCGTCAGTCTTTGATCGACCTGATACAGCTCAGTTTTCTGCCTGTTTGCACGATAGAAGGCTGCAGCAGGCACTGCTCTCCCTGTGAGCCACATACTGCTCTCTGCTGTCGTGTGCTGTGAGTAACCTCAAATCTGCTGCCTGGTTATTCGGTTACCCTGGTAATATTCCATCTCCCTCTCTGCTAATATAAGAGAAAGAAAAATTCAAGGCTTAAACCACCTCTTTAAATAGCCAGTTTTCACTAGCTGGGTAAAATTAGACCCAAATCTCAGCACCAGACTAATGAAGGTATTTCAGAAGCAGAACAAAATCACAGCTTCCCCCAGCAAACAAGACCCGAAATAAAAGCAGGGATTTGTTTGTACCTTGCTGAGCCAGCTCCTGAGGAACACAAGACCAGGAGCTTACCAGCAGGTCACCTCAGTGTGTCACACTGAGGCAAATCCCCCCTCCTGCACTTCCTGGAAGAAAAACAATTTTTGGCTCTTCCAATCTCCAAAATCCCAGAGACCACAGGCAGAGCCCAACCGCTCAGAGCCACCCCGATGGATGGACCATGCTGAACACATCCACCTTCCCACTGCACATACAAATGCTTCATTAGGAAGGGTGTAGCCAGAGAAGACTCTTTTTTAACCCTTTTTACCTTCTTTTGCTCCACAGGTATCCACAAGGCTCATGCTAAAGCTGCCTGAACAGGGAACCAGCTCTGAACCTGCTTCTGCAGAAAGACCTCTTGCTTCACACAAAAGCCATAAGAGCTGGACCAGAGCAGTGGTTTCCCACCAGCAACACACAACAATCCCACCTCCAAACACCTCCTCCTGCTCCAGGACAGGATTTCTTCCCACACCAGCTGACCCTCCTCTGCTCACACCTCGGCTTCAGCTTTTGCTACAGCCCAGCACATCCGTGCCATGAGCACTAAACTACAACAACTCTCTGTTTTAGGAGAAAGAAAGGGACATTCGGGTTCACAAGAGCAAGGCATGTGGAGAAGTTCAGCCTCCCCATGAGTATCCACATTAAGAAAACTGAATTTGACAAAACCATTGAGGAAATCATGCTGAAAAAGATTCCCGCTGCCAAGTTTCTCCATCCCTTCCCAGCACTCTAGCAACCCACCCGCAGAATTTCGTTATCATCTTGAATAAATAGTTATTTTTGCACTTAAGGAGAGGCAGAAACATTTTCCATACCTTCAAACTTTCTCTGTCATCCCCATCAAGCTCAAATCTCTCCTCAAAATACCCTTCAGACTTTGGGGAAGAGTATTTGTGGCCTGTGCTAAAAGCTCCAAGAAACTTTCTTTCACAGGCTGATGTTTCTTCAGCAACTTGAATTCCTGTCAAATAATTCAAGGGCCCAAAAAGGAGACACAGCTTCCAGAAAGACAATCTTTCTTCAGAAGAGGCAGTCTCCCAAGCCCCAGAGGCAGTGCACGATGGTTTACCTTAGGTCAGAAGAACACGAAGCTTTCATGTCATGTAGTCAAAGTGTAGAGAGATTTCCTCAAACTGAGGGCAGTAAGCAGAGTTTAAGCTAATGAAGGCTTAAGGTCAATATATCCCCACCAACCTCAAATCGTTGTTTCCTGAATTAATAGTTCTCAGTCCAGTTTCAAGTTGACAGGAATCCAGAAGCCACCAGCAGAGCTGGGGAAATCAATGCCAATATGCTAGATTTCCCAATTTCCAATAGATTTGTGTGAATGAGATCAGGATTAGGCCTTCTCATCCCGGTGTAGGATTGGGTTACCTACTGCTGCAAGATTTGTGGTAAAGGGAAGAATATTAGAGGGAGAATCAAGAATTAAGGGAAACAAAGAAGGTAGAGACAGGTGATCCAAATTTGACAAAAGGTACTTGGATTATTCCCAGACATTTCTGTGAGTATCCAAGCCAAATTTGATTCTCCACTTACTGATAATAAAAGAATAAAAGCCATGTGCAGTATTCAACCCTGAAAAAATCAGCAAGAGGTAATAAACATGCACACAGCCCAGTGTCCACATGCATGCACTACAAATCCTGTACGCTCCCAGACGGACATTCAGGCACACCCACACACTTATGCCACCAGCTCTATCCAGATGTTTCAGCCTGTAAAATTTTCTTATACTGAGAGTACCAACAAACTTTTATAAAATTCTATAACTTTACTTCGTGGTTCGTGCAGGTGTGTGGTTCTGCCTCTCAAATCCAACACTGGACTAACCCAAGGGGCTCAGAGTATCCACCAGCAAAACTTTGCCCTAATCATACAACCCTGGCTTCTCTGGAGCTGGTTCTGTCTCATCCATGGAGCAGCCACCTCAGATTTACCGGCTGTGACTGAGGCTAGGACCTGGCCCAAAGAAGGGACAGGGAAAGACAGGCAAAGGTTAAAGCAGAGAAACAATGTGTGAAGAGGAAAGCAGAAGGCAGAGGCGCCTTCAGTTGCAATGCAACAGTCCTTTGGATCAAGTGATCCAACACAACGCAGCTGGTTTGGTTTATCAACAGGGATTTGAGGATCTGCATCCACTGAGGAGTCCTCTTCCCGTGTGTAACCCACTGAAATGCTGGCTAGTTGGTGACTGCTTCTGGTTTCAGACCAGCACAGGCTACTGCAGCTCAGGAACGCATTTAAAACAGACCTGTAGCCCATCATTCTCTTCTAAAGGAGTGATTTTTGCTCATGTGTCTATCCTGAAAACATTAAATACCTCCAAAACGAACCAGCCCTAAGAGGCAAAGAACACACCTGGGGAGAGAGCACCAAAGCATGATGGTGTAGCACAGCAAAGCCAGCCCTGTGCCCCAAACCACCTCCCTCCAGCCCTCCTCGGCGCTGCCTTAACCTCTACTTCTGCTTCTGTGTCCTTTCATTGATTTATTGGGTGCATCCACCAACTTCCAGGTGCCTCCACCGCAAACCTGCTGAACAAGAGGTGAAAAACCCTCCTGATCCTTCCCTCCAGGATTTAATCCCCCTTTATTTTGGCCAGATTGGATGCTCTGCTGGTTTATTCTCTCCCTCCGAAGCCCCCAGTCTGGGGCAGGCAGAGGCAGAGCATGGAGGTGATACCGCCCAAGCTGGGAGCTGCAGATCGGCTGCGTGTCGACAGCTCTGCAGCTCAGACACTCTCCTTATCTCCCCTCTCTGCTCAGTGCTCTTCCTACGAGTCTTTTCTCTGGCAGCTTTAATTTAAGCACTGCCTTGCACCAGAAGCTGTGGTACTCTTACTGACAGAGCTTTATGGAGAAATGCAGATTTAGACTTATGCATCCAAATGATCCAAGCGTGCAGAAACTTGCTTGGGACACAGCTGGGGAGTTTGCTCCGCAGTGCTGATCTGAAAATGTCATTGGAGAGGAGCTAAATGGGCTAAATCCATCAGCTCCTCACTCCATAATGATACCAAGGTTTGGGTGATGCTACTTTCACCATGAGGACAACACTCACAAACCCATACATCCAGCCCAGTCTCAAGGTGATTAACACCCTGGTGCTAAGTCATGAGGCAGCAGCACCATGGCTGCACCTGGTCTCCCTGGGGCAGAGCTGGGCAGCAAAGCATCACTCAGCATCGTTTAACTATGATTTCTCCTCCTCAAAACCCAAAATTTCTCTGCAATGCCTAAAAGGTGTCCACATCTGTGTCCACCCTGCAGGGGTCCATACACAGCTCACCAAGTCCCACACATAGGAACTGCTACTGATCTTGCATTTTAAGCTTCTAAGCCCTTTACAGAATCTCATCCCAAATTCCTTCCTTCAACCAGGACAGAAAACTCCCTTTTCTCCAGCTGGATTTTTAATAGAAATTAAGCTCAACACAATATAACCTCCCCTCCACACTCCCTAACGTGCTCTTCTCATACTGCGAGTCCAGGACAGCAGGGCTTAGGAACACAGGACAAACCCAGGAACGCTAAAGAAAAATAAAGAAACTGAAGAAAAGATGAAAATGAAACCTGGATTCCCCCAGGTGGACAATAAGGAAAGCACCTGCTGTCCATGGGGAAAACTGCTGTGCACGTGCCATTCCTTCCGCTGCAGCCCCGAGGCACTAACAGGAGTTTTTAAATTACTGTTATCTCAGCCATCCTCTTTTTATTTGTGCCTTGTCCAAGGGAGATTTCTCTCTGTTATTTTTAAACTCTGCTGCTCGACACCTTAAAGATTACAACCTTTGCAGAGGAGCTGGCAGAGCCGTCAGCTCCCCACCAGCCGGATGCTGCTCGCTGGTCCTCCTGCGGCAGAGCTCCGCGGCGCCTGCTGGAAAGGTGCTTTAGCTGCTGCATCCCCACTCCCCATCCTCAGAGCTGGAAATAATTCCAGACTGAGAGGGACCCAAGGGATATTTTGCAGAGAAAACCGTGGGCAGCTGATACATCAGGGTAATTCTTGAACTGAAACCTGGAGGGACTTGCCTTCTTCATTGCTTTTTGGGGGTTGGTGGTGGGGTTTTTGGCGTCCTGCATGAAATTTTCTTTCTTTTGCTGGTGTTTCTGGAAAATTAGCAACAGAGCTTTGCTCTCAGCTTTTAAGCTTCTGTAATTTCATTAATTTCTAAATAATAAGGATTTTTTTTTTTTTGCCTGTGTGCATATATGGGCACAAGCATGTGTTTATGAAAGACTGGATGAAGGTACAACAACAGTAATTACTCAGTCATCAGCCATTCACTAGTTAAGAGTTTTACACAGGATATAACGAAGGCCCCAAAGAAATGGTTCACACACCTCCAAGACCTCTCTGCCATCAAAATCAAACACCTCAGTTGCTTTCTTTGGCTGGGTTAACAGCACAGAAAGGCAATCACCTTTTTTCCTGCAGCAGCTGCAGATATTAGCCCGGAGCCTGTCTAGCGGGGACTAGTACAGCCCAGCAGGAGGATTAGCATATTAATGAACCCAGAGCAATCCAGGCTCAGGCTCGGTTGGTGGAGGAGGATGGGGAAGGAGACAGTTGGGGTGGACTGTCAGCTTGGTTGCTTGCCAAAAACACAGTGGCTCCATGTGAGAAACTGGATGTGAGAGCCCACAAGCACCCGTCCTCCGTGGGACAGGAACACAAAGCATCGCCACTAAGGGCTCACTGCAGTTTGAGACTGACCTTTCCCATTCTCCATCACCCACAAGACCTCTCCGTGTGGGGTGGCACCCTCTGAGGGGAACAGCACCTCTCCTGGCGGCTCAGTCCCCTTCACCCCCCAAACAACCCGCCCAGTAGATTTTGCTTGGTTGGCTGGGTTCTTTAAAAAAAAAAAAGTATTTTAATCCCTGCTTACAAACAAAGATAGCACAGCTCCCTGGGACACGCTGGGATTGTGCCACTGACTCGGGAGCACATGGATAAACCCCATGCCAGCACAGAGGAGTTAACCCAGCAGTGAGGAAAAAGAGCGGGGTCTGCAGAAACGTCAGCATCCCCTCCCAGCCCGACAGATCCTTTTCTCTCAGGAAAGCCTTTCTGCCCTGAACAAGTCACTTCTTTTGACGTTATCTTCCAAACACCTTGATATAAAGGATCACGGACGTCAGGAGAGGATGTTATCTTAGCTTAGGGGTAATGTGAGTGGTGCCACTGCTTTCCTACCCACAGCCTTCTGCGGGCAGCCTCACGGCGCTACTGAGAATGCCACCACCCGTGGCTTCCAGAGCTGAGCTGGAGACCCCTCTCCCTTCTTCCGTGCATCAAGACACCTCTTGAATTTCTCTGCTTTACACACGCACTGGTCCCAAGAAGGCATTACTAGAGGCTGAAGGCTGCCCACCCTCTGGCTTTGTGTGGGGCCACCTGCAGCGACAGAGGGTTTGGAGTCAGAAATTATTATAGTAATTAATCCTCAGTTTGGTCTCAACTCATCAGTAAGGCAGTACCAAAACCAGGGAGCTGCTATGTGACCCCTGAAGAAACTCACCTTTCTGCACTGAACAGCAAAGAATTATTTGTTAGTTAGAGAAAGGTTAAAAGACTGAAAACTCCTGTAGCACACTATTCTCCAGCCTCTCCAGAACCTCACTTGAGTTTCTTGCAGGAGAAAGGCAGCCACATTCTTATTTCAACTTAGGAAATACTATCTGTTAAAGAAATCCAATAATAGTTATTCTAGCTGCTCTTCCTAAGCATCACTGGCATACATACATACAAGGACTGGTGCTTATCCTGCAGAGATACGGAGCTTTAGCAGCAAAATTCACAGAACAGGGAAGGGTGCAGGAAAGGAGAGCACCCCACTGGCCGATGGATACCAGCATTCTCTGCCTGCTGCAGCAAACTGGGCAGATTTCATTTAGAAACACAGAGAAAACAAGATAAAAGACAAACCTGGCATCCCGGAGGAGGAAAAATCACACTGCCACGGAACTCTGAGGCACAGCATTTTTTATCTTAAATAAATCGGTTCTTCTGATTTTCAGACACACGGCATTCACAATTCCAGCTACAGAAAAACATCTCTGTTGCTGGGAGCTGACACGCTTTGGACTCAGGTCTTCAGTTGAGGTCTGGCACAAGCACACTGCTACCCCCGAGATGTCAGGTAACATCAGCCAGAAAACAACTGCTACGTCTCCGTTTTATCCACAGGGCTTTGTATTCCCTGAAACTCCCAAACACGGCATATTTTGTTATAATGGCCAAAAATAACCTTGAAAATATGCAAAAACTGACACTTTCTGACCTTCTTCAAAATACTGTCGTTATGACATTTCACTTTGTTATTGCAGCCGTGGACAAATGGTTCCGACAAAATATCTATCACAAACCAGTCCCTTATGCCCAGATCACAACAATCTCTTTTTTAGCAGCTAAAAGGTTGCATTAGACCATTATGAACTTAACTCTAGTCAGAAAAGAAATGGAAGAACTGGAGCACCAAGGCGGCAGCTATTCTTGTTAAATTGGTCTCAATTTTTCAAGTATCCTGTTCAACATTATAGAGGTCACAGCCCTGTGCTGCTGTGAAAACCTAACAAGTCTCTAAAACCCATGGAGTTTAATAAGGAATGCTATATTCCCAAATCGCCTCAAATGTTTTACAGGGTATTGTAACTTTCGGTTTCATAGGCCCAAAACACTAACCCAATAAGAAAGTCTATTTCTTCCCGATTTTCAAGCTTCAGTTTTTAAAAGGCCAGAAGCACAAACACTGCTCCTGTGAACCAGGGAAGCCCCAGCCATTAGCTTTTATCAAAGCCCCAGCCGCCTTTCTCAGCTCTCAGGTGTTGTGCTTCCTCTGCACCAGAGTCGACCATTTCCCGGATGAACTTGGTGGGATTTACTTTTTTCTGCTTTCCTCATGTTCTAAGCTCTTTGCATTCTCGAGATAAAACTTTTCCTGAAAAGCTAAAATAACCCATCATGGCACCCTTCAGGCTTGACAGTGTCAGATGACAAACCTTAGTGTCACACCTCATCGTGCTGCGTGATCACCCACTGCCCTTGTCTTTACGTTTTCCAGGAATCTCCCACCTGCCTGTAGGTTCCTATTTCCCATGGGATGCTCTGAGTTGACCAAAGTGACCTTTTTCTTCCTCTTCCTGCCCTTACGGACGCGCTGTTTCACTGACAGACTGAAGTCCCGCGATACACACACCAGGCACCGCACCAAGCAGCCCAGAGTTGGGCCACACCAGATTACGGATGGATACAACAGGCAATCTCTCGGGCTCAAGGCAGCTCAGTCTTTGGCCTTGACAACTGTATCCTTAAATAGGGCTGTGAATTAATAACGTCATGTGGTAATGGTAATTAATAACGTAATGTGGTAATGGTGGTGGTGGCGTTGGTATCTGTCCAGCTGGAATGAAGGTGCAACCCTACTCGGGGTCAAACAGTGATGCTTTCCAGACACAACCAGTCAGAGCTGGATTTACGCTTTTCATCTACTATATGTTAGGGTTGTAAATTCTTTCCATGCTGCCTTTCCCTTCCAGATTAATTTTATTAACAGCTCTTTTTATGGGCACTATAAAACACCATTCCACGTTTGGCCGCCTTTTAAGAGGATAAATTTCTACACAGATCTTCTGTTATCTGAGGGCGACTCTTCAAACACACTCCTTGGTTTTTCTCACTGCCGTGCATCCTCTCTTTGTCCCCTTTAAAGGAGGTCGAACCAATGACACAACTACTCAGGTATTGAAATATCACAGCTGCTTTCTCCGAGGTGCATATATTGCACATTATTACTCCCAAAATGTAAGCAAGGATGCTGAGGACCCGTGGCCTTCAGGTCCCTTGGGTGAGCTCAGAGCAGCTGCTGCAAAACCTAATGCTGCTTTTGCGTGATTTATACTTTACTTTCCCCACTCATGTTTCACAAATAAAAACCAATGTCTTATTTTCCACTGAATGACAGCACTGCAGTTCAGCGAATTAATAAAATCACTCACCAGCTCTGTACATTGATTACTCCCTCTCTTTTATTACGAAACAAAATGTCAAATCCTCAGAGCTCTAATTTGAATCTTTCAGAAGCATTTGAGCAGCTTAGGAGCGGTTTCTCACCTCACACGGACTGCTCCGCACACAACCCCAGATCTCATTACCGATAGCATCGTAGCTGCAAACCAAATCCTACCAGGCTGACTCCCAGCACAGCCCAGTTTCAAGCAGCGAGGCCGAATCTCCGCTGTCTGGGACTGAAATTGCTGGAGCAAATGCTATCAGATACAGAGACTTTAGCCTTGATTTTCATCTTGACGCTGAACCGTGGACACAAGCCTTAGCTAAGCCTGAGCCCCGAGCCCTCGGCTCGCAGGGTGTTCATCCAGCTCTGGTGTTTCGGAAGCATCAATCACTGCAGTGCTCAGGTGCCAAACACTGTGCTTAAGATTAACGTGTCAACACAGGTCAGCCCTAAGCCCCCGCTCTGCGGGGTTTTCTCCACTAACAGTAAAGGCACTATACATTTTTTGCTCTCTTTGATCCAGCCTGGTCCATTCAGTTCCTCTCCCCAGCGCTTTGCAGGCAGGCTGTACCCAGCCGCGTGTCTCTAATGCAACATGTTAATGAACTTTTGATGGAGCGCTTGAGTCCTGCCAAGTCAAAGAGGATGCTTTTCAGAAAGCAAACGAGACCACGCTGGTGGCTACGGGCTCTGCAACCCTGGCCCGGTGCACAGCCCCGCCGCCAAGAAATCAGAGCCAGCAGCAGCGTCCTGACAGCACCGCTGCCTCCATCCATCCTGTGCCACAGCTCCTCTAGAAGCCCATCCTCTAGCCATCATTTTACATGAATAAAATGCTTCTCTTCTTTGCTTTCCAAGCACTCTGTTTCGCTACGGGGGTGCACGTTTTCTCCACCCCGCATACACGCAACGCTGCTCGATGTTTAGCGTCTCGCTCCCTCCTCCTCTCCCTCTCAATTTTTCCTACTTTGTTTTAGCCAATCACACAGAGGAAAAAAATCTAGCCTGAGCTTCATTAGTATAGGATATAAAAATAGAAGTACATTATCTTTTGTAGTTCTCTCAGCTGGTTCATCAGCAGCATGAAGGTAAAATAATTAAATGTTTGTCTAGTGAAAAAAAAAAACGCACAAGAGAGACTGGGTTTGTGCTTTTCTTGAATCCGAGCGTGGAGATTTAGGGTCTCTTGTGATACACAGACTTTGCCCTCCCCGCTCTCCATAGCTATAAAAATGCCTGATGATGATGCCTCCTTCCTTCCCTCCTCCTCAGTTCAAAAATAAATACATGATGGAGACTTCAATTCAGGAGAAGCTGGCAAAATGTCTCCGCTGCAAAGCACCAGCTTCCAGCAAATCCCCTTCAAAACTTTCCCCCAAATCTCCCCCAAACCCAGCCTGGCACTTCTCTCAGCGCCTCCAGAAGCTCTCCCAGAGATGAGAGAGCCAGCGGAGCAGGCGTGTGTCTGCACAGACCAAGGTCAACACAGGAGATGTTCAAAAAACATTAGTGAGTTGACTTGATCCTTCATCAAAATACTTTTTGCTTTTCCTTCCTAACACTTCACTGCCCACGACATGGCAGGCTGAGCCGATGTGACAAACTGTCGAAACACATCTTTTTTTAACAGAAAAAAATTAAACCTAGACTTTAAAGGTAAAACTGGCCACTCTGAGTCCCTCTGTCACACGTGACATTCCTGCTGGAAAAACCAAAGGCTCTGAGAGCAACTTGTTGGGAAAAGGCTCCAACGAACTGGTTAGAGCTCCAGTCTGCAGCGACGGGACGAGCAGCAGTGATCTCCTGAGTCTCACCCTGTCTTTTAAGCTCATATTAGTTAATTCAAGTAACCACAGAGGTGAAAAAGCACCTGAGCATTTGTCAATCCCCAGACACCAACCTACGATAAGATGCTGTTCATTGATTCCACAAAGTAACAAGCAAATATTACCTAAATCATTCTGCCGGCACTAGAAATAATCTCTGCTACTGAAGAAAAAGGACCACAAACACCACCATTTCTAACTCTCTAAATTCCTCCATCGGGGTTTATCACTGCTATTGTATTAGTAATGACCTATTTACCACCAGGCTATTCAGGGTGTCAAATCCAAAATGCCTCTGTGTTCCCCGCTGGAGTCGGAGATTGCTATTGAGGAGTTTCGCCATTTGAGGTAATGGAAATGAGCCGAGCTGAAAGGCTGCCGGCCCCCTGTTTGGATCAACCCCAGGGAATCTTTAGAGAGGGTCCTCAAAGGGACAAGAAAATTTCGTGGATCACAGTCAGAGCAGGAGGGCACCTCTGCCTAAACCCGTGGGCAGCGGAGGTCTGGCCTCCTACACACAACAGCCCCGGTACACACAAGAAACCACACGTGAATCCCGTGTGTCCCCATTCACACGCACTGAGGGGCACCCATTCGCTTC